>JBBGZY010001553.1:15000-25000 GCA_037952925.1 Lithobates clamitans | reverse complement strand
TTATTTTCATAATCGATTAGTTGGCCGATTATTGTTTTGATTAATCGATTACTTTAATAACCTTAAAAAAAAGTGTGGTGTATAATGTAGTTAATGTGTACAGTTATATAAAAAGGTAATTTATTCTTACATATCTCTATGGAGTGGTAAATATAAATAACCAACTATATGGTTAGGGAGCAAAATATCTAATCCACTCTGAGCATAACGGACAGAAGAGATATATACTGTATATACTATTAGAGGAGATATATACTGTATATACTTTTAGAGGAGATAGATACTATTAGAGGAGATATATACTGTATATACTATTAGAGGAGATATATACTATTAGAGGAGATATACACTGTATATACTATTAGATGAGATATATACTGTATATACTATTAGAGGAGATATATACTGTATATACTATTAGAGGAGAGAGATATACTGTATATACTATTAGAGGAGATATGTACTGTATATACTATTAGAGGAGATATATACTGTATATACTATTAGAAGAGAGAGATATACTGTATATACTATTAGAGGAGATATATACTGTATATACTATTAGAAGAGAGAGATATACTGTATATACTATTAGAGGAGATATATACTGTATATACTATTAGAGGAGAGAGATATACTGTATATACTATTAGAGGAGATATGTACTGTATATACTATTAGAGGAGATATATACTGTATATACTATTAGAAGAGAGAGATATACTGTATATACTATTAGAGGAGATATATACTGTATATACTATTAGAGGAGAGAGATATACTGTATATACTATTAGAGGAGATATGTACTGTATATACTATTAGAGGAGATATATACTGTATATACTATTAGAAGAGAGAGATATACTGTATATACTATTAGAGGAGATATATACTGTATATACTATTAGAAGAGAGAGATATACTGTATATACTATTAGAGGAGATATGTACTGTATATACTATTAGAAGAGAGAGATATACTGTATTTACTATTATAGGAGATATATACTGTATATACTATTAGAGGATATATACTGTATATACTATTAGAAGACATATATACTGTATATACTATTAGAGGAGATATATACTGTATATACTATTAGAAGAGAGAGATATACTCTATGTACTATTAGAGGAGATATATACAGTATATACTATTAGAGGAGATATATACTGTATATACTATTAGAGGAGATATATACTGTATATCCTATTAGAGGAGATATATACTATTAGAGAAGATATATACTGTATATACTATTAGAGGAGATATATACTGTATATACTATTAGAGGAGATATATACTGTATATCCTATTAGAGGAGATATATACTGTATATCCTATTAGAGGAGATATATACTATTAGAGGAGATATATACTGTATGTACTATTAGAGGAGATATATACTGTATATACTATTAGAGAAGATATATACTATTAGAGGAGATATATACTGTATATACTATTAGAGGAGATATATACTGTATATCCTATTAGAGGAGATATATACTGTATATCCTATTAGAGGAGATATATACTATTAGAGGAGATATATACTGTATGTACTATTAGAGGAGATATATACTGTATATACTATTAGAGAAGATATATACTATTAGAGGAGATATATACTGTATATACTATTAGAGGAGATATATACTGTATATACTATTAGAGGAGATATATACTGTATATACTATTAGAAGAGAGAGATATACTGTATATACTATTAGAGGAGATATATACTATTAGAGGAGATATATACTGTATATACTATTAGAGGAGATATATACTGTATATACTATTAGAGGAGATATATACTGTATATACTATTAGAAGAGAGAGATATACTGTATATACTATTAGAGGAGATATATACTATTAGAGGAGATATATACTGTATATACTATTAGAGGAGATATATACTGTATATACTATTAGAAGAGAGAGATATACTGTATATACTATTAGAGGAGATATATACTGTACATACTATTAGAGGAGATATATACTGTACATACTATTAGATGAGATATACTGTATATACTATTAGAGGAGATATACTGTATATACTATTAGAGCAGATATACTGTATATACTATTAGAGGAGAGATATATACTGTATATACTATTAGAGGAGAGATATACTGTATATACTATTAGAGGAGAGATATACTGTATATTCTATTAGAGGAGATATATACTGTATATACTATTATAGACAATATATACTGTATATACTATTAGAGGAGATATACTGTATATACTATTAGAGGAGATATACTGTATATACTATTAGAGGGGATATATACTGTATATACTATTAGAGGAGATATACTGTATATACTATTAGAGGATATATACTGTATATACTATTAGAGGAGATATACACTGTATATACTATTAGAGGAGATATACTGTATATACTATTAGAGGATATATACTGTATATACTATTAGAGCAGATATACTGTATATACTATTAGAGGAGATATATATACTGTATATACTATTAGAGGAGAGATATACTGTATATACTATTAGAGGAGATATATACTGTATATACTATTAGAGGAGATATATACTGTATATACTATTAGAGGAGAGATATATACTGTATATACTATTAGAGGAGATATATACTGTATATACTATTAGAGGAGATATATACTGTATATACTATTAGAGGAGATATATACTGTATATACTATTAGAGGAGAGATATATACTGTATATACTATTAGAGGAGAGATATACTGTATATTCTATTAGAGGAGATATATACTGTATATACTATTATAGACAATATATACTGTATATACTATTAGAGGAGATATACTGTATATACTATTAGAGGAGATATACTGTATATACTATTAGAGGGGATATATACTGTATATACTATTAGAGGAGATATACTGTATATACTATTAGAGGAGATATATACTCTATATACTATTAAAGGGTGAATCTGGTAAATATTAGACTCAGCGATCAAATTTTTTAATTAAAAACAAAAACAATGTCTTCCTTAAAAAAAAAGTAATTTTATGAACGTTCGTTCTTTCATTCAGCGACTGTACAGAGATTTTTCGTCTGAATATTCTCGTCTGAAAATTGATCGGTGTGGTCAGCACAAGGCTCGGTACACACCTAGGCAGTTTTCTTTTCATCTGTTTCTGCTGTGCTTTTTGCTGTGCGCACGTGATTTTGCTGCAATTTGCGTTTTTGCATTTTTTTGCCCAGTTTGTTGTTGGGCAGATTAAAAAACACAAATTGCTGCAAAATCACATGACATGATTCTCTGCAGCTTCTCTATTGAAGTACCAAAGTGTCCCATAGGAAACCATGTTCTATGAACTGCAGAGCGTTTCTGCAAAAAGCACCAAAAGACACATCGATGTGACCCGGGTGTGAGACGTTTAGTAATATAATGGGGTGAAGAAAACTAAAATGAGCCCTTTATAGTACAAAAGCAAATAATCACTTCTGTAAGGGACTCATTTTTTTACTGTAGAACTGTGAAAGAAATATTTACAGTGGAGATTATTTTCTCTTTTTGTACTATAAAGGGCTCATTTTAGGGTTTTTATAACCCCCATTATGTTACTGGCCGATTAATCAATTATGAAAATAGTAATCGATTCATTTCATAATTGATTAGTTGTTTCAGCCCTAGAATTTTTCAGTTTGCGCCCCCCAAAAATTTTGAGCACCAACCGCCACTGATTATTTGTATAAACTCCTGGAGTGACACAGCCCCTCCCCCCACCACCCCGTGTGTAAGAGCCCCATATGGAGTCATTTCATGTCTGATCCAATATAATCCATGTACTCCACAGCATTTCACTTATATGTATTGTCAGTGTTCCCCTTCCTACACCAGAGTCCCCATCAGAGTCCCCCCTACATCAGAGTCCCCCCTACATCAGAGTCCCCCCTACATCAGAGTCCCCATCAGAGTCCCCCCTACATCAGAGTCCCCCCTACATCAGAGTCCCCCCTACATCAGAGTCCCCCCTACATCAGAGTCCCCCCTACATCAGAATCCCCCCTACATCAGAGTCCCCATCAGAGTCCCCCCTACATCAGAGTCCCCCCTACATCCACATCAAGCCCCCCTTACTTTATGGTCACCATCAGAGTCCCCCTATATCAGAGTCCCCCCTATATCAGAGTCCCCCTTACATCCCTATCAGGCCCCCTTTACTTTATGGTCACCATCAGAGTCCTCCCTCACAAAGGTGTCCTTGGATGTGATGTCATTGGGTGTTTGGATGCTGGCTGTTCTAACAACCAATCACTGCAGAGGAGGAGGGGGGGGGATCCCATGCTGGACACTGGCTGGTGGTCCGGATAGGACTGTCACTCAGTCCCGGTCCACCATTCAGTGATGTCTGAATTATTCTTCACACTTCCTGTACAGAGCACTGCAGAGGATGATCTTCGGACCCCATAACAGTTCTATGGGTCCCACATATCCTCCTTGTCTATAACATCGTCCTGCTTTATAATGAGACCTTCCTACAGCGGGGTCTCTATTACCATGGCCGGTCCCTTCACAGTCCCTCCATGGCGGTCCCAAACCGGGGTCCCTGTTCTCATGGACAGTCCCCTCTTAGTATTTGTTTTCGGTGATTCAAGGTCATACGACTGCTGGAAGGATCCAGGAAAAGTTTGTCAATTACCCCCCCCCCCCCCCTCCACACCCCTCCCCTCTCCCCCCCTCTCCCCCCTCCCCCGCTCTCTGACAATGATTTATATTTCATTCACAGAACACGACCTTCACACAGCGATATAATCAGAGTGATGACTTTCTATGGGCGCCGCCAATCCCCCAAATCACCAAACTTCATACCGGAGACCCCAAATATCAGCCACTCCCTCTACAGTGATATCTGAAGGTGATACATAGCGATCCCTAGTGATATATAGAGATCCATAGTGATATATAGAGATCCCTTGTGATATATAGAGATCCCTTGTGATATATAGAGATCCCTTGTGATATATAGCGATCCCTTGTGATATATATATAGCGATCCCTTGTGATATATAGCGATCCCTTGTGATATATAGAGATCCCTTGTGATATATAGTGATCCCTTGTGATATATAGAGATCCCTTGTGATATATAGAGATCCCTTGTGATATATAGTGATCCCTTGTGATATATAGAGATCCCTTGTGATATATAGAGATCCCTTGTGATATATAGAGATCCCTTGTGATATATAGAGATCCCTTGTGATATATAGAGATCCCTTGTGATATATAGAGATCCCTTGTGATATATAGCGATCCCTTGTGATATATATATAGCGATCCCTTGTGATATATAGCGATCCATAGTGATATATATAGCGATCCATAGTGATATATATAGCGATCCATAGTGATATATATAGCGATCCATTGTGATATATAGAGATCCATAGTGATATATAGTGATCCATTGTGATATATAGAGATCCCTTGTGATATATAGAGATCCCTTGTGATATATAGAGATCCCTTGTGATATATATAGTGATCCATTGTGATATATAGAGATCCATAGTGATATATATATAGCGATCCATTGTGATATATAGAGATCCATAGTGATATATATAGCGATCCATAGTGATATATATAGCGATCCATTGTGATATATAGAGATCCATAGTGATATATATAGAGATCCATAGTGATATATATAGCGATCCATAGTGATATATATAGAGATCCCTTGTGATATATAGAGATCCATAGTGATATATAGAGATCCATTGTGATATATAGAGATCCCTTGTGATATATAGCGATCCCTTGTGATATATAGAGATCCCTTGTGATATATATAGTGATCCATTGTGATATATAGAGATCCATAGTGATATATATATAGCGATCCATTGTGATATATAGAGATCCATAGTGATATATATATAGCGATCCCTTGTGATATATAGAGATCCCTTGTGATATATAGAGATCCCTTGTGATATATAGCAATCCATAGTGATATATATAGAGATCCATAGTGATATATAGAGATCCATAGTGATATATAGCGATCCATAGTAATATATAGAGATCCATAGTGATATATAGCGATCCATAGTGATATATAGAGATCCCTTGTGATATATAGAGATCCATTGTGATATATAGAGATCCATTGTGATATATAGAGATCCATTGTGATATATAGTGATCCCTTGTGATATATAGCGATCCCTTGTGATATATAGAGATCCATAGTGATATATAGCGATCCATAGTGATATATAGAGATCCCTTGTGATATATAGAGATCCCTTGTGATATATAGAGATCCCTTGTGATATATAGAGATCCATTGTGATATATAGTGATCCCTTGTGATATATAGAGATCCATTGTGATATATAGTGATCCATAGTGATATATAGCGATCCCTTGTGATATATAGCGATCCCTTGTGATATATAGAGATCCCTTGTGATATATAGCAATCCATAGTGATATATATAGCGATCCCTTGTGATATATAGTGATCCCTTGTGATATATAGAGATCCCTTGTGATATATAGAGATCCATTGTGATATATAGTGATCCCTTGTGATATATAGAGATCCATTGTGATATATAGTGATCCATAGTGATATATAGCGATCCCTTGTGATATATAGCGATCCCTTGTGATATATAGAGATCCCTTGTGATATATAGCAATCCATAGTGATATATAGCGATCCCTTGTGATATATAGTGATCCCTTGTGATATATAGAGATCCATAGTGATATATAGAGATCCCTTGTGATATATAGTGATCCATTGTGATATATAGCGATCCCTTGTGATATATAGCGATCCCTTGTAATATATAGCGATCCCTTGTGATATATAGAGATCCCTTGTGATATATATAGCGATCCATTGTGATATATAGAGATCCATAGTGATATATAGCGATCCATAGTGATATATAGAGATCCCTTGTGATATATAGAGATCCCTTGTGATATATAGCGATCCCTTGTGATATATAGAGATCCCTTGTGATATATAGCGATCCCTTGTGATATATAGAGATCCCTTGTGATATATAGCGATCCCTTGTGATATATAGCGATCCCTTGTGATATATAGCGATCCCTTGTGATATATAGCGATCCATAGTGATATATATAGCGATCCATAGTGATATATATAGCGATCCATAGTGATATATATAGCGATCCATTGTGATATATAGAGATCCATAGTGATATATAGAGATCCCTTGTGATATATAGAGATCCCTTGTGATATATAGCGATCCCTTGTGATATATAGAGATCCCTTGTGATATATAGAGATCCCTTGTGATATATAGCGATCCCTTGTGATATATATATAGCGATCCCTTGTGATATATAGCGATCCATAGTGATATATATAGCGATCCATAGTGATATATATAGCGATCCATTGTGATATATAGAGATCCATAGTGATATATAGTGATCCATTGTGATATATAGAGATCCCTTGTGATATATAGTGATCCATTGTGATATATAGAGATCCATAGTGATATATAGTGATCCATTGTGATATATAGAGATCCCTTGTGATATATAGCGATCCCTTGTGATATATAGAGATCCCTTGTGATATATATAGTGATCCATTGTGATATATAGAGATCCATAGTGATATATATATAGCGATCCATTGTGATATATAGAGATCCATTGTGATATATAGTGATCCCTTGTGATATATAGAGATCCCTTGTGATATATAGAGATCCCTTGTGATATATAGCAATCCATAGTGATATATATAGAGATCCATAGTGATATATAGAGATCCATAGTGATATATAGCGATCCATAGTGATATATAGAGATCCATAGTGATATATAGCGATCCATAGTGATATATAGAGATCCCTTGTGATATATAGAGATCCCTTGTGATATATAGAGATCCATAGTGATATATAGAGATCCATTGTGATATATAGTGATCCCTTGTGATATATAGAGATCCATTGTGATATATAGAGATCCATTGTGATATATAGTGATCCATAGTGATATATAGCGATCCCTTGTGATATATAGCGATCCCTTGTGATATATAGAGATCCCTTGTGATATATAGAGATCCCTTGTGATATATAGAGATCCATTGTGATATATAGAGATCCCTTGTGATATATAGAGATCCCTTGTGATATATAGAGATCCCTTGTGATATATAGAGATCCATTGTGATATATAGTGATCCCTTGTGATATATAGAGATCCATTGTGATATATAGAGATCCATTGTGATATATAGTGATCCATAGTGATATATAGCGATCCCTTGTGATATATAGCGATCCCTTGTGATATATAGAGATCCCTTGTGATATATAGCAATCCATAGTGATATATATAGCGATCCCTTGTGATATATAGTGATCCCTTGTGATATATAGAGATCCATAGTGATATATAGCGATCCCTTGTGATATATAGTGATCCCTTGTGATATATAGTGATCCCTTGTGATATATAGTGATCCCTTGTGATATATAGAGATCCATAGTGATATATAGAGATCCCTTGTGATATATAGTGATCCATTGTGATATATAGCGATCCCTTGTGATATATAGCGATCCCTTGTAATATATAGCGATCCCTTGTGATATATAGAGATCCCTTGTGATATATATAGCGATCCATTGTGATATATAGAGATCCCTTGTGATTTTTAGTGATCCCTTGTGATATATAGCGATCCATAGTGATATATATAGAGATCCCTTGTGATATATAGAGATCCATTGTGATATATAGAGATCCCTTGTGATATATAGAGATCCCTTGTGATATATAGAGATCCCTTGTGATATATAGTGATCCCTTGTGATATATAGTGATCCCTTGTAATATATAGCGATCCCTTGTGATATATAGAGATCCCTTGTGATATATAGCGATCCCTTGTGATATATAGAGATCCCTTGTGATATATAGCAATCCATAGTGATATATATAGAGATCCATAGTGATATATAGAGATCCCTTGTGATATATAGCAATCCATAGTGATATATAGAGATCCCTTGTGATATATAGAGATCCCTTGTGATATATAGAGATCCATAGTGATATATAGAGATCCCTTGTGATATATAGTGATCCCTTGTGATATATAGAGATCCATAGTGATATATAGCGATCCCTTGTGATATATAGTGATCCATTGTGATATATATAGAGATCCATTGTGATATATAGTGATCCATAGTGATATATATAGAGATCCATTGTGATATATAGCGATCCATAGTGATATATATAGCGATCCCTTGTGATATATAGAGATCCCTTGTGATATATATAGCGATCCATAGTGATATATAGAGATCCATAGTGATATATAGAGATCCCTTGTGATATATAGAGATCCCTTGTGATATATAGAGATCCCTTGTGATATATAGAGATCCCTTGTGATATATATATATATATAGAGATCCATTGTGATATATAGAGATCCCTTGTGATATATAGAGATCCCTTGTGATATATATATATAGAGATCCATTGTGATATATAGAGATCCCTTGTGATATATAGAGATCCCTTGTGATATATATATAGAGATCCCTTGAGATATATAGAGATCCCTTGAGATATATAGAGATCCCTTGTGATATATAGAGATCCCTTGTGATATATATAGCGATCCATAGTGATATATAGATACAATTTGTTATATCCCAATCATGTTTAAATCCACTTCCTGTTGACTCTCTCACTTCCTCGGCTGGAAGGTTATTCCGATCATCAACTACTCTTTCAGTAAAATAACTCTCAGCTTTTCTTCTTCATTTTCCTGGGAGGACCTCATCATACAGAATTGTGTCTGATCGATCGCTCACACTGAACGCGGGTTTGAAATCATGTGAATTCAGCTGAACGATTTCAAACCCGCATTTCAGTGTGGGTTCGGGGGGGGGGAGGCAATTTAAATGA
>JBBGZY010001553.1:0-10000 GCA_037952925.1 Lithobates clamitans | reverse complement strand
AGTACGTCCCATGCGGAGCTTCCTGGCTGATGAATGCAAATGTTCCTCCAGTATTTTTTGATAACATACTGCATTTATCTTGCCAACAATTTCCTGTGCCTTTGTAGCTCACACATCCCCAAAACATCAGCGATCCACCGCCGTGTTTCACAGTAGGAATGGTGGACCTTTCATCATAGGTTTTGTTGACTTCTCTCATTTATGGTTGTGGCCAAAAAGCTCAATTTTGGTCTCATCACTCCAAATGACTTTGTGGCAGAAGGTTTGAGGCTTGTCTCTGTGCTGTTTGGTGTATTGTAAGGGGGATACTTTTGTGACATTTGCGTAGTAATGGATTTCTTCTGGAGACTCGACCATGCAGCCCATCTTTCTTCAAGTGCCTCCTTATTGTGCATCTTGAAACATCCACAGCACATGTTTTCAGAGAGTCCTGTATTTCACCTGAAGTTATTTGTGGGTTTTTCTTTGCATCCGAAAACAATTTTCCTGGCAGCCCCAATGGGTTTTTTGGTGCCGAAACCGATACCGAAAATAAATCTTTCTTGATCCTGAAAACCGAAACCGGTACCGAAACAGCACCGATACCCAAAGTGACTGTTTTTAAAAATATTTTTATACAGGAGATGGTCAGAGACTGGGGACATGGTAGAGGAGAGGGTCAGAGACTGCAGACATAATACAAGAGATCAATGCAGCCTCACCAGTGCAGCCCGCGTTTTCCCCCTCAGATGCAGCCCACATGTGCCCATAAGATGCAGCCTGCCTGTGCCTATGAGATGCAGCCTCACCTGTGCCCGTCATACAGCTTGCCAGTTCCCGAATCAGAGCGGCGATCTCCATGTGTCACGGATCTGCATTTGAATTGCCCGGGTCGCAGTAACGATGTCCTGCCTCCTGTAATCACGTCACACTGATCCCAATGTCCCACCATTGGGTCAGTGTGCCGTCTGTCACAGGAGGCGGGACATTGTTACTGTGGTCTGTGTAGTTAAGCTCCGTGACACAACGGAGATCACGGCGAGGAGGGAGGGGAGGAGGAGAAGAGAGGAGAGGACTGGGCGTACCGCACCAGAAGGACACCCCTGTAATGGGCAGCACAAGGGACTGGGCCCCGCCCAGGCCCCCCCCCCCCCCATTTTCGGCGCCATTATTGGCGAGATTCCTTTTCGGCAAAATGCTGAAGAGGCCATTTTCGGATGATATGTTTCGGCAGCCGAAAATTCGGTGCATCACTAGAAATTTTAGTTGGTCTACCTGACCGTGGTTTGGTTTCAACAGAACCCCTCATTTTCCACTTCTTGATCAGAGTTTGAACACTGCTGATTGGTATTCTCAATTCATTGGATATCTTTTTATATTCCCTTTCCTGTTTTATACAGTTCAACTACCTTTTCCTGCAGATCCTTTGACAATTCTTTTGCTTTCCCCATGACTCAGAATCCAGAAACGTCAGTGCAGCACTGAATGAAAGATGCAAGGGTCTGTCAGGAGTCCAGAAACTCATTGACCTTTTATACACACACACTAATTACAATTAAACAGATCACAGGTGAGGATGGTTATCTTTAATAGCCATTCAAACCCCTTTGTGTCAACTTGTGTGCATGTTATCAGGCCAAAATCACCAGGGTGTGTAAACTTTTGATCAGAGTCATTTGGGTAGTTTCTGTTATTATGATTTAAAAAGAGTAAACACGGTTGATTGATAATAAATGGCTTCAGCCAAACACTAACCATGAGTGAGAGAAAAGTTTTTGTGTTATCATTCATATACCGTATATACTCGAGTATAAGTCGAATTTTTCAGCCCTTTTTTTTGGGCTGAAAGTTTCCCTTCGACTTATACTCGAGTCCGCGCCGTCTGTCTGCATGATCAGCGTGTCATGCAGGCAGACGGCGGCCGGCGTGTGATGATAATGCACGGAGGCTATTCCAGCTTTCAAAAGCCGCGCCTCCTGCTCTTCTGTGATAGGCTGAACAGCTGTCAGTGTACAGCCTATCACGGACATTCTCTCATCCTCGTCCGTGGTATGAGAATGAGAGAATGTCCGTGATAGGCAGTCAGCGGTCAGCCTATCACAGACGAGGAGGAGGCGCGGCTTTTGAACTGTGGAATGGCCGCCGAACAGTATCATCACACGGCCGCTGTCTGAGGATGGAGATCGCCACAGGGAGGCTACACAGGACACAGGTAGGCTGCACATGCACACAGGACACACATGCACACAGGACACACATGACACACAGGACACACATGTACAGTACACACATGTACAGGACACACATGACACACAGGACACACATGTACAGGACACACATGTACAGGACACACATGTACAGGGTACAGGTAGGCTGCACAGGACACAGGGAGGCATGCAGCTGCAGATGGACATTATTGACCCTCTGCATTTCTCACCCTCGACTTATACTCGGGTCAATAAGTTTTTCCCAGTTTTTTGTGGTAAATTAGGGGTCTCGACTTATACTCGGGACGACTTATACTCGAGTATATACGGTACTCTGAAAAATGGCCAAGAAATCATAAATTCTGCCAGGGTATGTAAACTTATGAGCACAAGTGTAGAAAAGCTGAAATACATAACTTTGGAGAAACCGGAGAAAATGCTGCTCTGAATTCCCTTTAGTGCTGATCAGGTAAACAAAAGCCTAGGCAATTGGTCATGTGGTCAGCACTCAAGATTAGAGTCCAGATTGGCTGATCTGAGGTCCAATACTCAAAGGCCTCCGGCGGAGGCTCTTTACCACGTGATCAGCCGTGTCCAATCACAGCTGATTGCGATGTCAATAGGAAAAGCCGTTGATTGGCTTTTCCTCACTCAGTGTGACAGACGCGAGTAGAGGAGAGCCGATCGGCGGGTCCCCTGACAGGGGGGGTCTGGGCTGATTGTATATCAGTGCAGCCCCCCCCCTCGGATGCCCACACTAGATCACCAGGGAAGCCACTAGAACCACCAGGGAAGCGGGCAACATGTGGATGGCCAGGTATGTACCCCATGGCCATCTACATGTTCCCAATGTGCCCAGTCTGTGCCCAATCTGTGCCAATCAGTGCCCACAAATGGGCAGTGACTGGCACCATTATCAATCAGTGATGCCCAGCAATGCCACCCATCAATGTCATCAGTGCCACCAACAATCAGTGTCAACAGTGCCACCCATCAGTGTCCATCTGTGCCACCTATCAGTGCCCATCCGTGCTCATCAGTGCCCATCCGTGCCACCTATCAGTGCCACCCATAAGTACCCATCAGTGCCGCCTATGAGTGCCCATCAGTGCCACCTATGAGTGCCCATCAGTGCTGCATACCAGTGCAACCTATCAGTGCCACTTATCAGTGTCCATCAGTGCCGCCTATCAGTGCCCATCATCAGTGCCTGTCAGTGCCACCTCATCAGTGCCACCTCATTGGTGCCCATCTGTGCCGCCTTATCAGTGCCCGTCAGTGCAGCCATATCAGTGCCCATTATTGAAGAAGAAAACGTACTTATTTACAAACATGTTTAACAGAAACAAAGAAAAACTTGTTTTTTTTCAAAATATTTGGTCTTTTTTTATTTGTTGCGCAAAAAATAAAAATCGCAGAGGTGATCAAATACCACCAAAAGAAATCTCTATTTGTGGGAACAAAATGATAAAAAATTTGTTTGGGTACAGTGTAGCATGACCGTGTAATTTGCACTTAAAATATTTAAATCGCCAAAAACTGCAATTCTGAATACTGATATTTTTTTTTTTAATAGCCGCCATTAGCAGCCGAGTAAACCGGAAGTGACGTTGTGACGTTGTGACGTCACTTCCGCGTTTACACACGGGAGACTGTAACAAAGCCGTTTCCAGCTTCCTTCCGGTCTCACTCTAGCCATAGTGCCGGATCGGGGATTGGGTCTCCCGGTGGGACCGAAGACCCGGAAAAAGTGTCTGAAGGCGCTTTTAGCCACATCGGTTGTTATCCCTGAAGAGCCGGCCGCCCGCTCTAAAAAACGTTATCGGGGTGATGCCTGCAGCTGCATATCACCCCGTTATAACCCCTGAAAGCCGAGGCCGCATATGTGCGTAAGGTCGGCGCTAAGGGGATATATCATTATAATGCAAAAAAAAGACAGCTTTGTTGTTTTAAAGGAACGTTAAAAAAATCAACAGCCTTCAGTGTTATCTGAGATTTCTGAGACTGACAATGATTATCACACCCCAACATACATCTTCTTACTTCCCTCCATTTGATCCTGTAGTCCTCTTTTAGGGGGTGTTATGAGAGAACCAGAACCTTGGGGAAGTGGAAGAGTGGGTTTGATAATAAAGTTGTCAGTGTCCCCCCCACCCAGGACAAGGGTCTCTGTGAACAGAAGGGATTCCTTTCCTGGGAAATAAACCAATAATCTAGGCAAATTAATTAAAGCGGAGCTCCACCGAAAAAAATTTTTTTTAAAAGTCAGCAGCTACAAATACTGCAGCTGCTGACTTTTAAAACATGGACACTTACCTGTCCAGGGCGCCCGCGATGTCGGCAACCGAGGCCGAAGCGTCTCTCCGTCCTCGGGTGCTGCCGCCTCCATCTTCGGTAAGGGAATCAGGAAGTGAAGCCGTGCGGCTTCACTTCCCGGTTCCGTACTGCACATGCGCGAGTCGCGCATCGCAATACGGATGGTCCCTGCTGTCTCTGGGACCCGTGTGTTTCCCAGCAGGCGGCGGGGAGGGAGCAGGAAGTGGTGTAAATAACCGCAGATTCTGCGGGTATCTATGCCGGAAGTGGGTACAGATACCTGTAATATACAGGTATCTGTACCCCCCTCCCCCCTGAAAGGTGCCAACTGTGTCACCGGAGGGGGGGAGGAATCCGATGAGTGGAAGTTCCACTTTTGGGTGGAACTCCACTTTAAGAGCAGAGGAAGTACTGCAAGCAGCATATAACAATAACCATAAGTACAATGCCTTGAAAAAGTATTCACACCCCCTTGAAATTTTCCACATTTTCTCATGTTACAACCAAAAAACGTAAATGTATTTTATTGGGATTTTATGTGATAGACCAACACAAAGTGGCTCATAATTGTGAAGTGGAAGGAAAATGATACAAATAAATATAAGAAGAATACAAGCATCTAAATATCACATAGGATATGCGGTAGTTACCATGAGATATCTAGCCATAGGCATCCACCCATGGTGACCATCACTTGTCGAATTTTTGTGGGCAGTTCCTGCTCTCATAAGTCAATTTATATAGTGGTAGGACAAAGTTAACTGCAGCTATCCAAGACTTAACTGTTGGTGGAGAAGGTTGCTTCTATCTGAGAAGGATTTCTCTTCTAGGATAATATAAAGCATAAAACAGAAATTATTTGACATGTCTGGTGGCTTCAACATCCTCCATCTTCCCAAGCAGTGCCAAGGCCGGATCCTCTCCATGGGACCAGTCTCTTAAGTCATTCAAAACTGCGAACACCTCCCAAAATGGACGGACAGGGGGGGGGCATGTCCATACCATAGGAAGGAATGAACCAGGAGTGGACTGACACCTTGTGCACAGGAGGTTTGCCTCAGAGTACATACTGGCCAATCTAACCCGGGTGTAATAAGCCCTATGTAGGAATTTTAATTGGATGAAACGGTCCCTGGCGGAAATCATTGTAGTAATATATTTTTCCACAGAGTCCTCCCAATTCTGCTCAGTCAACCTCGGGACGTCAGCCTTCCAATTGTATATTTTCGTCAGGGAAGTTGCATGGGCCGAAGAAAGGTAAAGATAGAGGGAGGAGAGAGGGTTCTCCAGAGATCAGCAAACAACTCCACCCAGTCAGGCTCAAGGACTAGAGGGCGGGGAAATTGGGCTTGGGTCTCCTGTCTAAGCTGATAGTATTGAAAGGCCGGTATAACGCATTTTTCCCTCAGCACCGAGAAGGAGGATAGTCTACCATCTGTGAAGATGTGTTTAAGGGCGGTAATCCCTTTGGATGTCCAGAGCTGGGGGTCCGGCAGGCTGTAAAAATGTTGGAGCTGTGGGTTCCCCCACAGGGGAGTATGAGGAGAGGATGTAGAGTCGGTCTTATAGGTGGCCCTGGCCTGTTGCCACACTCTAATGGTCTTTTTCATTGGAGTCGTCGTCTCCAGAGGAGCCCTCAGCCCTCTATAAGCCAGATTGCTCAGGGCCACGTAAGACCCTAGAATGGCTGCCTCCAATGGTACTGCTGGGTAGAGCTGCACGATTCTGGCCAAATGAGAATCACGATTTTTTTACTTGGAATAAAAAAGATCACGATTCTCGCAACATAATTTTTTTTTTAGGAGAGAGAGATTGATTGAGAGATTCATTGAGAGCCTCTCCTCTCAGGTGTCCCCCTCTTCTTTCAAGTGACCCCCCCTTTTCCCTCTCAAGTATCCCCCCTATTCTCCTTTTAGGTGCCCCTACTTATCTCAGGTGTCCCCCTTTTCCCGCTCTCTCTCTTTAGTGGTCTCCCTGTCAGGTGCCCCCAATCCCAGGATGTACCCCCTCTATATTAGGTGTCCCCCTTTTCCCGCTCTCTCTCTTTAGTGGTCTCCCTCTCCCTATCAGGTGCCCCCAATCCCAGGATGTACCCCCTCTATATTAGGTATCCCCCTTTTCCCGCTCTCTCTCTTTAGTGATCTCCCTCTCCCTGTCAGGTGCCCCCAATCCCAGGATGTTCCCCCTCTATATTAGGTGTCCCCCTTTTCCCGCTCTCTCTCTTTAGGATCTCCCTCTCCCTGTCAGGTGCTCCCAATCCCATGATGTTCCCCCTCTATATTAGGTGTCCCCCTTTTCCCGCTCTCTCTCTCTAGTGATCTCCCTCTCCCTATCAGTTGCCCCCAATCCCAGGATGTACCCCCTCTATATTAGGTGTCCCCCTTTTCCCGCTCTCCTCTCTCTAGTGATCTCCCTCTCCCTATCAGTTGCCCCCAATCCCAGGATGTACCCCCTCTATATTAGGTGTCCCCCTTTTCCCGCTCTCTCTCTTTAGTGATCTCCCTCTCCCTGTCAGGTGCCCCCAATCCCAGGATGTACTCCCTCTATATTAGGTGTCCCCCTTGCTCTCTCTCAGGTGTCCCCCCTCCCTGTCTCTTCCTCTGTCAGGTGTCACCTCACCTGCTGCTGGATCTTGCCGTCCTGTCACCACCCAGTGTGTTGTGACCCCGGTGGGACACAGCAGGCAGAGCACCCCGAGCAGAGAGACCCCCATCCGGGGGATCCGGGCGGTACCGGTCAGGGCTCCGGTCTCGGAGGGGGGGGATGTAAGGGCTGCTCCTGCTCTCCGCCATGTTTTCCCGCTGACATCACACGCAACGTCCCCTACCTACCAACACCGGGGGGCAGGCTGTCACTCTGACATACTTACTGACCAATCACATTCTTTGCTGACGTCAGACGTTTCACGCTGGCTCTGACGGCTTTCCCTCCGCGCCGAAACAGGCGCGCACTTTGAATGGTCAGAATCGTTCAGATCCGGAGTTGCAATCATTTAGGTAGGCAAGTAGGGAACCACGTACTCGCACCCCCAGATACTTAAAGCGGGATTCCGGCCACTATCATTTTTTTTTTAAAGTCAGCAGCTACAAACACTGTAGCTGCTGACTTTAAATAAGTAGACTTACCTGTCCTGGGTGCCCACGATGTCAGCCGCCCGAGGCCAACCATCCCTCGGCTCTCGGGTCCCGGCACCGCCATCCTAGGTAAGGGAAACAGGCAGTGGAGCCTTGCGGCTTCACTGCCAGTTTCCTACTGCGCACGCGCGAGCAGCTCGGCGTTCCGTGAATGGCCCCGTGGTTTTCTGGGAACACACACAGTTCCCAGATGGCTACGGGGCCGCTCAGCTAGGAGCAGAACACGCCGTGCAATAGGAAGAGGCAGATTAGGAAGACTGCCTAGCAACAAGGGTTCAGGTAGTATAAAATTTTTTTTTTTTTCAAATTTTTTTTTTTTTTTTTTTAGGATTTTTGGTGAATTTTTTTTTTTTCCAGGGTGGCCCTCCACTCCACCCATTGGAGTGGCGTATGCGTGTCCACACCAGAACCCGAGGGATGAAGGGGGAAAAAAATGTCTTGTCCCAGTTAGTACATATCCCAGAGTATTGACCAAAATGATCAATAATCTCCGGTGCCGAGGTCAAGGAGAGACTCGTGTCAGGCAGGTATAGAGGAGTGTCATCTGCATAGAGAGACACCTTTTCTTGGAGTACCCCAACTGGTATCCCCTTCACCTTGGGGCCCCGGGGTAGAAGGATCGCCAGGGGCTGTATCACCAGGGCCAAGAGTCCCTGTGAAGGAGGACAGCCCTGTCTAGTTCCTCTACTCAGGCTAAATGGGTCAGACTTCTCGGCATCCACTGCTGCTATCACCCCAAAACGACCCTTCCTCAGCTAGGTCAATATAGGTATACAATCTACAGACATATTAATATCCGTCCCTCTAACCGGCCTAAACCCGGATTGGTGGAGAATCGCCAGAACAATTCTCTGCGATTAATCGTGCAGCTCTATCTCCTACATGTAAAAGTCATCATTTTTTTGCTAGAAAATTACTCAGAACCCCAGAACATTTAATATTTTTTTTTTTTTTAGCAGAGACCCTAGAGAATAAAATGCCGCGCGTTTCAACTTTTTATCACGCATGCATTTAAAAAAAAAAAACAGTAACGTTAGCCCATTTTTTTTTTTTTGTATAATGTGAAAGATGATGTTACGCCGAGTAAATAGATACCTAACATGTCAGGCTTCAAAATTGCACAGGCTCGTGGAATGGTGACAAACTACGGCACTTAACCCCTGTTTCTGTTATAAAATTTTGTTTTCTCCTTCACTGATGGGCACTGATGATTCGGCACTGATAAGGTGGCACTGATTGGCATTGAGGAGGCACTGATAAGGTGGCACTGATTGGCACTGATGAGGAGGCACTGATATGTAGAATTGATGGGCACTGACCGCCAGCACTGTTTGGCACTGATAGGCGGCATTGATGGACACTAATAGATGGCACTGATTGGGCAGGTACTGACAGGTGTTAATGCTGGGCATGGATTGGCACTGTGATGGACACTGATTGGCACTATGGTGGGCACTGATTTAACTCCTGTGATGGACACTGATTAGCACTATGGTGGGCACTGATTAGCACTGTAATGGACACTGATTGGCACTATGGTGGGCACTAATTAGCACTGTGATGGACACTGATTGGCACTATGGTGGGCACTGATTAGCACTGTAATGGACACTGATTGGCACTATGGTGGCACTAATTAGCACT
The DNA here is from genome assembly GCA_037952925.1 of Lithobates clamitans. Taxonomy (NCBI): domain Eukaryota; kingdom Metazoa; phylum Chordata; class Amphibia; order Anura; family Ranidae; genus Lithobates; species Lithobates clamitans. Next base: position 720 of record JBBGZY010001553.1, on the reverse strand, counting down.
GTGATGGACACTGATTGGCACTATGGTGGGCACTGATTATCACTGTGATGAACACTGATTGGCACTATGGTGGGCACTGATTGGCACTATGGTGGGCACTGATTGGCACTATGGTGGGCACTAATTAGCACTGTGATGGACACTGATTGGCACTATGGTGGGCACTGATTATCACTGTGATGAACACTGATTGGCACTATGGTGGGCACTGATTAGCACTATGGTGGGCACTGATTAGCACTATGGTGGGCACTGATTGGCACTATGGTGGGCACTGATTGGCACTATGGTGGGCACTGATTGGCACTATGGTGGGCACTGATTGGCACTTTATTGGGCACTGGCAGGGGGTTATGATGGGGCACTGACTGGGCACCGATTGGCAGCTTATGGGTACATCTGAGGGGGCTGTGCTGATAATCAATGTGCTGATTATCAGCACAGACCCCCCTCTGACAGGGAGAGCCGCCGATCGGTGCTCTGTCAGCGCGAACCGAGTAATGCTGTTTACCGGCACTTCCTGGGTCATGCGATGATTGGTCACAGCTGATCACATGGTAAGAAGCCTGTCAGACACTTCTTATCACGATCGGACATGCGGGATGTCAGACTGACATGTCTCGATCCCCCCAGGGCCGTGCACTGGCTTGTTATCATGCTGGATGTCATATGACGCCCAGTCAGGATAACAGAACCACTTCCCGGACGTCAATCTGTTAT
>JBBGZY010001552.1:0-105664 GCA_037952925.1 Lithobates clamitans | reverse complement strand
CCTGCTCTCGCGCTAAGGCGAACGCAAGCGGCGGTCTGTCGTCAAACGTAAACAGCAATTGCACCATGCATGCGAGGTATCACCGCGAAGGTTAGATCGAGGGCAGTAATTTTTGCAGTAGACCTCCTCTGTAAATCTAAAGTGGTAACCTGTAAAGGCTTTTAAAGGCTTTTAAAAATGTATTTATTTTGTTGCCACTGCACGTTTGTGCGCAATTGTAAAGCATGTCATGTTTGGTATCCATGTACTCGGCCTAAGATCATCTTTTTTATTCCATCAAACATTTGGGCAATATAGTGTGTTTTAATGCATTAAAATTTAAAAAAGTGTGTTTTTTTTCCCCAAAAAATGCGTTTGAAAAATCGCTGCGCAAATACTGTGTGAAAAAAAAAAAATGAAACACCCACCATTTTAATCTGTAGGGCATTTGCTTTAAAAAAATATATAATGTTTGGGGGTTCAAAGTAATTTTCTTGCAAAAAAAAAAACCAACTTTTTCATGTAAACAATAAGTGTCAGAAAGGGCTTTGTCTTCAAGTGGTTAGAAGAGTGGGTGATGTGACATAAGCTTCTAAATGTTGTGCATAAAATGCCAGGACAGTTCAAAACCCCCCCAAATGACCCCATTTTGGAAAGTAGACACCCCAAGCTATTTGCTGAGAGGCATGTCGAGACCATGGAATATTTTATATTGCGACACAAGTTGCGGGAAAGAGACAAATTTTTTTTTTTTTGCACAAAATTGTCACTAAATGATATATTGTTCAAACATGCCATGGGAATATGTGAAATTACACCCCAAAATACATTCTGCTGCTTCTCCTGAGTACGGGGATACCACATGTGTGAGACTTTTTGGGAGCCTAGCCGCGTACGGGACCCCGAAAACCAAGCACCACCTTCAGGCTTTCTAAGGCCGTAAATTTTTGATTTCACTCTTCACTGCCTATCACAGTTTCGGAGGCCATGGAATGCCCAGGTGGCACAAACCCCCCCCAAATGACCCCATTTTGGAAGGTAGACACCCCAAGCTATTTGATGAGAGGTATAGTGAGTATTTTGCAGACCTCACTTTTTGTCACAAAGTTTTGAAAATTGAAAAAAGAAAAAAAAAATTTTTTTTCTCGTCTTTCTTCATTTTCAAAAACAAATGAGAGCTGCAAAATACTCACCATGCCTCTCAGCAAATAACTTGGGGTGTCTACTTTCCAAAATAGGGTCATTTGGGGTGGTTTTGTGCCACCTGGGCATTCCATGGCCTCCGAAACTGTGATAGGCAGTGAAGAGTGAAATCATAAATTTACACCCTTAGAAATCCTGAAGGCGGTGATTGGTTTTCGGGGTCCCGTGCACGGCTAGGCTCCCAAAAAGTCCCACACATGTGGTATCCCCGTACTCAGGAGAAGTAGCTAAATAAATTTTGGGGTGCAATTCCACATATGCCCATGGCCTGTGTGAGCAATATATCATTTAGTGACAACTTTTTGTAAATATTTTTTTTTTTTTTTTGTCATTATTCAATCACTTGGGACAAAAAAAAAAAAATATTCAATGGGTTCAACATGCCTCTCAGCAATTTCCTTGGGGTGTCTACTTTCCAAAATGGGGTCATTTGGGGGGGGGGGGGGTTTGTACTGCCCTGCCATTTTAGCACCTCAAGAAATGACATAGGCAGTCATAAACTAAAAGCTGTGTAAATTACAGAAAATGTACCCTAGTTTGTAGACGCTATAACTTTTGCGCAAACCAATAAATATACGCTTATTGACATTTTTTTTACCAAAGACATGTGGCCGAATACATTTTGGCCTAAATGTATGACTAAAATTGAGTTTATTGGATTTTTTTTTTTTTTATAACAAAAAGTAGAAAATATTTTTTTTCAAAATTTTCGGTCTTTTTCCGTTTATAGCGCAAAAAATAAAAACCGCAGGAGGTAATCAAATACCATCAAAAGAAAGCTCTATTTGTGGGAAGAAAAGGACCCAAATTTTGTTTGGGTACAGCATTGCATGACCGCGCAATTAGCAGTTAAAGCGACGCAGTGCCAAATTGGAAAAAGACCTCTGGTCCTTAGGCAGCATAATGGTCCGGGGCTCAAGTGGTTAGGGAATGCTTTCCTCCGTTTCCTTCACTGCCTGCACTAAACCAAGGAGCTGTACATGGAGTGTGCGGGCAATGCATGGAGTGTGCAGCAAACATAGGGGGTGTATGGGGATGCATGGAGTGCATCACGTTAAGAGTGCAGATCTGAGGGGTACGCCATTTACACAGTGCGGGGTGCAGGAGTGCGCCATGTACAAGAGCGCTGGCTTGTTACTAAAGTGTACGGAGCGCACTGCGAGTACAGGGGGTGCACGGAGCGCACTGCGAGTACAGGGGGTGCATGAGCAATGCATGGAGTGTGTTAGATCATTTTCTGTTTTTTTTTTTTTTTTTATTAGGGGGGGCGCTTGCTTGCAAGTAGCTGGTCTTGCCTAGGGCACAGAATAGTCTAGCACTGGCCCTATTTTGTAAAACGGGCACTCCTGATCTGAGGGCAGTGGCAGTGCCCAAGGCAAATCAGAGTGCCAAGATCACAGGGCAGGATTCCTCCTGCGATAGATCAAATAACAGAGGACTGCAGAGTGGAGTCTCCTTCTCCCTCCCCAGGCACAGCAGCGGCTCCCTTATGAAAACAGCAAGCAACCATCCTCCTCCCACAGCTAGCCTTAAACAGGAAACCCCCATTCTTCCACCCCCCCGCCCCCCTTGTCAGATGACTAGCACTGCAGAACCAGTCAGCTCTCTGTGTACAGCAACGCTTCTCCCTCCCCAGCGGTCTACCAAGAAGCTCAGCTGTTGTCATACCTTTTTTGCTTCAGGCTTTGTTTCCTCCGCCCCCTTCTTTTGCGCGCCAAATTGCGAAGGCGCCAGGTGCTTTTAAAAAGTAGCACATCTGCAGAACATTCTGAATCAATCCGCCCCCCTCTCAGCCGTGACTAATTAAACATCTGAGGCTTTTGGAGCTGTATCCCTCCTCTACAAAAAAGAGTCCCCACCAAATAGCAGACAGAATTCACAGTAGGTACAATATTATTTTAAAAAAAGTGTCTGCATTGTATGCCACTTTTTTTTTAAATAATATTGTACCTCCTGTGAATTCTGTCTGCTATTTGGTGGGGACTCTTTTTTGTAGAGGAGGGATACAGTCCCATAAGCCTCTGATGTTTAATTAGACCCAGCTGAGAAGGGGGTGGATTGATTCAGAATTTTGTGCTACCCTGTGACATGGTGTATTTGCATTTAGCGCTCAAAAGAAGGGGGAGGAGGAAGCAGAGAGAGTGAGCCCATCACAGCACCCTCAAGGAACAAAGGTATGATAACAGCTGAGCTGAGGGGGGATGGCTGCTGTACACCGAGAGCTGACTGGCTCTGCAGTGCTAGTCATCTGACAAGAGCAGGGGGGTGGGAGGAAGAACGGAGGTTTCCTGTTATGTAAGACTGGCTGTGGTCTAGGAGGAGAAAGGATTAGCAGTGGCAGCTGGTGCTTAAAATTTTTTGGGGGGTGAAAACTGAAAAATTAAACTTTTAGTAATGCAGGGCAGTAAATAGCCATTTATTGGGTGATTATGTATCATTACTGCTAGGTAAAACTGCCTCACTGTGCCATCATGAGGGGTTCCCACCATTCCTATACTGTGTTCTCAGGTTTGTACACCTGCTGTGCCCATTATGAGGGATTCCCACCATCCCTGTACCAAATTCATGGGTCTGTACACCTGCTGTGCCCATTATGAGGGGTTCCCACCATCCCTTTGCTGAGTTCCTTGGTCTGTACACCTACTGTGCCCATTATGAGGGGTTACCATCATCCCTGTGCTGAGTTCCCGGGTCTGCACACCTACTGTGCCCGTTATGAGGGGTAACCATCATCCTTGTGCTGAGTTCCCGGGTCTGCACACCTACTGTGCCCGTTATGAGGGGTAACCATCATCCCTGTGCTGATTTCCCGGGTCTGCACACCTACTGTGCCCATTATGAGGGGTAACCATCATCCCTGTGATGATTTCCTGGGTCTATACACCTGCTGTGCCCATTATGAGGGGTTACCATCATCCCTGTGATGATTTCCTGGGTCTATACACCTGCTGTGCCCATTATGAGGGGTTACCATCATCCCTGCTGAGTTCCTGGGTCTGTACACCTGTGCCAATTATGAGGTTCCCACCATTCCTGTGCAGAGTTCCCGGATCTGTACACCCGCTGTGCCCATTATGAGGGGTTACCATCATCCCTGCTGAGTTCCTGGGTCTGTACACCTGTGCCAATTATGAGGTTCCCACCATTCCTGTGCAGAGTTCCCGGATCTGTACACCCGTTGTGCCTATTATGAGGGGTTACCATCATCCCTGCTGAGTTCCTGGGTCTGTACACCTGTGCCAATTATGAGGTTCCCACCATTCCTGTGCAGAGTTCCCGGATCTGTACACCCGCTGTGCCCATTATGAGGGGTTACCATCATCCCTGTGCTGAGTTCTTCTTTACAAGTGTGGTCTCAGATCTGGGCATTCCTCTCTAGGGGTCCAATCACTGACTGACACCCTATCCATCCAACATTTTACTTTTTATCTCTTCCAAACTGTTCAGTAGCTCCAGTAAATTCTCTGCACTCATTTAAGGTGGCCATAGAATAGATGATTGCTTAAATTTCTACTATGGCCACCTTAAATTAGTGCAGAGAATGTACTGAGCTGCTGAACAGATAAAAGAGATATAAAGTAATCTGGGAAGGAAAGGGTGGCAGTCAGTGATTGTAATGGTCAGATCTGAAACCAGAGGCTGCAGGATGAGAGCAGTGAAGATCCATGCAAACAGGAGATAGTGGAGGGGGAGATTCGGTGTGCTAGGGAAAGTGCCCAGACGTCCATTGCAGGGAGAGAGGGGAAGTAAAATTGGAGATTAAAAGTGCTGCTGTGGCGTCACTCAGGACACGGTGATAATAGCCCCTTCTGCCCCCCTCCAGTCCTGGCATGTACTGTACCTGGAGATTTCTATGTGATCCCTGTGTGCACTGCTGGATGCCTAGTCCGTGTCACACGGAGATGAACAGACAGCTGCCTCTGCACGGACCTATCACTCCCTGTCTGCCCTGAGCCCGCCACCATTCTTCTGCTGGTGATTCCCCTCACTTGCTGAAGGAGACAGGCAGCATGTGAGCCAATGACACCGCAGGTCCAATAAAAGTCCTACCCTATGGACCCACCAATCAACAGGAAACCTAATGCTAGAGGTAGAGTTTTTGGGGCGCAGAGCTTATAGCCCCGAGCACACTCTCTAAATGAGGCAAATAGAGCTTCTTAGCCCCAATCACGTGTTTACACATGGGTCATGCCTCCAATAGCACCCCTGTGGCTGGCGTCCTTAACACACCCACTTAAAGGGACACTTTAAAAAAAATTATTTTCATAAGTAGCCTGGGGGGGGGGGGGGGCGCGGCGCCCCCTATTGATGGGCCACCACTGATTAGGAGGATGGCTGCTGGCTTTTCTTTTCATAAGGGAGCTGCTGCTGTGCCTAGGGAGAGGGAGACTCCACTCTGCTCTGCAGTCCTCTGTTATTTGATCTGACAGGAGGAATCCTGCCGTGTTGTCACGTACCTGGTAGGTGGAGCCCGGAATGCAGAGAACGGCCTCTCGTATACCTCTGACTCGGGAACCCCTGGAAGTGTGGACAGGGACTCGGGAGTGCAAAGGGGCACAAGTGCCTGACTGGAACACTGGAGTAGAGGGCTGGAACCTGTAGTCAGCAGGAAGGTGCACTGTAGTCCCGTGGCAGGGTTCAGGGAGGTGCACTGTAGTCCCGTGGCAGGGTTCAGGGAGGTGCACTGTAGTCCCGTGGCAGGGTTCAGGGAGGTGCACTGTAGTCCCGTGGCAGGGTTCAGGGAGGTGCACTGTAGTCCCGTGGCAGGATGCAGGGAGGTGCACTGTAGTCCCATGGCAGGATGCAGACAGCAGGGAGGTGCAGACAAGCCAGGTCAAGGTACTGGTAGGCAGATCAGGTACAGAGGGGCAAACCAAGAGAATAGTCAGAGTCCAAGCCGGGATCGGGGCAGGCAGCAAACAGAGAAGTCAGGAACAAGCCAAGTAAGTACTGGATTCAGGAAAAACTGGTCAGAAGGCAGCAGGGGTCTCGGGAAACGCTGTAGACCGGACAGCAAGGAGGCAAGGCATCAGTCTCTTTAAATAGTCCCCTGTTGGCACCAAGCGCTGTCACAAGGAGTGCGCGCTCCCGTGTGCCGCTATTTGCGCTACTGCGCATGCGCCGGACGGCTCTCCTATGCACAGGAATCCTAGTGACAGAACATCTGTTGGGAGGGATTTCCTGACACCTGTGATCTTGGCACTCTGATTTGCCTTGGGCACTGTAGTTAAACTGAACTGCCCCCCAGATCAGGAGTGCCTGTTTAACAAAACAGGGCCAGTGGTAGACTATTCTGTGCCCTAGGCAAGACAAGCTACTTGCAAGCTCACCCCCCCCCCCCCCAAAAAAAAAATTCAATTTCAATTTTTGATCTAATATAAACACACTCCATGCATTTCCCATACACCCCCTATACTCACAGTTCACCAGTATACCAGAGTCGTAGCTTGAAGCCTGTGGGCCCCGATGCAGAAGTTGACATGCCAAACCCCCCCCCCCCACAACCACCCGCCACTTCCACTGAGTGTCAACATTTTTCCATTATGCGCCACAATACATTAGGTGGCTAAAGAGTTATTAAGCCCTGTTGGATGGGGTGTGACATGAAGATCAGCATTGACTGAGGCTTTTACATGTATATATCCATACTAGGGTGACTGCATACTAGCACATTATAAAAGACTTACCTTAGAACGAAGCCCTCCAGCGGCACGCTGTCATCGCTGCAGATGCTTCCATCTTCACTCGGTCTTCCTTCTCGGTTTGGGGACTCTGGCCGTCTGACTGGATGAGCCGCGATGGCATGCACCCGAGTCTCTGCAGTGGCACACAGCTCAGTGATGTCACGGCTGCTGCTCCTCAATCAGTGCAAGTTTAGGAGATATTAACCACTTTAGCCCTGGACCATTATGCTGCCTAAGGACCAGAGGACTTTTTCCAATTTGGCACTGCGTTGCTTTAACTGCTAATTGCGCGGTCATGCAATGCTGTACCCAAACGAAATTTGCGTCCTTTTCTTCCCACAAATAGAGCTTTCTTTTGATGGTATTTGATCACCTCTGTTTTTTTTTTTTTTTTTTTTTTTAAACGGAAAAAGACTGAAAATTTAGGAAAAAAAAATATTTCCCCAGTTGTCTTCCAGGACAGCCCTTGAGAGATGGAGTCCCTCCCATCGACCCAGGAAACACATTGCCAAAACAGTTCAAAAGGCGGTCCCTCAGGTCCCTGGTCAGTCATTTGTGTTTCCTCCGTCGGAGGAACATGTTGCCAGGAACCAGAGAAGGACTCTATCTCTCAGGGGCTGCCTGAGGGGAGCGGAGCCGCACAGGGGGACCGGGTCCTATCCAGCGGCTCCAATCTAGTCCTACCTTTTCAATTTGGGGCTCGGGTACCGTCCAGCTGATTAGGAGCCGACCCGTTACCCCCCTCCTTCCAGTGCCGAGGTGTGCCAGGGACAGGTCGGCGCAGGTTCCCCCCAGGAGCAGTGCAGATGGTTCCTTCCATCACAAGCTCCTTGCTACAATAGCGGTGGGGGTCGGAGACGCCGAGCGTCATTTCCGGCGGAACCGCGTCATCCTGTGTGCTGAGACTTCCGGTTCCGGGTCTCTACAGGCACAAGGAGGAGGGGAAGGCCCACGCTGAGGCCTGCAAGTCCCGACCAGCGTCCAGCTATACCGGACTAGCGGCGGGACCCGGAACGTTAGGGGCACCATGGAGGCTACTTCCCAGGACACTCCGGTGGAGGCAGGCACCAGCCAAACCCAGGTAGGCTGCTGGGCAAGCCCTTACTGTGGTTTTTTTTCTGGGGTTTTTGTTGTAAGGCTGGGATTTGTAGTACCCCATGGTGGTGGTTACCTCAAAGTCCCGGGTGGATGCAGTGGTGGTTGCAGCACGGGTGTTTTGAGAGTTAAAAGGTTTCCTGATGCTAAAAAAGTCTTCTTTATTTTAGGGGAAGGAAGCTCCAAGGGAAGACAAGTCAGGCCGCAAAAAATGACCTAACTGTGGAAATAAGTTGTCCTCAGGCTCTAACAAAGCCTTATGCAAGCAGTGTATTGCAGGCTTACTTAAAACAGAGGCAGACGCTCCTTTTAAAGATGAGATGGCATCAACCTTTAAATCTCTCCGCCAGTTAATCGCAGATGTAGTAGGCACGTCTGCTTCCACCAGTAAAGCAGCTGCGATTCCCTCCTCACCATGCCTTTACAACACCCAGCTCAGGGGAGCCCCGTACAGTCAGGAAGCATAGCCCCGTGTTAGTTAGCCCTGAATCCTCTGACGCAGATTCAGATGAGGATCAGGCTGTAGCTAACAAAGTCGCAAAATACAAGCTGTCTCTGGAGGATGTAGACGAGCTGTTGAGCGCCATTTATGATACGCTGGAAATTGATGAGGAAGAAACTCAATTGACCAGACATGATAAAATGTATGAGGCTCTGGGGAAAAAGAAAGCTAAAGTATTCCCTATACATAATGTGCTTTCTGACCTTGTCCGCAAGGAATGGGCCGAGCCAGATAAAAAAGTCTTCTTCCCAAATTCCCTAAAAAGGAGATTCCCCTTTGATGAGAGCCCAGAGGCGGTCTGGAATAAAAATCCTAAACTAGACGCCCCTCTGTCCAAAATCTCAAAGCAGTATGACCTTGCTTTTGAGGATATGGGTCATTTAAAGGACCCAATGGACAGGAAAACGGACATAGTCTTAAAGAGGGCCTGGGATGCTTCTATGGCAGGTTTAACCACTTCAGCCCCGGAAGGATTTACCCCCTTCCTGACCAGAGCACTTTTTACAATTCGGCACTGCGTCGCTTTAACTGCTAATTGCGCGGTCATGCAATGCTCTACCCAAACGAAATTTGCGTCCTTTTCTTCCCACAAATAGAGCTTTCTTTTGATGGTATTTGATCACCTCTGCCGTTTTTATTTTTTGCGCTATAAACGGAAAAAGACTGAAAATTTTGAAAAAAAATGATATTTTCTACTTTTTGTTATAAAAAAAAATCCAATAAACTAAATTTTAGTCATACATTTAGGCCAAAATGTATTCGGCCACATGTCTTTGGTAAAAAAAATGTCAATAAGCGTATATTTATTGGTTTGCGCAAAAGTTATAGCGTCTACAAACTAGGGTACATTTTCTGTAATTTACACAGCTTTTAGTTTATGACTGCCTATGTCATTTCTTGAGGTGCTAAAATGGCAGGGCAGTACAAACCCCCCCCCCCCCCCCCCCAAATGACCCCATTTTGGAAAGTAGACACCCCAAGGAAATTGCTGAGAGGCATGTTGAGCCCATTGAATATTTATTTTTTTTGTCCCAAGTGATTGAAAAATGACACAAAAAAAAATTTACAAAAAGTTGTCACTAAATGATATATTGCTCACATAGGCCATGGGCTATGTGGAATTGCCTCCCAAAATAAATTCAGCTGCTTCTCCTGAGTACGGGGATACCACATGTGTTGCACTTTTTGGGAGCCTAGCCGCGTACGGGGCCCCGAAAACCCAGCACCACCTTCAGGATTTCTAAGGGCATACATTTTTGATTTCACTCCTCACTACCTATCACAGTTTTGAAGGCCATAAAATGCCAAGATGGCAAACCCCCCCCCTAATGACCCCATTTTGGAAAGTAGACACCCCAAGCTATTTGCTGAGAGGCATGGTGAGTATTTTGCAGCTCTCATTTGTTTTTGAAAATGAAGAAAGACCAGAAATTTTTTTTTTTTTTTTTTTTTTTTTTTTTTTCCAATTTTCAAAACCTTGTGACAAAAAGTGAGGTCTGCAAAATACTCACTATACCTCTCAGCAAATAGCTTGGGGTGTCTTCTTTCCAAAATTGGGTCATTTGGGGGGGGGGGGGGTTGTGCCACCTGGGCATTCCATGGCCTCCGAAACTGTGATAGGCAGTCAAGAGTGAAATCAAAAATTTACGGCCTTAGAAAGCCTGAAGGCGGTGCTTGGTTTTCGGGGTCCCGTGCGCGGCTAGGCTCCCAAAAAGTCCCACACATGTGGTATCCCCGTACTCAGGAGAAGCAACAGAATTTATTTTGGGGTGTAATTTCACAAATCCCCATGGCATGTTTGAGCAATATAACATTTAGTGACAACTTTGTGCAAAAAAAAAAAAAAATTGTCTCTTTCCCGCAACTTGTGTCACAATATAAAATATTCCATGGACTCGACATGCCTCTCAGCAAATAGCTTGGGGTGTCTAGTTTCCAAAATGGGGTCATTTAAACTGTCCTGGCATTTTATGCACAACATTTAGAAGCTTATGTCACACATCACCCACTCTTCTAACCACTTGAAGACAAAGCCCTTTCTGACACTTTTTGATTACATGAAAATATTTTTTTTGCAAGAAAATTACTTTGAACCCCCAAACATTATATATTATTTTAAAGCAAATGCCCTACAGATTAAAATGGTGGGTGTTTCATTTTTTTTTCACACAGTAATTGCGCAGCGATTTTTCAAACGCATTTTTTGTGGAAAAAAACACACTTTTTTTAAATTTTAATGCACTAAAACACACTATATTGCCCAAATGTTTGATGAAATAAAAAAGATGATCTTAGGCCGAGTACATGGATACCAAACATGACATGGTTTAAAATTGCGCACAAACGTGCAGTGGCAACAAAATTAATACATTTTTAAAAGCCTTTAAAAGCCTTTACAGGTTACCACTTTAGATTTACAGAGGAGGTCTACTGCTAAAATTACTGCCCTCGATCTGACCTTCGCGGTGATACCTCACATGCATGGTGCAATTGCTGTTTACATTTGACGCCAGACCGCCGCTTGCGTTCGCCTTAGCGTGAGAGCAGGGGGGACAGGGGTGCTTTTTTTTTTTTTTTTTTTTTTTTTCTTCTTCTTAATTTTTTCCTTTTTTATCTTATTTTTAAACTGTTCCTGTAAATATCCCCTATGATAGCAATAGGTAGTGACAGGTACTCCTTTTTTGAAAAAAATTGGGGTCTATTAGACCCTAGATCTCTCCTCTGCCCTCAAAGCATCTGACCACACCAAGATCGGTGTGATAAAATGCTTCCCCAATTTCCCAATGGCGCTATTTACATCCGGCGAAATCTAAGTCATAAAATGCTCGTAGCTTCCGGTTTCTTAGGCCATAGAGATGTTTGGACCCACTCTGGTCTCTGATCAGCTCTATGGTCAGCTGACTGAATCACTGTTGAGACAGGAGAGCCAGAGAAAAACACGGAAGACGGTGGGGGGGGGGGCATTCCCTCCCACTGCTTGTAAAAGCAGTCTAGAGGCTAATTAGCCACTAGGATTGCTTTTACATGAAAGCCGACCGCTGGCTAAAAAGAATGATACCAAGATGATACCTAAACCTGCAGGCATCATTCTGGTATAACCACTCAAAGTCGTCAATGGCGTACCTGAAGACAAAAAAATGGTTAACAATAAAGCACAGTAAACGGTAAAGTATAAAAAATTGCATACCTGAAAAGCAAACATGATAAAACATAATAACAATAAAACATTGCAGAATATAATACAGTAAAAAAGAGCAGAACAATAGAGAGAGAACAATAATACAGTAAAAAAGAGCAGAACAATAGAGAGAGAGAGAACAATGAAACGACAACTATTTTTTTTTTATTTGTGGTTTTTTTTTTTTTTTTTTTTTGTAACTTTTATAACTGTAACCGGTTCCAGGTTCGGGTCTCTCAAAATGCGATGGCATCTTGGGAGACCCTGTGAAAGTGTGTCTAGTACTAGTACTAGTCTGTGGAATGCTGTACCCTACGCTAATACTCAACTAGTGAATGGTAGCGTTCAAAACATTCACCAATGCAAAGACCAGGATTGTCAGGACAGGAGGGACAATAATAGCGAGTGTCACGCCTATATCCGCGCTTGCTGCAGACACAACATCTTTTTTGGGGGGGGTTCGTTGGGTAGGGGTACTCGGGAGGACATATAAATGCCTCTCATGCACCTGACTGCATTTGGTTGGGGATGTGAATGGGGGAAGTACGGGCGCTGCAGAAGCGGTGGGTTCCCAATTAGGATTGGCGAATGCAGCAGGAAGGGCACTATGGGCACGACAGGCCTGTGTTTGTCGTCTTGGTGGCAGCGGGACACTACTTGTGCTTGCCACTTCACCATCTTGAACTGCACTTATGGGACTCGCCACGTCACCACGTCTTACTGCAGTGCTGGTTTGACTACGACCGGGGTGTACTAGGCCGCTGGCGCTTGCCAGTTCACCAAAACGCTACAAAAAAAAGTGACAGTGATCAATCGATACTGCACTTGGGTGGGCTGGGCTGGGCCGGGCGGAGGGGCAAAACGCAGGTGCTAGCAGGTATCTGGGCTGATCCCGCTAACACTGCGTTTTTGGGAACCCTAAACTGCTGGGGACGCTAGTATAGATCTGATCAGATATTGATGCGTTCAGATACTATACCACTAAGGGAGGTGTACGGTGGGTGTTCGCGGAACTGGCGCTAATCTGACGCTGCCTGGGGCGACGCATATCACCGCCGGGCGATCAGGGGGATAAACCTTTATTCGGTAATAAACGGCGGGTGCCCTGACACCATAAAAAATAAACTAACTAACCAGCGTCACCCGTAACAGTTATACGGTGATCAGTGGTGAAAGGGGTTAACTAGGGGGCAATCAAGGGGTTAAAACATTTATTAGATAGTATATGGGGGTCCCTGTCGCTATAAAACGCTGACGGCGAACCTAAATATTTACGTTCCTAACTAGCGTCACCAGTGACACTAATACAGCGATCAGAAAAATGATCGCTTAGTGACACTGGTGACGGGGTGATTAAGGGGTTAAAACTTTGTTAGGGGGGTACCCTAGACCTACAGGGGGCTAACACTCACTGTCCTACCACTGCTAACTGTCACAAACTGACACTATGCAGTAATGAGGAAAAAAAAAAAAAAAACCTGCTTGGTGTCAGTTTGTGATTGGGGGGGGGGGGGGGGGGATTGGGGGTGTAAGGTATGCCTGGCATGTTCTACTGTGTTGTGTGTGTGTGTGTGTGTGTGTGAGTGTTTGTGCACTTACATGTCGTCTCTCCTCGGCGCTGGAACGGAAACTGGCCAGCCGAGGAGAGATGACATCACATCCTCTGCCTCTGTGTACTATACAGAGGCAGGGGATGTTTCTCATTGGCTGGGAGCGATCGCGAGGGGGGGCCACGATCGGATGGTCTCCCCCTCGTCTTTCATCGCTCCCAACCAAAAGCCGACCGCCGAGGGCACCGGGGGGGGGGGTGGGTGTTCCGATCGGACCCCCCCACCCGCGGGAAGGCAATCACGTACCAGGTACGTGATTTTGCCTGCCCGTGCCGCTCTGCTCATGTATATAGGCGTGAGGCGGTCGGCAAGTGGTTAAAACCAGCTCTGGCCACTTCTTGTGTAGCCAGGAATCTAGAGTTCTGGTTAGCCCAATTAGAAGAGCATCTAAAGGCAGGCACGCCTAGGGGGGAGATCTTAAAAACCTTCCCTATGCTTTTTAAGGCGACAAGTTTCATCTCTGACGCCTCCACTGATGCCATTAAATTTACGGCTAAAACAGCAGCGCTTTCGGTCGCAGCTAGGAGGTCAGTCTGGATGAAAACTTGGGGGGAGACACGGCGTCTAAAACAAGCTTGTGCAGTGTCCCCTTTACAGGAGACTTAGTCTTCGGGCCTGAACTAGATACCGCCTTGGAAAGAACGGCGGATAAAAAGAAAAACTTTCCCATTAAAAAGAAAAATTTTCAAAGAAAATTTTTTCGTCCCTCAAAGGAACCCTCTAAGTCAGAGAAGGAGTTCAAGCCCAAAAAGCATTGGACAGGACAAAAAGGGAAAGGGAAAGGGGGCATACTTTTTAACCGCCCCAATTCAAACCCCAGTGACATCAGGGTCCCGGTAGGAGGAAGATTAATGAACTTTCTCCCACAGTGGGAAAAGACAACCTCAAACGAGTTTGTCTTGAACATTATAAAAAGAGGGTATGCGCTGGAGTTTCACAGCGACCCACCCTCAAAGTTTCTTGTGACAAAGCTTCCAAGACACTCAGAAAAGGCCAAGGCCTTGCCTCTGTTAACCACTTGCCGACCGCCTAACGCAGATATACTGCGGCAGAATGGCACGGGCAGGCAGAATCACGTACCCGTACGTGATCTGCCTCCCGCGGGCGGGGGGTCCGATCGGACCCCCCCCCGGTGCCAGCGGCGGTCGGCATTTGACTGGGAGCGTCGGGAGGTGAGGGGGAGACCATCAGATCGTGGCCCCCCCCCTCGCGATCGCTCCCAGCCAATGGGAATCCTCCTCTGCCTGTGTGTAGTTTCACACAGGCAGAGGATGTGATGTCATCTCTCCTCGGTCTGGCAGTTTCCGTTCCAGCGCCGAGGAGAGAAGACAAGTGAGTGCACACAACACACACACAGTAGAACATGCCAGGCATACTTTACACCCCCGACCCCCCCCCCCCCCCCTGTCACAAACTGACATTAGCAGTATTTTTTTTTTTTTTTTCTTCTGATTACTGCATAGTGTCAGTTTGTGACAGTTACAGTGTTAGGGCAGTGAGTATTACCCCCCTTTAGGTCTAGGGTACCCCCCTAATAAAGTTTTAACCCCTTGATCACCCCCCCTCACCAGTGTCGCTAAGCGATCATTTTTCTGATCGCTGTATTGGTGTCGCTGGTGACGCTAGTTAGGGACGTAAATATTTAGGTTCGCCGTCAGCGTTTTATAGCGACAGGGACCCCCATATACTCTCTAATAAATGTTTTAACCCCTTGATTGCCCCCTAGTTAACCCTTTCACCACTGATCACCGTATAACTGTTACGGGTGACGCTGGTTAGTTCTTTTATTTTTTTTATAGTGTCAGGGCACCCGCCGTTTATTGCCGAATAAAGGTTTAGCCCCCTGATCGCCCGGCGGTGATATGCGTCGCCCCAGGCAGCGTCAGATTAGCGCCAGTACCGCTAACACCCACGCACGCAGCATACGCCTCCCTTAGTGGTATAGTATCTGTACGGATCAATATCTGATCAGATCTATACTAGCGTCCCCAGCAGTTTAGGGTTCCCGAAAACGCAGTGTTAGCGGGATCAGCCCAGATACCCGCTAGCACCTGCGTTTTGCCCCTCCGCCCGTCCCAGCCCACCCAAGTGCAGTATCGATCGATCACTGTCACTTACAAAACACTAAACGCATAACTGCAGCGTTCGCATAGTCAGGCCTGATCCCTGCGATCGCTAACAGTTTTTTTGGTAGCGTTTTGGTGAACTGGCAAGCACCAGCCCCAGGCAGCGTCAGGTTAGCGCCAGTACCGCTAACAACCATGCACGCAGCATACGCCTCCCTTAGTGGTATAGTATCTGAACGGATCAATATCTGATCCGATCAGATCTATACTAGCGTCCCCAGCAGTTCAGGGTTCCCAAACACGCAGTGTTAGCGAGATCAGCCCAGATACCTGCTAGCACCTGCGTTTTGCCCCTCCGCCCGGCCCAGCCCACCCAAGTGCAGTATCGATCGATCACTGTCACTTACAAAACACTAAACGCATAACTGCAGCGTTCGCAGAGTCAGGCCTGATCCCTGCGATCGCTAACAGTTTTTTTGGTAGTGTTTTGGTGAACTGGCAAGCACCAGCGGCCTAGTACACCCCGGTCATAGTCAAACCAGCACTGCAGTAACACTTGGTGACGTCGCGAGTCCCATAAGTGCAGTTCAAGCTGGTGAGGTAGCAAGCACAAGTAGTGTCCCACTGCCACCAAAAAGACAAACACAGGCCCGTCGTGCCCATAGTGCCCTTCCTGCTGCATTCACCAATCCTAATTAGGAACCCACCGCTTCTGCAGCACCCGTACTTCCCCCATTCACATCCCCAACCAAATGCAGTCGGCTGCATGAGAGGCATTTTCTTTATGTCCTCCCGAGTACCCCTACCCAGCGAACCCCCCCAAAAAAGATGTTGTGTCCGCAGCAAGCGCGGATATAGGCGAGACACCTGCTATTATTGTCCCTCCTGTCCTGACAATCCTGGTCTTTGCATTGGTGAATATTTTGAACGCTACCATTCACTAGTTGACTATTAGCGTAGGGTACAGCATTGCACAGACTAGGCACACTTTCACAGGGTCTCCCAAGATGCCAGCGCATTTTGAGAGACCCGAACCTGGAACCGGTTACAGTTATAAAAGTTAGTTACAAAAAAAAGTGTAAAAAAAAAAAAAAAAAAATAGTTGTCGTTTTATTGTTCTCTCTCTCTATTCTCTCTCTCTCTCTTGTTCTGCTCTTTTTTACTGTATTCTATTCTGCAATGTTTTATTGTTATTATGTTTTATCATGTTTGCTTTTCAGGTATGCAATTTTTTATACCTTACCGTTTACTGTGCTTTATTGTTAACCATTTTTTTTTGTCTTCAGGTACGCCATTCACGACTGAGTGGTTATACCAGAATGATGCCTGCAGGTTTAGGTATCATCTTGATGTCATTCTTTTCAGCCAGCGGTCGGCTTTCATGTAAAAGCAATCCTAGTGGCTAATTAGCTTCTAGACTGCTTTTACAAGCAGTGGGAGGGAATGCCCCCCCCCACCGTCTTCCGTGTTTTTCTCTGGCTCTCCTGTCTCAACAGGGAACCTGAAAATGCAGCCGGTGATTCAGCCAGCTGACCATAGAGCTGATCAGAGACCAGAGTGGCTCCAAACATCTCTATGGCCTATGAAACCGGAAGCTACGAGCATTTTATGACTTAGATTTCGCCGGATGTAAACAGCGCCATTGGGAAATTGGGAAAGCATTTTATCACACCGATCTTGGTGTGGTCAGATGCTTTGAGGGCAGAGGAGAAATCTAGGGTCTAATAGACCCCAATTTTTGCAAAAAAGAGTACCTGTCACTACCTATTGCTATCATAGGGGATATTTACATTCCCTGAGATAACAATAAAATTATTTAAAAAAAAAAATGAAAGGAACAGTTTAAAAATAAGATAAAAAAATAATAATAAAGAAAAAAAAAAAAAAAGCACCCCTGTCCCCCCTGCTCTCGCGCTAAGGCGAATGCAAGCGTCGGTCTGGCGTCAAATGTAAACAGCAATTGCACCATGCATGTGAGGTATCGCCGCGAAGGTCAGATCGAGGGCAGTAAGTTTAGCAGTAGACCTCCTCTGTAAATCTAAAGTGGTAACCTGTAAAGGCTTTTAAAGGCTTTTAAAAATGTATTTAGTTTGTCGCCACTGCACGTTTGTGCGCAATTTTAAAGCATGTCATGTTTGGTATCCATGTACTCGGCCTAAGATCATCTTTTTTATTTCATCAAACATTTGGGCAACATAGTGTGTTTTAGTGCATTAAAATGTAAAAAAGTGTGTTTTTTTTCCCCCAAAAAATGCGTTTGAAAAATCGCTGCGCAAATACTGTGTGAAAAAAAAAAAAAAAAAAAAACACCCACCATTTTAATCTGTAGGGCATTTGCTTTAAAAAAAAAATATAATGTTTGGGGGTTCAAAGTAATTTTCTTGCAAAAAAAAAAATATTTTTTTATGTAAACAATAAGTGTCAGAAAGGGCTTTGTCTTTAAGTGGTTAGAAGAGTGGGTGATGTGTGACATAAGCTTCTAGATGTTGTGCATAAAATGCCAGGACAGTTCAAAACCCCCCCAAATGACCCCATTTTGGAAAGTAGACACCCCAAGCTATTTGCTGAGAGTCATGTCGAGTCCATGGAATAATTTATATTGTGACACAAGTTGCGGGAAAGAGACAATTTTTTTATTTTTTTTTTTTTGCGCAAAGTTGTCACTAAATGATATATTGCTCAAACATGCCATGGGAATATGTGAAATTACACCCCAAAATACATTCTGTTGCTTCTCCTGAGTACGGGGATACCACATGTGTGAGACTTTTTGGGAGCCTAGCCGCGTACGGGACCCCGAAAACCAAGCACCACCTTCAGGCTTTCTAAGGCCGTAAATTTTTGATTTCACTCTTCACTGCCTATCACAGTTTCGGAGGCCATGGAATGCCCAGGTGGCACAAAACCCCCCCCAAATGACCCCATTTTGGAAGGTAGACACCCCAAGCTATTTGATGAGAGGTATAGTGAGTATTTTGCAGACCTCACTTTTTGTCACAAAGTTTTGAAAATTGAAAAAAGAAAAAAAAATTTTTTTCTCGTCTTTCTTTATTTTCAAAAACAAATGAGACCTGCAAAATACTCACCATGCCTCTCAGCAAATAGCTTGGGGTGTCTACTTTCCAAAATGGGGTCATTTGGGGGGGGTTTGTGCCACCTGGGCATTCCATGGCCTCCGAAACTGTGATAGGCAGTGAGGAGTAAAATATAAAAATGTACGCCCTTAGAAATTCAGAAGGCAGTGATTGGTTTTCGGGGTCCCGTACGCGGCTAGGCTCCCAAAAAGTCCCACACGTGGTATCCCCATACTCAGGAGAAGCAGCTAAATGTATTTTGGGGTGCAATTCCACATATGCCCATGGCCTGTGTGAGCAATATATCATTTAGTGACAACTTTGTGCAAAAAAAAAAAAAAAAAAAAAATTGTCACTTTCCCGCAACTTGTGTCAAAATATAAAACATTCCATGGACTCAACATGCCTCAAAGCAAATAGCTTGGGGTGTCTACTTTCCAAAATGGGGTCATTTTGGGGGGGTTTTATGTCATCTGGGCATTTTATGGCCTTCAAAACTGTGATAGGTAGTGAGGAGTAAAATCAAAAATGTACGCCCTTAGAAATCCTGAAGGCAGTGCTTGGTTTTCGGGGCCCCGTACGCGGCTAGGCTCCCAAAAAGTCCACACATGTGGTATCCCCGTACTCAGGAGAAGCAGCTAAATGTATATTGGGGTGCAATTCCACATATGCCCATGGCCTGTGTGAGCAATATATCATTTAGTGACAACTTTTTGTAATTTTTTTTTTTTTTTTTTTTTTGTCATTATTCAATCACTTGGGACAAAAAAAATGAATATTCAATGGGCTCAACATGCCTCTCAGCAAATTCCTTGGGGTGTCTACTTTCCAAAATGGGGTCATTTGTGGGGGTTTTGTACTGCCCTGCCATTTTAGCACCTCAAGAAACGACATAGGCAGTCACAAATTAAAGGCTGTGTAAATTCCAGAAAATGTACCCTAGTTTGTAGACGCTATAACTTCTGCGCAAACCAATAAATATACACTTATTGACATTTTTTTTACCAAAGACATGTGGCCGAATACATTTTGGCCTAAATGTATGACTAAAATTGAGTTTATTGGATTTTTTTTTAGAACAAAAAGTAGAAAATATCTTTTTTTTTTTTTTTCAAAATTTTCGGTCTTTTTCCTTGTATAGCGCAAAAAATAAAAATGGCAGAGGTGATCAAATACCATCAAAAGAAAGCTCTATTTGTGGGAAGAAAAGGACGCAAATTTCGTTTGGGTACAGCATTGCATGACCGCGCAATTAGCAGTTAAAGCGACGCAGTGCCGAATTGTAAAATGTGCTCTGGTCAGGAAGGGGGTAAAACCTTCCGGGGCTGAAGTGGTTAATAGGGGAAATGATGGATCAAGAGGTATTGACACCAGTCCCTATTCAGGAACAGGGGGACGGTTTCTACTCGCACATTTTTGTGGTAAAAAAGCCATCCGGGAGATTCAGACTAATCATGAACCTCTGAACCGCTCCATCCGATACAAAAAATTCCGGATGGAGTCTATCTACTCAATAAGAAATCTACTCCAAAAAGAGGTGTTCATGGCTACCCTGGATTTAAGGGACGCCTATCTGCATATCCCAATAAGGAAGGAATGCCAGAAATTTCTTCGGATGGCGATTCAGATGGACACCAAGGTTTATCATTTCCAGTGCAGAGCACTCCCTTTCGGACTGTCGTCCTCCCCGAGAATCTTTACCAAGGTTCTCGGGGAGGCATTAGTTCCGTTAAGACTACAGTCAGTCACGATTATTCCATATCTAGACGACTTACTCCTCACGGGCCATTCGGAGAAACAACTTCGTCGGGACCTAGAGTTGACACAACTCAACCTGAGGCAGTTGGGGTGGATAGTCAGTCTGGAGAAGTCCAAGACTACCCCAACACAGGAAATTTTGTATTTGGGGTACAAGATCCTGTCAGTAGAGCAGAGGATAGTCCTGCCAGAAGAGAAGATATTGAATTTACGCCACAGAATGTCTTCTTCAAAGCAGCGCCAAGTGTACAGTGAGGGAGGTGATGTCGGTCTTAGGACTGATGACAGCAGCCATTCCAGCTGTACAATGGGCCAGGTTCCACCAAAGGTTGGAACAATTAAAAGACAGGGATCTGGAAGAAGAGGTTTCAATCCCCACCAGAGTAAAACGCTCTCTCTGGTGGTGGAAAGACTCAGAATTTGAACAAAGGGGTTCTCTGGATCTCTCCCATCACATCCATACTAACTACGGATGCGAGCAGCTGGGGGTGGGGAGCCCACCTCAACTCAGATTGGGCACAAGGCAGGTGGACGGCAGAGGAGAAGCTCCTCTCGTCCAATTGGAAAGAGCTAACAGCGGTCCTCAGGGCTCTGTTATTCTTTCAGAATGCAATACAAGGTCATCATCTACAGGTCCGTTCAGACAATATGACGGCTGTAGCGTATATAAACAAGCAAGGGGGCACCAGAAGTCGTCGACTAATGCTGGTGGCCAATCGCATGTTTCTATGGACAGAATCCAATCTGACTTCCATCTCTGCAGTTCACCTGAAAGGGGAGCTCAACAACACAGCAGATTTCTTGAGTCGACAGCAAGTGTCGAATCAAGAATGGTCTCTACACCCAGAGGTGTTCAAATATATAGCAGCTTACTGGGGAAAACCAGTAATGGACCTGTTTGCAAGCAAGGAGAATGCAAAAGTTCCAAATTTTTGCTCGCTACACCCAGGAGATCAGCCCTGGGCAGTAGACGCCTTACAGACCCCATGGACCTTCAGTTTAGCGTATGCGTTCCCTCCGCTTCACCTTATCCCGAGGGTTTTGGCGAAGTTTCTAGTAGAGGAAACGTGTCTAATCTTAGTGGCACCGTTTTTGGCCCAAGAGACCATGGTTCACAACGTTGCTACGGTTGACAGACCAACCTCCTCTGAGGCTTCCCTGCAGACCAGACCTGCTGTCGCAGGACCTCTCTTTCATCCACAAGTATCCATGCTGAACCTCTCAGCGTGGTTACTGAGGAGAAAATTTTGAGGAGCAAGGGCCTGTCTGACAGAGTGATTCAGACCCTGCTACAAAGTAGAAAACCTGTCACTCAGGCCATTTACAGGAAGGTCTGGAGAAAATTTAACAGCTGGTTGAACAGCCGAGGGGAGGTAAATACGGATACAGCAAATATCCTGCAGTTTCTCCAGGAGGGGATAGACAAAGGGCTAACTCCTAGTACTATTAAGGTCCAGATAGCGGCCTTAAGTGTGTACTTAGAGAAAAGATTGCAGGAAGACCCTTTTATTGCTAGGTTCTGTAAAGCAATCTCCAGACGCAAACCAGTTAGACTTAACATCGCCCCATCCTGGGATCTATCAGTTCTTCTAAGGCCATTTTTGGGGTCACCTTTTGAACCTATCTCAGAGGCCTCTCTAAGACTGGTCACTTTCAAGACAGTACTACTTGTGGCAATCACTTCAGCACGCAGAGTTGGTGAGATCCAAGCTCTCTCGGTCAGAGAGCCATTCCTCCAAATTCTGGAAGACAGAGTCATCCTAAAGACAGACCCTGGGTTCTTACCAAAGGTGGCATCTAATTTCCATAGGTCACAAGATATTGTCCTCCCTTCTTTCTGTCAAAAGGCTTCAAACGAGAAAGAAAGGCGTTTTCATTTATTAGATGTGAGGAGGTGTATCCTAGAGTATCTTAGGGTAACCAATCCATTTAGAATCTCAGATTCACTTTTTGTTCTTTTTTCCGGACAACGTAAGGGGCAAAAAGCTTCTAAAGTCACCATAGCTAGGTGGATTAGGCTAGCTATAGCAGAGGGCTATAAGACAGAAAACAAAGATCCTCCTGGGGGTATTAAAGCCCACTCCACAAGGGCATTATCAGCATCCTGGGCAGAAAGAGCTGGTGCCACCCCGGAGCAAATATGTAAAGCAGCCACGTGGTCAAGCTTTTCCACCTTTACAAGGCATTATCGACTGGACTTAATGTCCAGTCAGGATCAGGCTTTTGGGAGAAAAGTTCTCCAAGCCGTGGTCCCCCCCTAATCTGGTGAGTACTTGGGGATCCTCTCAAGGGCTGTCCTGGAAGACAACTGGGGGAAAACTGGAGTTAGACTTACCGGTAACTCCTTTTCCAGTGGTCTTCCAGGACAGCACGATCCCACCCTTTTTTGATTATGTGAATGTACTAACATTATTACCTGTTATGGTTATGTTTTTTGCAGTTCCATCCTTCGGTTCTTGGTGAATGACTGACCAGGGACCTGAGGGACCGCCTTTTGAACTGTTTTGGCAATGTGTTTCCTGGGTCGATGGGAGGGACTCCATCTCTCAAGGGCTGTCCTGGAAGACCACTGGAAAAGGAGTTACCGGTAAGTCTAACTCCAGTTTTTCTACTTTTTGTTATAAAAAAACTCCAATAAACTCAATTTTAGTCATACATTTAGGCCAAAATGTATTCGGCCACATGTCTTTGGTAAAAAAAATGTCAATAAGTGTATATTTATTGGTTTGCGCAAAAGTTATAGCGTCTACAAACTAGGGTACATTTTCTGGAATTTACACAGCTTTTAGTTTATGACTGCCTATGTCATTTCTCGAGGTGCTAAAATGGCAGGGCAGTACAAAACTGCCGCAAATGACCCTATTTTGGAAAGTAAACACCCCAAGGAAATTGCTGAGAGGCATGTTGAACCCATTGAATATTTATTTTTTTTTTGTCCCAAGTGATTGAATAATGACAAAAAAAAAAAAAATTACAAAAAGTTGTCACTAAATGATATATTGCTCACACAGGCCATAGGCCTATGTGGAATTGCACCCCAAAATACATTCAGCTGCTTCTCCTGAGTGGGACTTTTTGGGAGCCTAGCCGCGTACGGGGCCCCTAAAACCGATCACCGCCTTCAGGATTTCTAAGGGCGTAAATTTTTGATTTCACTCCTCACTACCTATCACAGTTTTGAAGGCCATAAAATGCCCAGATGGCACAAACCCCCCCCAAATGACCCCATTTTGGAAAGTAGACACCCCAAGCTATTTGCTGAGAGGCATGTTGAGTCCATGGAATATTTTATATTTTGACACAAGTTGCAGGAAAGTGACTTTTTTTTTTTTTTTTTTTTTTTTTTTTTTTTGCACAAAGTTGTCACTAAATGATATATTGCTCACACAGGCCATGAGCATATGTGGAATTGCACCCCAAAATACATTTAGCTGCTTCTCCTGAGTATGGGGATACCACATGTGTGGGACTTTTTGGGAGCCTAGCCCTGTACGGGGCCCCCAAATCCAATCACCGCCTTCAGGATTTCTAAGGGTGTAAATTTGATTTCACTCTTCACTGCCTATCACAGTTTTGGAGGCCATGGAATGCCCAGGTGGCACAAAACCCCCCCAAATGACCCTATTTTGGAAAGTAGACACCCCAAGCTATTAGCTGAGAGGCATGGTGAGTATTTTGCAGCTCTCATTTGTTTTTGAAAGTGAAGAAAGGAAAAAAATGTTTTTTCTTGTCTATTTAAAATTTCAATCAAAACTTTCAATTTTCAAAACTTTGTGACAAAAATTGAGGTCTGCAAAATACTCACTATACCTCTCGGCAAATAGCTTGGGGTGTCTACTTTCCAAAATGGGGTCATTTGCGCCATCTAGACATTCCATGGCCTCCGAAACTGTGATAGGCAGTAAAGAGTGAAATCAAAAATTTATGCCCTTAGCCTGAAGGCGGTGCTTGGTTTTCGGGGTCCCGTACGTGGCTAGGCTCCCAAAAAGTCTCACATGTGGTATCCCTGTACTCAGGAGAAGCAAAAGAATGTATTATGGGGTGTAATTTCACATATTCCCATGGCATGTTTGAGCAATATATCATTTAGTGACAACTTTGTGCAAAAAAAAAAAAAATTGTCTCTTTCCCGCAACTTGTGTCACAATATAAAATATTCCATGGACTCGACATGACTCTCAGCAAATAGCTTGGGGTGTCTACTTTCCAAAATGGGGTCATTTGGGGGGGGGGGTTGAACTGTCCTGGCATTTTATGCACAACATTTAGAAGCTTATGTCACACATCACCCACTCTTCTAACCACTTCAAGACAAAGCCCTTTCTGACACTTTTTGTTTACATGAGAAAATTTTTTTTTTTTTTGCAAGAAAATTACTTTGAACCCCCAGACATTATATATTTTTTTTTTAAAGCAAATGCCCTACAGATTTAAATGGTGGGTGTTTTAATTTTTTTTTTTTTTTCGCACAGTATTTGCGCAGCAATTTTTCAAACGCATTTTTTGGGGGAAAAAACACACTTTTTAAAAAATTTTAATGCACTAAAACACACTATATTGCCCAAATGTTTGATGAAATAAAAGATGATCTTAGGCCGAGTACATGGATACCAAACATGACATGCTTTAAAAATTGCGCACAAACGTGCAGTGGCGACAAACTAAATACATTTTTAAAAGCCTTTACAGGTTACCACTTTAGATTTACAGAGGAGGTCTACTGCTAAAATTACTGCCCTCGATCTGACATTCGCGGTGACACCTCACGTGCATGGTGCAATTGCTGTTTACATTTGAAGCCAGACCGACGCTTGCGTTCGCCTTTGTGCGAGAGCAGGGGGGGACAGGGATGCTTTTTTTTTTTTTTTTTGCTTTTTTATCTTTTTAAACTGTTCCTTTCATAATAAATATATATATATATATTTATATTGTTATCTCAGGGAATGTAAATATCCCCTATGATAGCAATAGGTAGTGACAGGTACTTTTTTTGAAAAAATTTGGGTCTATTAGACCCTAGATCTCTCCTCCTGCCCTCAAAGCATCTGACCACACCAAGTTCGGTGTGATAAAATGCTTTCCCAATGGCGCTGTTTACATCCGGCGAAATCTAAGTCATGAAATGCTCGTAGCTTCCGGTTTCTTAGGCCATAGAGATGTTTGGAGCCACTCTGGTCTCTGATCAGCTCTATGGTCAGCTGGCTGAATCACCGGCTGCATTCTGAGGTTCCCTATTGAGACAGGAGAGCCGGAGAAAAACACAGAAGACAGTGGGGGTGGGGGGCATTCCCTCCCACTGCTTGTAAAAGCAGTCTAGAGGCTAATTGGCCACTAGGATTGTTTTTACATGAAAGCCGACCGCTGGCTGAAAAGAATGATACCAAGATGATACCTAAACCTGCAGGCATCATTCTGGTATAACCACTCAAAGTCGTCAATGGCGTACCTGAAGACAAAAAATGGTTAACAATAAAACACAGTAAAC
Organism: Lithobates clamitans; assembly: GCA_037952925.1. Taxonomy (NCBI): domain Eukaryota; kingdom Metazoa; phylum Chordata; class Amphibia; order Anura; family Ranidae; genus Lithobates; species Lithobates clamitans. The sequence goes on along the minus strand of JBBGZY010001552.1, from coordinate 80,030 downwards.
GGTAAAGTATAAAAAATTGCAAACATGATAAAACATAATAACAATAAAACATTGCAGAATAGAATACAGTAAAAAATAGCAGAACAATAAAACAACTTTTTTTTTTTTTTTTTTGTAACTAACTTTTATAACTGTAACCGGTTCCAGGTTCGGGTCTCTCAAAATGCGATGGCATCTTGGGAGACCCTGTGAAAGTGTGCCTAGTCTGTGCAAAGCTGTACCCTATGCTAATGCTCAACTAATGAATGGTAGCGTTCAAAACATTCACCAATGCAAAGACCAGGATTGTCAGGACAGGAGGGACAATAATAGCGGGTGTCACGCCTATATCTGTGCTTGCTGCAGACACGACATCTTTTTTGGGGGGGTTCGCTGGGTAGGGGTACTCGGGAGGACATAAAGAAAATGCCTCTCATGCAGCCAACTGCATTTGGTTGGGAATGTGAATGGGGGAAGTACGGCGCTGCAGAAGTGGTGGGTTCCCAATTAGGATTGGCGAATGCAGCAGGAAGGGCATTATGGGCACGACGGGCCTGTGTTTGTCTTCTTCTTGGTGGCAGCGGGACACTTCTTGTGCTTGCCACCTCACCAGCTTGAACTGCACTTATGGGACTCGCCACCTCACCAAGTGTTACTGCAGTGCTGGTTTGACTACGACCGGGGTGTACTAGTCCGCTGGTGCTTGCCAGTTCACCAAAACGCTACCAAAAAACTGTTAGCGATCGCAGGGATCAAGCCTGACTCTGCGAACGCTGCAGTTATGTGTTTAGTAAGTGACAGTGATTGATCGATACTGCACTTGGGTGGGCTGGGCAGAGGGGCAAAACGGAGGTGCTAGCAGGTATCTGGGCTGATCCCACTAACACTGCGTTTTTGGGAACCCTGAACTGCTGGGGACACTAGTATAGATCTGATCAGATATTGATCCGTTCAGATACTATACCACTAAGGGAGGTGTATGCTGCGTGCGTGGGTGTTAGCGGTACTGGAGCTAATCTGACGCTGCCTGGGGCGACGCATATCACCGCCGGGCGATCAGGGGGCTAAACCTTTATTCGGTAATAAACGGCGGGTGCCCTGACACTATAAAAAATAAACGAACTAACCAGCGTCACCCGTAACAGTTATACAGTGGTCAAGGGGTTAAAACATTTATTAGGTAGTATATGGGTGTCCCTGTCACTATAAAACGCTGACAGCGAACCTAAATATTTACCTCCCTAACTAGCATCACCAGCGACACTAATACAGCGATCAGAAAAATGATCGCTTAGTGACACTGGCGACAGGGGTGATCAAGGGGTTAAAACTTTATTAGGGGGGGTACCCTAGACCTAAAGGGGGCTAATACTAACTGCTCCAACACAGAAACTGTCACAAACTGACACCATGCAGTAATCAGAACAAAATAAAAAAACTGCTTGGTGTCGGGGGGGGGGGGGTGGTGAAGGGGGGTGTTTTGTGTGTGTGTTTTACACTCTTGCATTGCAGTCTTCTCTCCTCGGCGCCGGAACGGAAAATACTGAGCCGAGGAGAGATGACATCATTTCCTTTGCTGCTGTTTAGCATACAGCAGCGAAGGAATGATTTCATTGGCAGGCGGCGATCGCGAGGGGGGGCCACGAACGGATGGTCTCCCCCTCATCTCTGATCGCCACTGGTCAGAAGCGGACCGCCTCGGGGGTTACGTGATTCTGCCTGTCCGTGCCACCTTGCCGACGTAAATCGGCGGCGGTCCTTGAGTGGTTAATTTTCAAAAATGAGTCTACTAACACTTTAGGCTGCATTCACACCTGAGCATTTTCAGCTCATAAAACGCCTGAAAAATGCCCAACAAGCAAAATCCCATTCATTTCAATGGCACCTGTTCACACCTGAGCGTTTTGTCACCTGAAGCAAAACACCTGAAAAACACCTTCAGCTCAAAAAAGAATGTGAGCTTCTTTAGGGCAGATTACAGGCATTTTTCAGCTTTTTTTTTTTTTTTTTCCCAACATTGGTGACCTGAACAAAAATGCGGAAAAAAACTTGCAAAACTTTGAAACGCTCAGGGATAAATACAGCCTAAGAGGGAAAGCTGGATCTCTGATTGGGGGGGACTCCGGTGACCACAGGGAGTATTCGCTCCCCTCCCCCGTTACATAAGCGATCTGACCCCCCCCACAGACAGTGTGACCTCTTGGCTGGAGCTGTTGTGTCACTTACACTGACCTCTGTAGTTTCTCCCCGGGTACAGGGCACTGAGGGTAAGCTTTGCCTTTGCCTCTTCTAACACTCTAAGTCCCAGGGCAGCACTCCTTGCATTTCAGAAAAGGTGCCAAACACCATGACCTCACTATGCCTACCCCAATCAGCCTTGAGCACACCCTGAACACAAACATCACTTTGCTGCTTTTGGAACTGCGCATGTGCAGTTGCAAGCTGACCTGTGGCCATATTTTGTTTATGGGCAGTGGCTGCCATTCCCAGACATTTAGCCTGGTTTCACACTGGTGTGTGCAGAACACTGCATGTGATTTGCACAGGATTTGCAGCGCATTCTTGTGTACATCACATGCAATGTCTGTGTGGTGTGATATGAGCCATACATTTTGTATGGCTCAAATCACATCCGCACAAAAATGGTGCAGGACTTTTTTTTTTTTTTTTTTTTTTTTCCCCTGCACCTGAATTGCATGGGTGTTCACACCCATGCGATGTGATTCTGGCAATCGCACTGTGTTTTTGCAATCTGTTGTGGGGTGTTGTTAATCTAACATTGACATTTGCAGATCGCATTGATGTCACGTGATTGCTGTGCAATGCGGGGAAACGCAGTGAATCTTCTGCGTTTCCCACATCGCATCAATGTGAACCAGTGCTTACAGGCACAGTAAAATTGGCTGAGTTTTACAGATTGTCTGTAAATTTACAGGTGACTGGCAATCCTGTGCCCCCTCCTGCTAATGACACATGCACCCCCTTAGTAATGACAAATGTCCCCCACCTCTAGGTAATGATAGGTGTCCTCCTGGTAATCACATATGTCCCCTGATGTTAACGCTAGATTAAGATGGTCTTTGACTTGTGACAGTCTGTCCACTGGTAGCAGTCTCCAGATCCTACGAAGAGGACGTACAAACTGCTGCTGGCTGACGCGTTTCGAAGGCTTCTTTCTTCTTCTCAGGTTGGCAACCCATGGACCACAATCTGCCAGTCGATCGCATCCAGGTGACTGGTAAATTGGTCCTTGGCTTGCCAACCTTCAGTCACTGATTGTGGATAAAGGCAGCGGCCAGGCATGGCAGGAGGGATCAGGTGGCTTCGGGGCATCAAGTAGGGTTGCCACCTGTCTTGGATTCCCCTGGACAGTTTGGGTTTTGAATAATGTGTCCGGGTTTGAAACACAGACACATTATTCAGACCTAATCTCATCGGGATTCCCCCTATAACAGCCACCCCATCTGCATCTTCTGCTGCTCACCACCAGCTCTCCCCCTTCCTCTGCACCTTCGCCCCCAACTGTCCCCCTCCATCTGCACTTTCAGTTTACACTCTACCCCTCTGCACTGTTTCCGTGCTTTGGTTCACCTCCACTGTAACACAACCTAACTACCTTCCATGCACATTACATGCTGCTTGATCTCTCACTCCCACTAGCAATGCCGCATCTCATTTCAGAACTGCCGCTCTCCCATTCATTCAGCCTCTTTCTTCCCTCAGCACTGACTCTGATCCTCGCCTCCTTGCTCACCTCCATCCACACCTCTCACCATCCACACCTCTCAAGCTCCCTTTTTCTCTGCAAGTCTCATTCCATTCCTTACCCCTTCCCATCATTGTCTGAATTCCACCAACCTACCACCTATCTTTGCTGCATCCCCGCTTTCCATCCCCAGTCATCACCCTCACCCCCCCCCCCCCCACTTTCCTGTCCTAGGTCACCCCTCTCTTTGCAGCACCTCCTATTTATACTACCCACAACCCCACCCTCCTGCCACGTTATTGCTCTTCTTGGCACACCCAAAGGTGTCCCAGGTCTTTCACTAATCCTACAGGGTATACTACAAAGAAATTGCGGTCAGTGGGCATAATGGGTCACAGTAAAAGCTATGTGGGCACAATAGCAGCTATACAGGCACAAGAGCATAAAGGGGCTATTGAGAGCATAAAGGGGCTATTGAGCCCATACAGATGCACAATAATATCAGCTATATGGGCACAACATGGCATGTGTACACCTTTTGGCTGCTGCCTCTGCAGCTAAAGGGGGTAGGGATTAAGGAAGGTAAAAGTGTCACTCAACCAGAGGGTTTTACCAACCTCAATCTCGCGTGTAAACAAGCCCTAAGGGTACCACCGCCAAATGCAGCTAAGGGCTGTTTTACAAATGCACCAGGCTCCACTGTTCTCCTAAAAAGTGATATAAGCATGTTTGACAGGTTGTGAAAAGGCTGCTTTAAAGCTATAACTGCTGTGCAATGCATGCAATTGCCTAACTGCAAGTGTGAATGAGCCCTAACATTGCTGGTGGGGTGTCACAGTATATCTCACTATAAGAGAAGTGAACACACTCCCTCATGTTACCATACATTTTTTTTTTTTTTTTCTCTAACCTGATAAATATATATGCCACCAATCAATGTAAGTGCTCATATACAATTGAGGAGAAGGCGGTAGGTTTTCTTTAACTGCAGTGGAAATCAGTGAGGTCAGAACCCAACTTTGCTCTCTGGCAGGGGCTGGCTGAACAGTATTATGCCGCGTACACACTGTCGGACTTTCCGGCATACTTGGTCCGGCGGACCAGAGTCTGCCGGACAATCCGCCCGTGTGTAGGTCCGGCGGACTTTTTCCCAAAAGCCCGCCGGACCTAGATTTGAAACAAGTTTTAAATCTTTCTGCCGGAAAGTCTGCTCGTCTGTGTGCTGATCCGACGGAAAGCCCTCTCGTGTGTATGCTGGTCCAACGGACCAGATACGACGCGAGGGCAGGGTATTGCATTTCGCGCTCGCTGCAATAGGAAAAACAAATTTTCCTATTGCGGCGAGCGCGGGGCATACCATGCCCTTAGGTCTGGTATGGATTATAAAGGGGAAACCCCCCCCCCCCCTACGCCAAAAACACGGCGTGGGGTCCCCCCTAAAATCCATACCAGACCCCGATCCAAGCACGCAGCCCGGCCGGTCTGGACAGGGGGTGGGGACGAGCGAGCGCGCCCCCCCCCGAACCGTACCAGGCCGCATACCCTCAACATGGGGGGTGGGCGCTTTGGGGGAGGGGGCACCCTGTGGCCCCCCCACCCCAAAGCACCTTGTCCCCATGTTGATGAGGACAAGGGCCTCTTCCCGACAACCCTGGCCGTTGGTTGTCGGGGTCTGCGGGCGGGGGGCTTATCGGAATCCGGGGAGCCCCCTATATTAAGAGGGCCCCCAGTTTCTGGCCCCCCAACCTATGTGAATGAGTATGGGGTACATGGGGTCCCTCCGGTTCATCTTCTCCCGGCATCCGGTTGGTTCTTCTCCGCTCTCTTCTCCCGGTGTTCCAGTTCTTCGGCCAGCTCCTCCGCTGTCTTCAGGTAGCTCTCTTGCCAGCGGAGGTCCGGACTTCTGGGCTTCTTGTCTTCTCTTCTCCAGATGTTGACACAACGCTCTCTCCGGCTGGACTGCTCTCTGAGGGCTCCGTTATGACTTGTATAGGCCGAGACCCTGCCCCCTTATGATGTCACAGTCCCTGGGCATGCTGGGACTGTGATGTTTTAGGGGGCGTGGTCACTGGGTGATGACCACGCCCCCTAAAACATCACAGTCCCAGCATGCCCAGGGACTGTGACATTATAATGGGGGCGGGGTCTCTGCCTATATAAGTCACAACGGAGCCCTCAGAGCAGTCCAGCCGGAGAGAGCGTTGTGTCAACATCTGGAGAAGAGAAGACAAGAAGCCCAGAAGTCCGGACCTCCGCTGGCAAGAGAGCTACCTGAAGACAGCGGAGGAGCCGGCCGAAGAACTGGAACACCGGGAGAAGAGAGCAGAGAAGATGATGAACCGGAGGGACCCCGAAGCCGGAAGAAGAACCCCCCCCCCCCCCCCCCAGAGCTGTTTAATAAATTATTTTAAAAACCTGTGTAGTGTGTTTTTTTTTTTTTTTTTTTGACACTTTTTTCCCTAGGTGAATGGGTAGGGGTACCATGTACCCCATACTCAATCACATAGGGTGGGGGGGGCCAGGATCTGGGGGCCCTCTTATTATAGGGGGCTCCCGGATTCTGATAAGCCCCCCCCCCCGCCGGCAGACCCCGACAACCAACGGCCAGGGTTGTCGGGAAGAGGCCCTTGTCCTCATCAACATGGGGACAAGGTGCTTTGGGGTGGGGGGGCCGCAGGGTGCCCCCCTCCCCCAAAGCACCCACCCCCCATGTTGAGGGCATGTGGCCTGGTACGGTTCAGGAGGGAGGGGGGGGCGCTCGCTTGTCCCCACCCCCTTTCCTGACCGGCCGGGCTGCGTGCTCGGATCGGGGTCTGGTATGGATTTTAGGGGGGACCCCACACCGGTTTTTTTTTCGGCATAGGGGGTTTCCCATTATAATCCATACCAGACCTAAGGGCCTGGTATGCCCCGCGATGGGGCTCGCAAGGTGTCAATCTCGCCGATAAAAGCTGCAAGATTGACTTCCTTTTCTAGCCCTGTCGTACCCGAGTCACGTTCAAAATGAACGGACTTGTCCATGTGTGGGCAAGTCCGTTCATTCTGAAAGTCCGTCGGAAAGACGGGCGGACTTAGCCCGCCGGAAAGTCCGGTCGTGTGTGGGCAAGTCCGTCCGTTTTAAAGTCCGGCGCACCTGGTGGACAAAGTCCGTCAAAGTGTGCCGGACTAAGTATGCCAGAAAGTCCGATCGTGTGTACGCGGCATTAGAAATAGTTTGGCAGCTCTTTGTATTTTTATGTGTACAATTGCAGGCCTGGCTGCTGTGAGTTATTGTGGGAACAATCCCTGATGCAGGTAATGCTGGAGGAAGATTAACTATCTGAGGTCCAGTTGGTGGTATGCTTATTGCCCATGGGACATGACCATGCATTGTTGGGCCTGCTATCTAAGGCCCTAACCTCTGGTAAGCAGAGTTCTCACCCAGTGGGTGATGGTGCACGGAGGTAGCTGCATATAGCTTGCAGAGGATTCACTCTGCTTGCAGACAATTCTAATGAACTTTGTTGATGTGAAATTCTAATAGGGGTCACTTGTGTTGCAAATTGCACTTTATATGTATGCATAGATTACACTTTTTTATCGTTTTTATCATATATTTAATTTATATATTGATATTTTTTTATGCTTTTACTGCTTTCTTTGAATTATTGTGGCATACATTGTGCTGATTAATTATTTAGCACATTTTGTAGTTGTTTTGGGTATGGGACAATGTGTCTGACTGCATGGCCTGTTTTTCAATGCGTGACAGTTTTTAGATGGTTCTCTGGCTTCTTTGTGGCTGTTGACTTTTTATACTTGACTACCCCACTGACTTGAGATTATTGCTGGCCCTGACATATGCTGGGGGCTATAATTGTTGGCCTCAGTGGAACTTATTTTACTTGACAATCTCTTCAGTGTACCTCCAGGCTCTTTTTAGCCTATACAAAGAGGGAAAGGTGGCACACTACAAGCTATAGATCTGGAACAATCACCCACATTTTGGCCACACATGCAAATTTTGCATGCACCACATCAGCATCCTTGCTTTTTCTTCCAGCACCTGCACAGCGCCCCAAAAAATTTGTGCTGGAGCCACCCCTGGACAAAGTCCCAACAAATGTCTGTAGGGTAGATGTGGTGCTCTGTGACCCCCTCAGAAACATAGGGAAGCCTCAAGCTATATCCCAACACCGTAAAGAAACCTCGTGCTCAAAAGTGATCCCCTTTGGTAATGCACTTACCACAAACGGGCTAAAAAATAGCCTTATAATCTCTAGGCACAACTGGGTGAACTGCTATTCTGGTGATCAAATTCTTCATAAGGCAGCAGTTGATTAAAACTTGGTCTCTCCTTGTGGTATGGAACAAATTCCTGCTGCTATATATTTCACGGTAATATCTTTAGGTAGCTCGCCCAATGTTCCATGCAAGAAAAGAAGGAATGCATATAGCGTAACACCGTTTTATTTGGGAACATCCCCACAACCAATGAAAATATGCTTACAAATGAAGTCAATTAAAAACAGCAATATCTGTGTTGAATCCGCACTGCACACTACATGTCATTCTTGCCGCTTCCTGGTTTTGATGAGCGTGGTCAGACCCGGGATGACATGAACCGTGACTGGCAGACAGTGGAGCTGCGTGGACACGCCCTAACGTGTTTCATAATTGCGTCTTCCTCACAGGGCATGGCCATGCAGCACCGCTAACCCCTTAAATACACCAGGCGGGCACAGAGAAAGTTACGGTGCGCTCAGAGATGCCGATCTAGAAGTATATACATCCAGGGCCGCTTCAAAATATTAGCCAGTGATGCAGCAAGGAGCAGGACGTGTTCCAGAGAAGCTCCGCCGGTCCTGGCTCTATCCGCAGCCATCCTGCCTTTTAAAATCGCTTTTTTCAATACACAAGGCTCCCCAAGTGTGGCAGGGAACCATCCCCAGCAGAGAAGGAGGTTATTGTGAAGGTCAGCCGCCCGAGAGTGAGGTAGCAGGCCAGCACCACCTCCAGAAGGCATTCCGCCATCTTGCGGCCTGCTGCGGCCTCGCGATCCCCGGCCTAGAGTGCCGCGTTCGGTGGCGGAGGGGGGCCTCAGCGCTTCGCGCATCGGCCGCGGCTGGAGGTGGGAGGAGGAGAGAACCAGAGGAGACAGGCACCCAGCGACCACACTGCAGAGACCCCCGGTCGGTACCACTACCCGGCCGCGATCCGCCATCCTGCGGAGCCCCCGCCATCCCCGGCCTCGGGTACCGCAATCGGCGGAGAGGGGGCCACCGCAGGCTTTACATCAGAGCCACCTACCTGGAAGCGGCAGCGGGATCCGGAGGAAACGAGAGGGGGACACAGAAAACTCCATAAAGGCCCTCGGTGGGCTCCATGCTCCGGCAGCCATCTTGGAGGTCAGGATCTTAATAGCACTGTCCTGGGGTGCAGAGGTTTAGGGGAGGGAGCTGCCACCCGACCTGGGACCTGCACAAGAGGGAACAAACAGCTAAAGGACACTGTGAATTCGCTGAGCCGTTCCCCCCTCTCCCTCCCAGCCTGTGACCTAAAGAACAGTCTGCAGATTCTGCAACAAGGTACTGTTGTTGGGGGAGACATAACCACAGTTTTCAAAGCCCGTGCCCTGCCTGTGTCCTCTCCAATACTATAAATCATCAAAAAGGGTCACACACCGTACCATACCTACTGCTTGACTACCCCTGACCCTGCAGACAGGCTCCATCACTTGCTTGCTCACTACTGCCTGGCTTGGGCCCCCTAACACCTGAATGAGGCGCAGAAACTTCAGCGCAAAAAATATTACAGGAGGGAGAAGTGACCTAGCTATGGAAACGTGAGGACGCGTCGTCGGGAGCTCTGCACTGAAACGGGCCGTGAATCACCCGTAGCACCGATCAGCTAAGCCATCCATTCATGCCAGGAGGCCGCAGGCGCCCACCGGACACTGAGGAACGGAGGGGACCCGAAATCTCACACTACTTTCTGCGGCAACAGCAGGTTTCCTCGCTGGCGGGACAGAGCAAGATGGCGCCACCTCGAGTCAGCACGGCGGGCGCTACACCCTCAAGTAAGAAGGGCGCTCCTGCAACTACCTCTGCAGCGGAGGAGGACTTTCCCCCCTTGCCACACAGAGTACCCTCTCCTATAGTGTCCCCGGCTCTCATAACCGCTGACACGCCATTGCTTCCAGATAACGCTGGTGACCTAAGCGGCCTAGTTGAAAGCTCCCTAAGAGACATAGTGTCAGGCCTCCCCACCAAACAGGACTTAAACGCTATGGCCACCTCTATTGTCAACGCACTTACCAGAGAACTGCATGACCTAAAACAGCAAGTGGAGGTTGTCGAGGAGAGAGTCACCACGATCGAAGCCTCCCAATCTACCACAGAAGCGCGCCTCACTACACTTGAGTCGGAGTATGGGGCTTTCCGCCGCCATCTTGTCGACGTTCAGCTACGCCTGGACGACGGCGAGAATAGAAGCAGGCGGAACAATCTGCGCCTAAGGGGGATCCCAGAAGCCACCATGGGCCCAGACCTCCGATCCACAGTGGTCGCCATCCTGAACCAGGTTCTGGGCAAACCTCCGACAGCTGACCTGGAACTGGACAGGGTGCACCGTATCCCAGGCCCCAGGCCCCAGACCCCCGCCCTCCGCACAGAGACCATCATCCGATCTGGACTTTCCCCGTGATGTACTATGCAGGGTGCATTTTTTCACTATCAAGGAGGACATTCTTCGCCTTGCCTGGGAAAAGGGCCCAATAGACTTTGACGGGGCTCCCATCAGGATTTTCCCTGACATTTCCAGACAAACTCGCACCATGCGTGGGCTCATGCGACCCCTACTGGAAGTTATCCGCGAGGCTGATGCCACCTACCGATGGGGTCACCCCTTCCATCTCATCGTAAGGAGGCAGGGGGCGGAATTCTACCTCCGCACGCCAGACCAACTCCCTGCCCTCTTCCATTTCATCTCCAGGCCGGTGATTGAGGTGCCCAACTGGTTCGACTACCTGCTTTCTCAGGACTCACAAGGTTCAGCACCACCCAGACAACAGAGGTCTCGACGCCCAAGATCCCGCCCGCCAAACCGAGAAGGCAGAAGAGCCCATCCAACATCATCCGAGGACTAAACGCTCACCACTTTTTGGTTCTTGGTAAGGCTTTCAGTACCTCCTATGGGCAGATGCCCCGCTCCTTCCCCCCCCCTATGGCGATTTCTTCCAGGAACATTTAAACCCTGGCACCAGGACCCTCCCCCCTTTTTTTTTTTTTTTTTTTATTTTTGTTTTCCCGAAGGTGCCTCCTTTTTTCTATGGGTTAACTCTTAATTATGGACAGGGGAAGAGGGAGGGGGGAAGCATTGTTATAACTGTTGCATTTTTGATGTAGGCTAAACCTCATGCACTCCACCCGAGCCTATCTGATGTGAACGTAGACGCTGAGGAGGAGGTGCATACATTTTTCTCATGAGCCATATTCGATCAGGCTGCCTTGGCACACTGACAGCCGAGCGGTGGGGGTCCCCTCCTGGCCTTGTCCAGTAGAAGGGCGAGTTGACCCCAGGGGTCCTCAGTCCCCGGCCGCCTCTGCAATGCGTCAACGCCAGTAGGTCATGGATGTTAGAGGTTTACTTAGTTGCACGTACTAGCCTTAAACACAGTTACGTTCATGGATGTTATGCCCAGTTTTGTGGTAAATCACACCTTATTTACGATGGTTAATGTATTGTTTTTTTTCAATGTTTCTGATTCTGAAGGCCCTCCACTCAGTGCATCTCCCTACCACTCCCTAAAGTACCTTCTTATATTGCTTGTCTTGCTCACTTAGGTGATAGCAAAAACTTTTTGTTGCACACTTCGACGCATCGACCACCCCCCCTTAGGGCGACCTCCCGGTTGCTGCACAATTCCTTTTGTGTCTCGGCCGGGAGATCTTAGAGTAGTCACTTGACTAACTTAGATTGCTCCCTTCCCCCCCCCCCTTATTTACCCTCTCCTCCTCCCTCCCTGATCCTGTCTTCTCCCTATTTATCCCCCTCTATTACCTGGTGCTGTTGCTCTCTAGTTGGGTGGGGTCGTGAACTTAAACCGGAGGTGATTGTCCTCCTCATCCTGTCAACGATTCTCAGCGCCCCGGCTGCCACAATGGCTCTCCTAAAGGTGACCTCCCTTAATGTACGGGGTCTCAATATCCCGGAAAGGCGTTCCCAGCTCCTAGCTGACTTACGCAGAACTAAAACCCAAATTGCCTTTCTACAGGAAACCCACTTTCATGGTGAGCATATTCCTAAACTGACTAACAATCTGTTCCCGACGGCATACCACAGTATATCACCTATCTCCAAATCTAAGGGGGTTAGCATTTTAGTGGCAAAGTCTGTACCTTGGGAGTTCGGGGCGCAGCAGGCGGACCCCCAGGGCCGCTTTCTCCTGATTAAGGGCAGGGTGGCGGACGTTCAGCTCACTCTTGCCAATATCTATTTCCCCAATGCCGACCACGCACGGTTCCTGCGTGGGCTGATACCCATACTTCTTGAGTTTACGGAGGGGATGCTCATTTTTGGGGGCGATATGAACTTTGCGATGGACCCCCTGTTGGACACTTCGCGGGGTGCCTCTCATCTCTCATACGCTCGTCTTAAACGAATTAAATCTGATCTTCACTCACTTCGTCTGATGGACCCCTGGCGCCTCTTACACCCCAGGGACAGGGATTACTCGTACTTTTCACAAGTTCATCATTCGTACTCAAGACTAGATTACCTGCTCCTTTCCCATAAGGACCTGCCAAGGGTGGTGGACTCATCCATAGATGTCATTTCCTTTTCTGACCATGCCCCAATACACCTGACGCTCCAAATGGGACCAATGTCTAAATCTCCACCTTCGTGGAGACTGAACGAATCACTGCTTCAATCTGCAGAGATCCGTGCGGAGATCCAAGCCAAACTGCAGGAATATTTTGCACTTAATGAAGCCTCGGTCCCCAACCCCTTGGTGATGTGGGGGGCACACAAGCCAGTTATCAGGGGCATTTTGATAGGCATTGGGGCACGTCTTAAGAGGGAAAGAACCCGTAGAACTGAAGAACTTCTACTTCAGATTAAGACCCTTGAATGCTCACATAAGGCTAGCCTAGCACGCTCCGTATACCAGGAGTTACTTAAAGCACGTGAAGAGCTTCGCTCGCTTCTGTTGCATAAAACTAAAGAGAGGCTAGCATGGTCACGTCGTACAATGTATGAATTCTCTAACAAACCTGGCTCTCTCCTAGCCAGAGCTTTACGCGGTCCCCGCACCAAAACTTTCATCCCCCACATTCTGTCTCCTTCGGGTCGGAGGGTCTCTACCTCAACAGAAATGGCAGAAGAATTCCGCTCATTTTACAGCGGTCTCTATAACCTAGACAGACCCTCTCCCGATGCCCCTAACCCTTCTGGGGGATCCACCCCGCATGAATATCTAGCCTCCTCTGGCATGCCATCTCTACCGGCCGATACCGTGGAAGAATTGGAAGACCCCATCACGGTGGAGGAGCTGGGGGTAGCACTGACGAGTTCCAAGCCAAAGAAAGCCCCAGGCCCTGATGGCCTCACTCCATTCTATTTCAAAACATTCTTTGAGACGCTCTCCAAACCGTTAGTGGCTGCACTTAACTCAATCACGAAAGGTAACTCCTTCCCCATAGACTCCCTTAGGGCTTACATTTCTCTCATCCCTAAAGAGGGAAAGGACCTACTTCGGTGTGGAAACTACCGACCGATAGCTCTGCTAAACACCGACTTGAAACTATTTGCCAAGATCTTGGCGAACAGATTGCTCCCACACATACCAAACCTAATTCACAAAGACCAAGCGGGCTTTGTCCCCCAACGGGAACCACGTGACAACACAATTAGGGTGCTGAACCTCATACATGCCGCCAGGACCACGCGACGACCCCTTCTCCTGCTGTCAACTGACGCAGAGAAGGCTTTCGACCGTGTAGATTGGACGTTTGTTAGAGCTACTCTCGAACACATTGGCCTTCGGTCGTCGATGCTCAGCTGGATTCTATCACTCTACTCTAGCCCCACAGCGGCGGTCAGGGTCAACGAAACCAGGTCGGGTTATTTTGACATTCGGAATGGTACCAGACAGGGTTGTCCCCTGTCTCCCCTAATCTTTATTCTTACCTTAGAACCCCTGCTCTGTAAGATACGTGCCAACCCCCACATAGAGGGCTTCCGTAAAACATCTGGAGCCCACAAGGTCGCCGCATTCGCAGATGACCTTATCTTCTTTCTGGCTAACCCCACTGCCTCACTCCCCGTCTTGCTCCATTCTCTGAGGGAATACGGGGCTCTGTCTCTATTTAAAATAAACATGTCTAAATCCTCCATGCTTAATATCACACTGAGCTCGCAAAATATCCGACCATTGCGCCTGAACTACCAGTTCCACTGGGCAACCGATTCCATTCCGTACCTAGGAGTGGCCATCACCGCGGACCCCGCCGACCTTTACCAAGCAAATTTTGCCACCTTTCTACACAGACTTAAAACAGACCTACATCATTGGCACGCCCTCACTTTAACGTGGTTTGGACGCTGTAATGCCATCAAGATGACAGCCCTTCCAAGGATACTCTATCTTCTACAGGCCCTCCCCATACATCTCCCGCCCTCCTTTTTCAAGCGAATCGACGCACTCCTCCGAGAATTTGTCTGGTCACACAGGCAGCCACGCATCAAACTACAACTACTTTATTTGGCAAAACGCAGGGGAGGGGTGGGTCTACCAGACGTAAAAGCCTACTACAGGGCAACACATCTTACCAGACTAATAGACTGGTACTGCCACTCAGAGGCCAAACAATGGGTCACTATGGAGATAGAGGACTCTGACGGTACGGCCAGGAGTTGGCCGTGGCTTACCACTCCGATCCCGAAGTCCATTGCCGAACATCCAACTCTGGGAAACACATTGAGAGTGGTCAGAGAAACCTTTCGTAAAACCCAGATTTCACCTATTCCTTCCCCTATGGTGCCGATCCTGGGCAACCCTGACTTCTTGCCGGGCTGCCAGGGGCCGATTTTTAAAGCCTTATCAGCGGGAGATAGATGGCCACACCTCCATGACTTCCTGGATTCCGGTGGCCAGCTCAGGACGACCGCGGGAATAGAAGACCTGGACAGGCCATTGGATTTCCTGAGCGGTCTCCAACTGCGTAACTTTTTACGCCGAAGCGCCCGAACTCTAGGTCCCCCACGCCCACTCTCGGAATTGGAACGTATCTGCCACCGCAGAGAGCCCATACGCCACTCTTTATCCCTGATCTACCTCTCTCTGATCGCCCCGGCTGAAGGTTTTGTGCCCCCCTTCCTTGCTAAGTGGGAGACGGAACTGGGAGCGCATTTTGATGAAACACAAAGGGAAAAGATCTTACACTTCGCCCAAAAATCTTCTCTAGCCACAAGGGTCCAGGAGACATGCTACAAGATTGTGACCAGATGGTACAGGGTACCATCCACTCTTCACAGGTTCCTCCCGCAGGTACCGAGTCTATGTTGGCGTTGTGGAGCAGGAGAGGGAACAATGTTGCACATTTTCTGGGACTGTCCCAAGATTAAACCGTTCTGGAAAGAGGTGACAGATACGATCGAGCGTTTGACGGGTGTCGCACTGGGGGGAGACCCCGGGGCCTGTTTACTGCACCTATCTAGAAGTTCAATGAAGAAGTATAAAGCTTCACTCACCATACAACTACTTAATGCGGCTAAGGCCTGCATCCCTCTATTTTGGAGATCGGAAATCCCACCAACGAAGATCCAGTGGTATGCCAGGGTCAACGAACTGCGGGACATGGAAGATCTTACGGCCACCCTGCATGACAGGGAGGAAGCCTTTCGGGAGACCTGGCGCCCCTGGCAACACTTCATCTACTCCGAGGCCTACCTCCGAGAGATGACTTAATGCGGACACTCCTTGATACGAGGACCCTGCCTGGCTGGAGGGTGACACCACCACCCTCTTCTCTTTACCTCTCTCTTCCCCCCCCCCCCCCCTTTCTTTTTTTTTTTTTTTTCTCTCTCTACTACTTCCCCTCCCTCTCCACTTCCCCTCTCTATCTCTCTTGCCCCTCCCCCCCAATGTCTTCCGCTTTTTCCCCCCTCCCTTCCCCCCCCCTCCCCCACTCTCCCTAGGTTCTCACATAACCCCCTATACTTTTCCGGCTAAGGGAAGATCAGATCAGATATATTGAATATCATGGTATACAGTACTCTACGTTAGTTGCCCCTTGCCGGACTCTCCTGATCGGCAAGGAATATCTCCACCCCCGGTCAGTGGAGAGCTTCTCTCTTTTGTTATTTTGGTTTACCCTTATACCTGTTGATAAAGGATAAATACACGAGCCATCAGTTTAAACAAGGCATATCTCAGGGAACTGCTTGCAAATGGACATTATGATAATTATTACATCAGACTCTCCCATGCACCCAGGCTCCGCCCTCATTATACCGATCGTGTAAACAAGAGGAATGTATATGTGTTACATTTTTAGTAGACGGTAGTTTCTGTTAAAGTCTTTTCCCTACTTCTGTTGTTTTTTTTTTTTTTATTACCCACTAAATGTTATAGATCTTGAAAACATGTACATCACACTGTAACATGCATTATTGAAAATAAAATAAAGGAATTTAAAAATATTAGCCAGTGGCAAGAGCACACTTGCATGCATGCACTGAGCTCCACCATATTGAAAAAAATATGTGTGTGTGTGTGTGTGTATATGTATATATTATTATTATTATTATTATTATTATTATTATTATTATTATACATGCAAAGCTGTCTAAAAACTTACAAAAATAAATAAATGAGTGATGGGGGCAAACTAATACATAAGTACACAATAAAAACATACATCAAAGCACATTGAATCATGAAATGACATTAAGGTACAAAAAATACACATCCAAAAAGCATTATCAAATAAACCAATGCAATGTCAAATAACATTATACCACATTAATAATGCAATATCCCTCGAATGCTGAAAGATATCAACATAGTGATGCGACCATGCCACGCAACAACATCGCATCACATACAGATACAATCGCGAAAAAAAAATATGCGGTGTATGAGGCCGCAAAGATACTGGAAATTCCACTTTCACTGCAGCAAAAAATGCTACTATGCCTACTTTCACTGGAGTGAAAACGCATTGCAAAAAAGCACCAATATCATTAATAATACCATAAAAACAAACCTCTCAGATATGGAATTAGTATATGGATTTTAAAATTAAATTTAAAAAATATATCTAAAAAGTAGATCATAATAACATCACTAGGAGCAGATATTTTAAGAAATAATGTGACTAATCCCTAAAGATTAATAAAACTAGAACATTAGTTCTCCGGTTAATAAAAAATGCAAAAACATATACTAATGCATGGCCCATATTACTTCATATAAAACTCGCTATACATCATGGTTTATGAGTGAAAAATTAGTATGTACACTCCCAAAGGAACTCCCTAAAAGGGGAAAAACAGATGTCACTTGACACCCGGGGCAAAAGCAAAAAAACAAAACAAACCAGTGGAAATCCAAGAGGTTAACACCAAAAGAAATCACCATGGTCTGATTAAAAATATAAACTTAGTAATCGCTAATGAAACAATTTTTAAATCTAAATCTATACTCCTCCCATTAGGGCTGAGCGTGTTAGTCAAAAAAATCCATTGGGTTTTGCGTTTCGACAATTCACAATGTTCCCACACCTCCAGGCTGGATATAATCTGTCTATTCCCCAGAACTTTAAACCTGCACGGTCTTTCCCATGTTTTTGTCTAAAATACAGAGACATTGTAGTCTTTATAACCAATAAGAATGTTGTAAATGTAGCCATTCATATATCTAGCAAGTCGTCAGCATGTATCGAGCACTGGGACAATGCACAAAAAATACTCAATAGATGGTATCTGACCCCATATAGATTATCGAAAATATATCCCTCTACATCTAATTTATGCTGGAGATGCAATGATCAGACGGGTAACCTTTTACACATTCTATGGAACTGTAAAAGTTTGCAAAGCTTCTGGAATTCAATAACTTCCTTCATTGCAGACCTCACGGCAATCCTAAATAAACTAAATCCTGCCACAGCCTTGCTAGGTATTAATTTAGATATATATCCTAAAGAATTCAGAACAATTGTATTCCACACACTAATAGCAGCAAGACTCACTATATCCAGCCTCTGGAAATCCAGTAATGCACCCAATTTATCGACAGTTATAGCCAGAATTAACACACAGGCCCAATACGAATTAATGCTGGCTTATAAAAACTATTCCACCATTACATTTAGAAAGAAATGGAGTACTTGGATATCCCATCCCAAAGCATCCAGTTACTTAAAACAATGTAATATATAATCTTATGACAAATTGGAAGTACACTGAAGTCATATATAAACACACCTCCGATGTAGTATATCATCCTGGACCCACTTTATTAACCTATGCAACAAGTTTTGTTCAGTTAATTTAGATGTGTGTGTGTGTGTGTGTATATATGTATATGTGTATGTATGTGTGTGTATATGTATATATATATATATATATATATATATATATATATATATATATATATATATATATATATATATATATATATATATATAGATATAGATATAGATATAGTTTGTGTTTTTTTGTTTTTTTTTTCCTTACAATTTTCTGTATTCAACTAATTAACGCAATTGATGGCCTATCCATGCCTACAGTTTGAACCCAATAGGGGTGGGCTGGTACAGACTATCAATTACTGTATTTGTATAAGAATATTCTTAAGAACTATTGCAAAGAAGTTAGTCACAATTGTTATCGTGACAATGTCAATCTGTATTGTTAAGAAAATCTTTTCAATAAAAATCTATTGTAAAAAAAAAAAGAATGTTGTAAATGTGCTCAGTGACCCTCTTGGTCCTGCCAATATACATTAAGCCACAAGGGCACTCCAATGCATACACAACATGGGTGGAAAGACAGGAAATAAATTCCTTGATCTCAAATTCCATAGCATTGGCTGTAGACCTAAATCATGCTTTACATTTTCTGCAGGCGTGTAAAACAGCACAATCCCAAAACATCTGGGGTCTAGTAGGGGCCTATTATTGGTATCAGAAAGAATAGTGAGCCAGCATTGGTGTCAGTGGAAGTAATAGTCCCTATTATTGGTGTGCTTGTATGGAAAGAATAGCGATCCATTATTGGTGTCAGTGGAAGGAGTAGTGACCCATAATTGGTGTCAGTTTGAGGATTTGTTATCTATCAGTGGAAAGAAGAGACGCCCATCATTGGTGTCAGTTAAAGGAATAGTGACCCATAATTTGTGTAAATGAAAAATGGAGACCCATCAACAATGTAAGTGGGAGGAATAGTGACCCATCGTTGTTGGTGTCAGTGAAAGGAATTGTCCCCATCATCCGTGTCGATGAAAGGAATAGTGATCCATCATTGGTGTCAGTGGATGGAATAGTGATTCATCAATGATGTTAGAGGAAGGAATAGAACCCCTCTGTTTGTCTGGCAGGGAGAGTGTCCCATCCTAAATTTCAATGGAAGAAATGGTGATCTATCATTGGTGTTAGTGGGAAAGATTGTGACCCATCATTGGTGTCAGTGGATTGAATTGTGACCCATCATTGCTGTGAGTGGAAGGAATAGTAACTCATTATTGGTATCAGTGAACGCAATAGTGACCCATTATAGATGTCAGTGGAGGATCAGTACCCCATTTTTGTTTTGCATTCTGTTTCCACCATTCCAGTGGCAGACCAGTCCGTCTGTCTATCAGTGGCTCTCGGAGGTACTTTTCCAACTGCTCAGAAATTAAATGCTCATCACTCTCTTCAGCAGGAGTTCCATGAGCCCCCAAAATGTTTGCATACATTTTTCTCCAGAAGACCAGAGGGACTGGGTTTCTCCTCCTCTTCTGCCCTTGTTTTGGTTCAGGTCCTTCGTCTCCACTGGTGGCTCTTTTTTGTTGCTCGGACACAATGGGGTGCTCTTCTCGCAGCCAAGTTTTTGCTTTGCTCAGTGTGTCCCCTGCAAATACATGACCCTTGTACCGAGGATCAAGCAGTGTTGCCAGCACCAAACATTTGTTATCTTCCATCTTTGTGAATCATCTCTCCAAGCTTTGCCACATGGTTTCCCTAAGTGTTTTGATCCCCCTTGTGGTGTGACCCTCTGCCTGAAGCACCATCTTCAGCACAGCAATGCATGGGATGATGCAGGAGATGGAGGCCTCTGCCTTGCTGATATCCAAAGTCACTTCCTTAATAGGGCCCAGTGTATCTATCAAATTTGAGATGATATCCCATTGTTCTGCTGGAGGTGTGGTAAACTTGCCATGTTCTGCTACATAGAGATTCAGGGCACGCTTCTGCTCCAGCATCCTCTGCAACATATGAAATGTGGAGTTCCAGCGGGTGGGAACATCCTGAATGATGCTGTGCTGGGGGAGTCCAAGATCTTTTTGGATGGCTCCAAGATGCTCCTTTGCAAGCAATAGCCGCAAGCATCAAAAAAAAAAAAAAAAAAAAAAAAAAAAGGAATGCGGCTATTCCATCCATCTATAGCTAGCAATTTCGGAAACGCGACGCATGTTGATGACGTCACGGCTCGGCGCCGGCCTGTGTCTGCTTTCCAAGCCTCGTTTCCATCTCACATACACAGCCGTGTCTCTTCCCTCACCACACAGGGACAGTACGATCGCTGGAGATACAGCGCAGCCCTGCCATCCAGCCAGACGTCTCTCTCCTCCTTTACACAGATATTCATGCTATTATTGGACTGATTCCTTCCTTTTCCACTGGACTACCGATACCATCCTCCAGGGACATTGCATTTCACCTATGTGTGTATGTGCTCAGTCATCTGCACCCCTGCTTGCCTGAATTGGCTTGTGCTCCAGCTACACTGATACAGCTTCTACCTACAGCCCTGTGTTTTTCAGCCTTCCAGCCTTCACTACGCTCCTGCACATGCCTTCTCCTACTTTCATGTGAGTGGATATTTTATTTAAAATAAAGTATTTATGATAATTTCTCAGAGGCGCCCCTATTCCTTGTCTTTTTTTTTTTTTTGCTATTGGAACTCGCTTTTGGTTTCTTGGTGGCTGCCCTGACTGAGACTGTGGTTTTATATTACCAGTGTACACATCTGTACACCCACATTCCTGGACTATTTTGTACTATATTGTAAGGTATCTGCATATTGCGCCTTGTTACTTGTTTAAAGTGTGTAGCACAAGTCTTTAATTTGGCAATGATGTCCCCCACTACTCGCTGACTGCTGATGCCCTCTTTCACCACAAGCTGTAATGTGTGTGCACTGCAGCTTAAGTCTGGTATATCTTCCAGTCTGAGGCCTTTAATCATGTTAGCACCACTGTCTCGCAGCACAAGCACCACTCTGTCTTGGTTGATGTCCCAATCATTGAGCATGCTAAGGAACATCTCCCTGATATAGTCCCCAGTATGGGAGCCAGACATGGCCTTGACATTTAAAATTACCTGTTTCCGGGGGCGTGGCTAGCCGGCAGAGAAGATGGTCGCACACTAACAGAGCTCCGCAGCATCCTGGGCCTATACGGGTGATAGCAACATCACAGAGCCTCGCTTCTCAGATCCACATACCGGACAGATAGTGGACAACTCCCGAATGCCTTCCCGTAAGCGTAAAGAAGCCACAAAACCAAGAAAAATGACGGACTTTCTACTACAGCCGCGCCGTCTCCCTACCCAAGATGGCGCCGGCAGAAGTGCAGGAGAGCCGCGCGGCTCCATTACACAGCATGGACGGAACGAAAGATTCGATCCCGGAAACTCACATGGAAAGAGACAACAGGGAAAAGGTCAGTACCCACTCCCTCCATCTGCTTCATCCAGCCCAGCGAAAAGCAAGCCGAAAATGTCCTCCCCAAACACAGAACTAGCTGAATTCAGTGGTATCGATTCCTCCCTGGAGGAAACCAGGGAACTACAGGAATCCATCACAGACTTCCCCACACAAAACCAGCCGGTACTCGACACCACACTCAAGGATATGTTAGTATCCCTGCGCTCAACCCTACACGCTGATATGTTAGCAATAACACAAAAATTCAATTCAGAGGTGGCAGCGGTAGATTCAAGGGTGTCCCATATGGAATCTAAAATGGGAGAATTTGCATCCACATTTAACGACATGGTTGATGCTCACAACGACAGGGATGAGGAAATCACAGCTATCAAAGCAAAAATGGCCGACTTGGAGGACAGATCGAGACGAAACAACGTCAAAATCAGGGGGATCCCTGAATCGGTCAAACCTCCGGATCTAAAGGAATATTTTATAAACCTCATGAAAATTACACTTCCGGATACACCCCTGGATGATCTAATCATAGATCGAATCCACCGCCTTCCGAAGCCCAGGAACATACAAGAGCACCTCCCCAGAGATACAATAGTCCGTATCCACTTCTTTCACATCAAAGATTTGTTTATGATGACAGTGAGAAGACGGGACAATCTCCCTCAAGAGCTACAAAATCTTTCTTTCTTTGCTGACTTGTCAGCCTATACCATGCAACAACGCAGACAACTAGCAACCATAACAAAACCGCTGAACAACCACCACATCCAGTACAGATGGCTTTACCCAGCCAAGCTTCTGATCACAAAAGAAGGCAATTCACATATCGTAACTAATGTCAGAGAAGGAATCCGCCTCTTGAGGGAATGGAAACTTTTCGATCTGGATAACAACGATCAGGAAGAATCACACTCTCTTCCATCCACTAGAGCCAGCTCAGACGCAGAAACAGGCTGAAGCACTCAAATGGAAAATCAACAAAAAACCCGTCCAGCCCAGGAAAATGCCACTTAGCTAACTCTTTGCTTTACCCCCCAAGATATAGCGGAATTGCATCCGCACAGATCCCAAACAGGATCGTCAGTTTTTACATTCTTTCGTTGATACCCTTCCCCCTTTTTCCCTCCCTACCTCTCTCCTTGTCTACAGGAACAGAAATAAGACTATAATCACCCATTGCCTTCAACCTTGGGAGAACTTTCGACCAGTAAACTACAATACCTAACAAGCCATCTACACCAGAAGGCCAGCTCATACCACACATCTTCGGCGAGCTAAGGTATGTCTCGAGCAACTACAAACATGTCTTTTAAGATATCCTCCCTAAATGTTAAAGGCCTGAACAGCCCTTACAAACGCCAATTGGCCTGGAAGGAAGCATCCAGACTGAAAAGTGATATTATGTGCTTCCAAGAAACTCACTTCTCAGCAATTAATCCGCCAGTCTTTAGCAACCAAAAATTCCCTACTCTATATACGGCAAACGGCCCGAAGAAAAAAGGAGGAGTTGCAATAGCAATCAGAGACTCCATCCCATTCTCAGAAATCTCAACTCATCTGGATATATCTGGCAGATACATTATACTAGTGTGCGAAATTTATGCAATTAAATATACCCTAGTCAACATGTACTTACCGAACAACAACCAACTCAGATTCCTAAACAAAATTTGGAAAAAAGTAGAAGCACTAAAACAGGGACATATTATCCTATGCGGAGACTTCAATGCGATCCCAGACATGCATGTGGACTGTACTAACCCTAAACATCTAAAACAAAGAAGGACGACGCTGTCAAGATTCATCAACACCTCAAACCTCTTTGATGTGTGGAGATGTCAACACGCATCGGAGAAGGACTTTACTTTCTTTTCCAATGTCCACTGTTCTTATTCAAGAATAGATATGTTTATGGTAGACAAATTTCTGTTGCAAAAGATTGTCAGATCAGACATTGGTATTATATCTTGGTCTGATCACGCTCCCGTATCGATCAGCGTGGGGGGGAAGGATGCCGAGACTGCAGCTAACAGATGGAGGAACGATGTTCTAACTATCTCTCAACCTAAAAATCTTAAATTGATTAGAAAATCTCTGATCGAATTTTTCGAGATCAATGCTCCTTCGGTGTCCGACCCCTTCACGCTGTGGAACTCTCACAAGGTGGTTATGAGGGGTCTCTTAATACAACTAAGTGCTAGGGCAAAAAGGCAAAGGACGGAGAGGCTCAACGGCCTGCTAGAAAAAATCAAAACCCTGGAAACATCCAACAAACAAAACTCCACCCAAAAAACAAGATCTCAACTATTTGAGGCTAGACAAGAACTGAGATCTCTTTTGGTGTCCCAGCAGGATAGCCGCCTCCGCATCTTAAAAGCAAACAACTACCGTTGTAACAACAAGGCGGGTAAACTGCTGGCGAACCAGGTAAAAGAGAAAACAATAAAAAAGAGAATCCCTCATATCGTAAACCCTAAATCCAAAATTACTGTATCTAACCCCAAAGACATAGCAGACGCTTTTAGCGACTATTATGAAGCTCTATACAACCTTAAAGACGACCCTAATACACCACAACCAACAGAAAACATAATTGCGGAATTCCTGGAGGCTGTTAATCTCCCGAGGGTTCCGCAATCAGAACTCGCCAAACTAAATTTACCATTCACAATCCCAGAAATCGAAAAAACAATTAAAAATATGCCCCACAACAAATCCCCCGGTCCTGATGGATATTCATCCGAATATTTCCAACTATTTAAAACTGAACTATCCCCGTACCTAAAGCAGGTCTTTGATGCAGCAATGTCCAAAGCCTCTTTTCCAAAAGAGATGTTAACAGCGACAATAATAACTCTGCCAAAACCAGGTAAGGACCATTCAGCACCACAAAACTTTAGGCCCATTTCTTTACTGAACGTGGACGTTAAATTGTATGCTAAAATCTTAGCCAACAGACTGTCCACATTATTACCAGCTCTCATCAACCAGGACCAGGTAGGTTTCGTATCAGGCAGACAAACCACAGACGCAACCAGAAAGATGCTAAATCTAATTCATGCAACAGAGGAATCCCGAAGGCCTTCTCTGCTCCTAACTTTGGATGCGGAGAAGGCCTTCGACAGGGTTCATTGGGGATACTTAATTAAAGTACTAGAGAAGTTCGGATTAATAGGCCCCATACAACAAGCAATACTAGCACTATACTCATCTCCATCCGCCTATGTTTTTACAGAAGGAATGTTTTCTAAAAACTTCCAAATAACAAATGGAACAAGGCAGGGATGCCCCCTGTCGCCACTAATTTTCGCACTAATTATGGAACCACTCGCAGAAAAAATTAGGAACAACACAGCAATCAAGGGAATCCCTTCTTTAGATCGTGAGCATAAAATCTCACTTTTTGCAGACGACGTCATCTTGACTTTATCTAATCCATACAAATCTTTAAAAGCAGCACATGAGACACTACAGGAATTCAGTAAAGTAGCTTATTACAAAGTGAATGCATCCAAATCTAACATTTTAGGAATAACGATAGATAATAAAACTAAACTAAATATGCAAAAAGACTTTCCCTACCCCTGGGCATCAGAGTCGATCACCTATTTAGGCATTCAACTAACATCTCCCTCCACGAAACTTTTCCAACTCAACTACCAACCTTTAGTGAAAGCATTTCAAGAAGAATTATTGAGACTCCAAAAATTCTACTTATCTTGGAATGGTCGCCTAGCAGCATACAAGATGCTGCTACTCCCAAAATTAATATATATATTCAGAACTCTCCCAATACCAATCCCAAACCTTTTCTTTAAAACCATGCAGAACCAAATGTTAAAGTTTATATGGGCAGGTAAAAGAGCTAGGTTCTCAATACAAATGCAAGAAAACCACAAACAAATAGGTGGTTTGGGAGTACCAAACTTAAAAGATTACTACACAGCAACAATCTTAGAACAACTGAAACAATGGTTCGCCAATAGAGACATTAAACACTGGTCCCAACTAGAGCAGACGTGGTTGTATCCTAGATCACCACAGTCATTAATCCTCGCTCACAATATACAACAAATCACACTCAAAAAGGATCATCCTACCATACAAGCCACAATTCAAGCATGGACCCATCTAAAAAAGACATCCAACCCACAATCGGCTTTCACAGACGTACACTTTCCTTTAGAAACCTTGAAATGGCTGATCCCAAACATATCCTTAGATCAATGGCCAAATAACCAAACAATACTTCTGAGAGATATTATAAAGAGTGGTAAACTTCTGCCGTTCAAGGAGATTCAACGTAAGCTTAACATACCTTCCTCAGAATTTCTAACTTACCTACAGATAGATTCATGGTACAACAAATGGGGGGTCTCGAGTTCCCCTGTACCAACTAAGGTGTGGGGGTACTTGAACTCCTTCGACACTAAAACAAAGGGCATCTCCCTGATGTACACACAGATCAACACCAAAAAATTATTTACTAAACTTGCACCAATGAGAAAATGGGAGAAAGACTTAGACCAGTCATTCACAGACAATCAATGGCTATCCGCATTCAAATGTAACCATAGATTTTCAAGATGTTCTAACTACGAGGAGTTGGCGGCGAAACTAACAGCTAGATGGCACTACACACCATATATGATGGCTAAATTCTCTAAAGAAAATACCAACTTATGTTGGAGGAGCTGCGACCAGGTAGGAACTCTACCCCATATGCTATGGTCGTGCAAACATATTCGCAGCTTTTGGTCAGAAACCTTTAAATTAATAGCAAAAACAACAGGAGTAATCACTAACCCAACTCCCGAAAAGGCAATTTTAAGCATTAACATGTCAGAGTACCCATTGTCAGTAAGATCTATAGCAATGCACATACTTTTCGCCGCCAGATCCTTATTGGTTTCGAAGTGGAGATCAAATGAAATTCCCACCATAAGAGAAATCATTACAAAAGTCAACACAATATCCGTTTATGAAAAAATCTTAGCTTACAAAGACGGATACGGAACAAAATACCTCTCCAATTGGGAATTGTGGAATTCTTTGTTTCAAAATAAATAAAGAAAACCACTCTGTCTCCTGTAGACCAGGTGTGGGTCATACCTATACCCGTAAGTACCCTCCCCTCTTGTTCCTTTTTTCCTTCCCCCCCCCCTCTTCTAATCTAATAACTAATTAAAGGTGATATGTTTAACTCACCATAGATAAGGAAATTTAAATGGAAGTTATTCATTTGGAAATTCAATTCGTAACACAAACAATTAATAAGTACTACTTGTCCCAGGTTATTGGAACTATAGTTCATACTTACTGAGGAATCAGTATAATATCAAGACTCGATTTACACGATAATTACATAGAGAATTCTTTCCCTTTGTTTTATTTTTCTTACTTTTGTGGACAAATGTATACTGTCATAACTTGTATAACTGCAAAATTTTCAATAAAAATTATTATATAAAAAAAAAAAAAAAATTACCTGTTTCCTTTCCCAGTTACTGTCTATAAAATGACATGTTAGGCTCATAAGTGATTCTGTTTCACCAGACCAACAGTCTGTTCTGAAGGACAAATAGGGGCTAGCATTCTCTGTTGCAATTTAGTGTCTTAATTCGCTGTGTAACCTTTTTTCCCAAGGCGTCTTTCAGGACAGCACCTGAGAGATAGCGACTCCACCCACCGGAAACAGGAAACACCTTCTTCCTCCAAACTTTAAAGGGAGGCACCTCCCTACCATACCTCAGTTTTTGTGTTTTCCTCCGGCCCGGAGGGAACATCTTTTTGAAGGGGAGTCAAGGTCTCTCAGATGCTCCTGGGAGACAGGGCTTCCTTTTCATTTTTTCCTCCTTTTTGAAGACCCGCTGTCCTCCCGGCCTACCCAAGCCTTTGCAGCGGTAGCAATCGGGCTCCTCTTCCCCTCCTGGTGCTCGGGGAGAGCCGTAGACCCGGTGATCCGCGCGGTCGTATGAGCAGCGGTGCGCGTGCGCCGCCGCCATGTTTTTTGGCAGGCGCGGCGGAAGTGACAAGGCGGGTCACTGGGTCAGCAGAAGCGTCATTTCCGGCGTGGATGCGAGAGGGGAGGAGGGAGGACAGGAACTGGCGCCTACTTCCGCTTCCGGTCCGGTGCAGATGCACTATGGGAGTCCGGAAGCGGCATATGAAGCCACAGGTGGAGAGCTGCACACCATAGATGGAGGACTCAGCGTCTGCAGCGGTGGGGACAGGCACAGGCGCCAGTAAAGCTCAGGTAGGAGCAGCAGTTTAAGTCTGCCTTTTCTTCCTTTTCCTGGGTTTGGTCTATTTTCTTTTTTCTTACCCCCTAGTGGCAAGGGGCCTGTCTGGGCACTAGAGGCTGACTGGTTTCTTCTTAGTGCACCTGTGGGTGATTCTTGTGTAGCTGAGACCGGGTCTCACTAAAAGGTCCCCTGGTTTTTTTCCCCTTTTTTTTTTTTTTTTTTTCCTTTTTGTTTTTTCTCTCACAGGCTAAAAGCTCTGACCCAAAAAAGAGATGTCCTTCTTGCAGGGCCAAAATGGGAGAAAATTGGAAAAAAGTCTTATGCAGTTCATGCATCACTTCTTTAGTTAAGGAGGAATCGGCTTCGGTTTGTGATGATCTGGTTGCCTCTGTAAAGAAGGAACTATACGCCACGATTCAGACTTTTGGTGACTCTTTAGTTAATCCAGCTGCTAGTCAGTCATCCACTTCTGAGGCTTCCCAGGGTTCTATTTCTTTCCCCATGGTAGAAGCTTTACCTGAAGGCCCCTCTATCAGGGAAGAGCAGTCCCCTACTCCTTCCGTTAAAGATTCGGAGGAGGAGGGTGAGGAAGCGGAGGTGGCTCCTTCCAAATTTAAGCTTTCCCTAGAGGAGGTAGACGGACTCCTTAAGGCTATCCATGTTACACTTGGCTTAAGTGAAGAAAAGAAGGAGTTATCTCTTCATGACCGCATGTATGCAGGGTTAAATGAGCCTAAGGGGCGAACATTTCCGGTTCATTCGGTCATTTCTGACGCCATTACTAAAGAATGGCAAGATCCAGAGAAAAAGCCCTTTTTTTTCCAGAGCCCACAAAAGGCGCTTCCCTTTTGAGGAGGACCATTCTGCCGTGTGGAATAAGGTTCCCAGATTGGATGCGGCTTTTTCACAGGTCTCAAGATCCACAGACCTGTCTTTTGAAGACATGGGTGTTCTAAGGGATCCAATGGACAAACGCATGGATCTTTTGCTCAAGAGATCATGGCAATCAATCATGAGCAATTTAAAACCAGCAATGGCCACAACCTGTGTAGCCAGGAATCTGGAATACTGGGTGAACCAACTTAGATCTCATATAGTGGCAGATTCCCCCAAGCAGGAGATCTTAGATTCCTTTCCTACCCTGATTTCTGCGGTTGCTTATATTGCTGATGCTTCGGTTGAAGCTATCAAAATGTCAGCTAGGTCTGCAGCTTTAGCAAATTCTGCAAGAAGGGCTTTATGGCTAAAAACCTGGCCAGGTGATACAGCTTCAAAGAGTAAACTTTGTGGTATTCCCTTTTCAGGTGACCTTCTTTTTGGCCCAGATCTAGATAATATCCTAGACAGAACTGCCGATAAGAAGAAGTCCTTTCCGGTCAAAAAGAAAAAGCAGACCCCCAAAACGTCTTTTTCGACCTCAAAAAACTCAACAGCAACAGCAGGAAAATAAGTTTCAGGGCAGGAGAAAAAATTGTTCCGCACAAAAGGCGAAGGGCAAAGGCGGAATTCTCTTCCGTCCTCCTTCACAGGCCGAAAACTCACAATGACTCATCTCTGCGGGTCGGCGGAAGATTACGAGAGTTTCTTCCGCAGTGGTCAGTGATAACTACAAATCAGTTTATTCTCACCACTCTCTCGCAGGGTTATACTCTCGAGTTCTCCAGAAGCCCCCCAAGAAGGTTTCTGGTAACAAATGCTCCTCGGGATCCAATAAGGGCCCTGGCCATGAAATCCTCTCTGGAGGAATTGATGCAACAGGGTGTAGTAATCCCAGTGCCACCAGAGGAATGGCACGAGGGCTTCTATTCACATGTCTTCCTGCTAAAAAAACCAACAGGAAGATTTCGTTTAATTCTAAATTTAAAGCCACTAAACAGAGCCATCAAATACAGAAGGTTCAAGATGGACTCAATTTTCACCGCCAGAAATCTTCTGACTCCAGGTTGTTTCATGGCGTCAGTGGATCTAAAGGATGCATACCTGCATATTCCAATCTCATCCCAGTCCCAGAAGTTTCTCAGGTTGGCGGTAAGGTTGGAAGGCAGAATTCAGCATCTGCAATTCAGAGCCCTACCCTTCGGGCTATCATCAGCACCCCAAATTTTTACCAAAGTAATGGCAGAGGCCCTAGCTCCGCTGCATCTTCAGGGAATCGCAGTAATTACTTAGATGATCTGCTATTTTTCGCCCCCTCAAGAGAGGAATTGAGGAGCAATTTAAGCAGAGCATGCAGCCATCTGGAGTCTCTAGGTTGGATCCTAAATCTCCAAAAATCTTCCCTGGAACCATCTCAGGAGATTCAGTTTCTAGGGTATATAATAAATTCGGTAAGCCAAAAAATTTTTCTTCCTTCAGAAAAGAAAGGAACAATCCAGGATACAGTGTCTTTTTTGCAGACCAACCAGCAGCTGACGGTAAGATTGGTCATGTCAGCCCTGGGTGTTTTGACTTCGTCAATGCCAGCTGTTCAGTGGGCAAGTCTACACTTCAGACATCTGCAGGCTTTTCTGAGATCTTGGGATCACAATTTGGAATCCCTAGACTCAGAGGTAAGAGTTCCAACCCAAGTGAAGAGGTCACTATGGTGGTGGAAAACGCAGGATATCCTATCGGAGGGGTTAGTCTGGGCCTTTCCAATCGAAAAAAGGCTGACAACCGATGCCAGTTCCTGGGGTTGGGGAGCCCACCTAGAAAAGGGTTTCACTCAGGGAAACTGGTCCAGGAAAGAGGCGACCAAGTCCTCAAACTGGAGAGAGCTCAAGGCGATCGACTTGGCTCTGAAGTCATTTGCTCAGGGGCTTCGGGCCCAGCATGTTGACGTGGATACCTTTTTTATACCTACCTCACTTATATATTTAATGATACATAAGTGATTAAAACCTTTTGTCTATATAAAAACGAGTGATAACAGGGAAAAAAGATAAAAATTACATTTATTTACACAGAAAAAGAAGGTTAGAATGATTAGAATTTATCATATATCTCTATAGTGTTGGCTCTAGGCTGCAAAGTTAATTCAAAGTTAATTCAGGCATAAACTCATAAATGTTTTCAATGGACATATACAAGATATACAAAGTCATAAGATAAATCCTAGGATTAAAAAAAGGTTAGAAAGAAAGATAGACATAGATACTTTACACAGACAGCATGTCCCTCAGATGTTCTCGGGCTGGACTCCCTGTAACCATTTAGCCCACTTCCTTTCATATGCATTCTCCACCAATCAGAAGATGCCACAAATGAAAGATGTCTCAAAATTCATGCTCAGACATTGCTGTTACAGTGCGACCCCCTCGGTGCCTACCAGTCTATGAATTAATGAACAATCTCCTTTGATCTCCCAGCCCAAACAGTCCCAACCGTAGTATGTTAATGGCCCCTGGTGAGTTGATTACCACCTAGGGGACCTTTCCTGATTCCCATCAGTGTATTGGAAGCATGTTAATGGCCCCCTGAAGAATGAATGCCTTAAGGTCTGCCAATAACCTTTGATCTAATCAACACCTCTAGGGCTTCTCGGGTTCAAATCAAGGTAACTACATTTCTTAAGGTGAGCTTTGTTCTATCATGATATTAAGAAACATATTCCCATATATGAAATATATATATATATCCACACATAGATACCCACATATACACGTAGATATATACACATACACATCCTATGAGGCAAGGCAGTTTAAATTGGAGTCCTTGCAATGGTCCACTTGAATCTCATTGATATAAATATGATATCCAATATTTCCATCACAATGTTCAAATACTAACAGACAATGCCACGGCCGTGGCTTATATAAACAGGCAGGGAGGTACAAGGAGCAAATCGCTGCAAGTACTAGCCATGAGCATTCTCCGTTGGGCAGAAGGACACTTGCTGTCTTTATCAGCAGTCCATCTAAAGGGATCCCTGAACGGGGTGGTGGATTTCCTGAGCAGAAACCCCATTCGGGAAGCAGAATGGTCGCTGAACCCAGAGGTTTTTGCCATGATTGTCAAAGTGGGGGCTGCCAGAGGTGGATCTGTTCGCCTCAAAAGAGAATGCCTTGGTCCCGCAATTTTTTTCCCTAAGCAATCACGACGGGTCACTAGGAATAGATGCCTTGGCGTATCCATGGAGATTCCATCTCTGCTACGCTTTCCCCCCCATTCCAGTTAATTCCCTTAGTATTCAGAAAAATTCAAAGGGAAACGGTACCGGTTGTCCTAATCGCGCCTTTTTGGCCAAGAAGGGCTTGGTTTTCAACCGTTCTGAAAATGGCGGTCAGGCCTTATTGGCATCTGCCCCTCCAGGCACGATTTACTATTTCAGGGACCAGTAAATCACCCAGAGGTAGCCACTTTGGCGCTCACAGCCTGGTATCTGAAGAGCAGCTCTTAAGGAGCAAAGGTTTTTCCAACCGGTTAATCTCAACGCTATTATCCAGTAGGAAAAGGGTGACTAGAAATATCTATTCCAAGGTCTGGAAGGTTTACAATACATGGTGTAATTCATCTGACCAGGACCCAGGGAGTCTTGTTACCATTCTGGAATTTTTACAGGTTGGTGCTGATAAGGGACTAGCAGTTAGTACCTTGAAGGTACAGGTGGCTGCGCTAGCAGTGTTCCTAGAAAGATCTGTGGCCTCAGATCCGTTGGTAACCAGATTTTTAAGATCCCTTACGAGATCCAGACCAGCACCACTTAAGTTGTTTCCCAAATGGGATCTGTCGATAGTCCTCCAGGCTCTAACAAGGAGTCCCTTTGAACCTTTGGAAGAAGCGCCACTCAGATATCTCACTTTTAAGTCTGTGTTTCTGATTGCCATGGTCTCTGCACGCAGGATCAGTGAGCTTAATGCTTTATCAGTTAAGGAACCCTATTTATCTATCTTCCCAGATAGGGTTATACTTAGAACAGATCAGAAATTCTTACCAAAGGTAGTTTCAGTACAAAATCGTGTTCAGGACATTGTACTTCCGACCTTCTGCCCCAACCCAGTAGGGGAGAAGGAGACTTGTTTTCACATGTTGGATGTTAGAGTTTTGTTATGTTACTTGGAAAGGACAAAGCTCTTTAGACCAGTGGTTCTCAACTCCTGTCCTCAGGACCCACTAACAGGCCAGATTTTAAGTATTACCTTGGGGGAGATGCAGACTAGAATACTGCAATCACTGAGCAGCAAATGATATCACCTGTGATGTATTTCAGTTATCTTGCAAACCTGGGCTGTTGGTGGGTCCTGAGGACCGGAGTTGAGAACCACTGCTTTAGACGTTCAGATTCTCTGTTTGTGCTATTTTCAGGCAACAGAAAAGGTTGCCAGGCTTCTAAAATCTCTTTAGCAAGGTGGCTGAAGCTAGCCATTTCAGAGGCTTATTCGCATGCAGGTGTGTCTCCTCCTGCAGGAATTTCTGCACACTCAACAAGAGCATTAGCGGCCACTTGGGCAGAGAGAGCTGGTGCCACCCCTGAACAAATCTGCAAGGCGGCAACTTGGTCAAGTTTTCACACATTCGTGAAACATTACAGGCTGGACCTCACATCTGCTAATGATCAGGCGTTTGGCAGAAAGGTCCTGCAAGCTGTTGTCCTGCCCTAAGGGGGTAAGTCTCTGTTATCCTCTCAGGTGCTGTCCTGAAAGACGCCTTGGGAAAAACCAAGTTAGACTTACCGGTAACTTGTTTTCCAGAAGTCTTTCAGGACAGCAACATCCCGCCCTATTTTATTGTAAATACTATGCTGTGACTAACGTATGTGTTCCAGCCGGGGCCGGAGGTCTTCTCTACTACAACTGAGGTATGGTAGGGAGGCGCCTCCCTTTAAAGTTTGGAGGAAGAAGGTGTTTCCTGTTTCCGGTGGGTGGAGTCGCTATCTCTCAGGTGCTGTCCTGAAAGACTTCTGGAAAACAAGTTACCGGTAAGTCTAACTTGGTTTTTTGTACACACTGTGCAGCATGTCTGTGTGGTAGTATTTTTCACTTTTGATTGAATATCTTGGTTCTGTTGTTGCCAACAAGCGTTGGAAGCCAATATCTGCAACAACTTTTAAGGGCTGGTTGTCTGTGGCAATCATTTCTGTGATTAGGGTATCAATTTTCTTGGACCGGGGATCAGTATTTTGCCATTTTCTTTTAGAATCAAACATCTGTACTACAGTGGGCTGAAAGTTGGCTGAAGAAGCAGCTGCATCTTCTTTCTCCCTCTGCATCTTTATAAGATTGGAGGTGGTGGACTTTCAGCAGTGGCGGCTGGTGCTCAAACTTTTTTTTTGGGGGGGGGCGCAACAAACTGAAAAAAACCCCATCAAACGCAGCCACTGTGCATCCCCCCCCCCCCCGCTCACCACTTACTTTGTCTCGGTGGGGCAGCGGGTCACGGCGGCGGTGTCCTCCACGATCCTCGATGTCTTCTCCCGTCCTCTGTATAGGCGTCCAATCACAATGCCTGTTGTTTCAGCCAATCAGGTAACGGACCGAGCACCTGATTGGCTGAGAGGCGGTTCAGTGTTAGGAAAGTGAATGAATCTCTTTCCTAACACAGCGCTGAGTGAACAGCGAGCGCTCAGCACGGCACCTGCTGTTCACCTTTTTGGATGCCTATTAGAGCCTATGGCTCTAATAAGGTGCTTCCAAAAAATATCATGCATGAACCTATCTATGGTGATAGAGAAGTGACAGGAGAGAGGTGGTGGCGCCCGTGTGCCCCTTATGGACGCACCACCACTGGGGTACAGAGAGGTGGCTGTGGAGGAGGAGGAGGGAGTACAGAGAGGTGGTTCTGGAGCCACCTCTCTGTACCCCCCCCTCCTCCACAGCCACCTATCTGTAACCCCCCCTCCTCCAAAGCCACCTCTGCACCGGGTGGGGAATGGGGATGCATTGTGGAGATGGATGGGGGTGGGTGGGGATGCGTTGTGGAGAGGGATGGGTGGATGCGTTGTGGGTGGGGATGCGTTGTGGAGAGGGGTGGGTGGGGATGCTTTGTGGAAAGGGATGGAGGGTGGGGATGCGGTGTGGAAAGGGATGAAGGGTGCTGGGGGTGGGTGGGGATGCGTTGTGGAAAGGGATGGATGGTGGGGATGCGTTGTGGAAAAGAATGGATGGTGCTGGGGGTAGGGATGCATTGCGGAGAGGGGTGGATGGGGGTGGGGATGCGTTGTGGAAAGGGATGGATGGTGCTGGGGGTGGGGATGCATTGTGGAAAGGGATGGATGGTGCTGGGGGTGGGTGGGGATGCATTGTGGAAAGGGATGCGTGGGGGTGGGTATGTGTTGTGGAAAGGGATGGATGGTGCTATGGGTGGGTGGGGATGTGTTGTGAAAAGGGATGGGTTGTGCTGGGGGTGGGGATGCGTTGTGGAGAGGTGGGTGGGGATGTGTTTTGGAAAGGGATGGGTGGGAATGCGTTGTGGAATGGGATGGATGGGATTGGGGATGCGTTGTGGAGAGGTGTGGATGGTGCTGGGTGTGGGTGGGGATGCGTTGTGGAAAGGGATGGATGGTGGTGGGGGATGTGTTGTGGAAAGGGATGGGTGGGGATGCGTTGTGGAGAGGGGTGGGGATGCGGTTTGGAGAGGGATGGGTGGTGGTGTGGGTGGGAATGCGTTGTGGAAAGGGATGGTTGGGAATGTGTTGTGGAAAGGGATGGATGGGGGTGGGGATGCGTTGTGGAAAGGGATGGCTGGGGGTGGGTGGCTGAGGATGCATTGTGGAAAGGGATGGGTGGTACTGGGGGTGGGTATGCGTTGTGGAAAGGGGTGGATGGGGGTGGGTATGCGTTGTGGAAAGGGGTGGATGGGGGTGGGTATGCGTTGTGGAAAGGGGTGGATGGGGGTGGGGATGCGTTGTGGAAAGGGGTGGATGGGAGTGGGGATGCGTTGTGGAAAGGGGTGGATGGGGGTGGGTGAGGATGCGTTGTGGGGGTGGATGGGGGTGGGGATGCATTGTGGAAAGGGGTGGATCGTTGTGGGGATGAGTTGTGGAAAGGGATGGATGGTGCTGGGGATGCGTTGTGGAAAGGGATGGATGGTGCTGGGGGTGGGGATGCGTTGTGAAAAGGGATAGATGGTGCTGTGGGTGGGGATGCGTTGTGGAAAGGAATGGGTCAGAATGCGTTGTGGAAAGGGGTGGGTGGGAATGCGTTGTGGAAAGGGATGGATGGTGTTGGTTGGGTGGGGATGCGTTGTGGCAAGGGATGGAAGGTGCTGCGGTTTGGTGGGTGGGGATGCGTTGTGGAAAGGGATGGATGGTGCTGGGTGGGGATGAAGATGATTGAGTTGCATTGTTAAAATGGATCTTCACAATGCAACTTTTATATACACTCAGTCATCCTCATTCATTTTCTCAATGCCAGCTTGTCAGCCTCAGCCAGGTTTCCCTTTTAAAAGGAGATTAAATAAAGTCTGCTGAGGAGCACAGTAGCACACTCAATTTTCGTGACTTACCCTCTATACATACTGGTATCTATCTGCTCGTACCTGATAGGACTAGGTGCATGCAGATAGATGCTGATGAGCTGACCAGCCAATCACATAACAAGTGACAGAAGCAGCCAGCAAGCTCCGCCTCAGCAGGGAAGGAAGAGGAGCTTAGCTGGTGCTGACCACGATCTCCTGCTGGGAGTAGTTACTAGTCAGGTGGCAGAGGCTTGTCATATGCTAATGATATTCCTCTGCTACAGCCCATGGGGGGGTTGCGGGACGGTGCCAGTGAAACTTTTTCCTTCCCTTCTATAGTAGCCGGCCACTTGGGTGAAGGATTAATTTTACATGCTGCGGGGGCACTGGTCAGTACTGCAGGCGGCTGCGAATTGGCCTCGTTTGCACAATAATCGGCCGATGCCGATTTCATAAAAGCGGCCAAATATCAGCCAATATATTGGCCGACCTCTACCCATCATTCGTGTAAGTGAAAAGAATGGTGACCCATCATTGGTGTCAGAATTTTGACGCATCATTAATGTCAATGGGAGAAAATTGACCCATCATTGGTGTCAGTTTGAGGATTAGTGATCCATCATTGATGTCAGTGGAAGGATTAGACCACATTATTGGTGTCCGTGGAAGCAATAGTGACCCATAATTGGTGTCAGTTTGAGGATTTGTGACCCATCATTGGTTTCAGGGGGAGATGTAATATCCAATTGTTGGTGTCAGTGGAAAGAATAGTGAGCCAACATTGGTGTCAGTGGAAGGAATAGAACCCCATTGTTGGTGTCTGTCAGGAAGAGTATCCCAGCTTTGGTGTCAGTGGGAGGAATGGTACCCCATTGGTGTCTGGGAGGAAGAGTATCCCGTCTTTGGTGTCAGTGGGAGGAATAGTGACCTATGATTGGTGTCAGTGGAAGGAATAGTATGCCAACATTGGAGTCAGTGGAAGGAATAGTGACCCATTATTGGAGTCAGTGGGAGGAATAGTACCCTATTGGTGTCAGTGGATAGAATTTAGACCCATCATTGATGTCAGTGGGAGGAATAGTGACCCATGATGTAGGTTTGAGGATTATTGACCCATCATTTGTGTCAGTGGAAGGAAATTGACCCATTATTGGTGTCAGTTTGAGGATTAGTGATCCATTATTGGTGTCAGTGGAAGGAATAGTGACCCATAATTGAAGTCACGTGACCGTGACAAACACGCTCCGGGACGTTAGGCAGGGGAAGTGACGTCGGCGACCTCGCTGCTCGTTTTTGTTTTGCTTTTTCATACATTTTAAATGTGAGTACTTTGACTACGTTTTGCTGCTTCCAATATTTTTAACCTCCTGTTCTTCCTTACCCCCCCCAGACGATTGTTCTGTGCATCGCACAGGGCCCCTGCGCTGGTCAGACATATCCCCACTGTGCAAACACTTCTTTACAACCCCAAGGAGCTTTTCAATACCAAATTGATCTCAACCAGCGCCAGTCTGCCCCAGTCAGATCTTTAGAGTGGGCTGTGGGAGAACTAACACTGGGAGACACTATGACAAACCATATTGAAATACTTCTTCATAAAATTTCCACAACAGACCTATCATTAATATAAGTGGGAGGAATAGTACCCCATCGTTGGTGTCGGTTAGGAAGAGTGCCCCGTCTTTAATGTCAGTGGAAGGAATAGTGACTCATCATTGGTGTTAGTTGAAAGAATGATGGCCCATCAGTGGGAGGGATAGTGACCCATCATTGGTGTCAATGGAAAGAATAGTGACCCATCATTAGTGACCCATCATTAGTGTCAATAGGAGGAGTATTATCCTATTGGTGTCAGTGGGAAGAATAGTGAGCCACCATTGGTGATTGGTCATTCCAGTGATACCAATGATGGGTCACCATTGTTTCCTCACTCACACCAATGATGGGCACCATTCATTTCACAGACACAAACAATGGGGTACTGTTCTTCCCACTGACACCAATGATGGGTCACCATTCCTCCTACCGACACCAGTGATTAGTCACGATTCCTTCCACTGACACCAATGCAGGCTCACTATTTTTTCCACTGACCCCAACAACGGGGTACAACTCCTTCCACTGACACCAGTGATGGGTCACTATTCCTTCCACTGACACCAGTGATGGGTCACTATTCCTTCCACTGACACCAGTGATGGGTCACTATTCCTTCCACTGACACCAGTGATGGGTCACTATTCCTTCCACTGACACCAGTGATGGGTCACTATTCCTTCCACTGACACTAATGATGGGTCGCTATTCCTTCCACTGACATCAACAATGACTTGTCACTAATTCTTCCAGTGATACCAATGATGGGTCACTATTCTTTCCACTGACACCAATAATGGGGACTATTTCTTCCACTAACGCCAGCAAAATGGGTAACATTCCTCCCACTGACACCTATGATGGGTCACTATTCCTCCCACTGACACTTATGATGGGTCACTATTCCACTATTCCACTGACGCCAACAATGATAGGTCACTATTCTATCCACTGACACCAACAATGGGGTACTATTGATCTTTTTTGAAAAGAATCAAGCAAACGATTTTATACAAAAGTAAAAAACAAAACCACAGTACAAAACTTCAACAGAAATCAAAGGAATAAACATCCATGTTCAGAATATATACAATATATATATATATATATATATATATATATATATATATATATATATATAGTTTTCTAAAAATGTGTTGGTAATGGACTATTTACATAAAGCAGCAGAGAGGGCCAAAGAGGGAAAACCCATCACCTATGTACGCAGCCATTTATCAAAAATGAATAAAAAATAATAATAATCTAGGGTGATAAGAGACAGACAGCCACACCCAACAAAGAGACTCCTGGCAATCAGGGAGGCCTGAAACCCCTCCACGCCTTCAACCAAGCCCCCTGACTCCGCTTGTCTCTCTCAAGCACCCGAATCTTCTCCATCTCATGCAAAATGTCATACACCACCGCCTCAACAGGAAGGATTTTATGCCGAATGCTGACCTGACACCTGTGCGTTCCAGGTGAAATAACAGACTGCTAGGCTAACTAGAAAAAGTGTATCCAAACAAAAAACCCCACCAGTATTGAATGCTCCGTACACCCACTTAGCATAACCCAGCCTGGAGAGGAAAGGGACACCGAGGGCCTGCCCCACCTGTTTGTACACCTATGTTAAAAGGGCAATGAAGCAGAAAATGGTCCATAGTCTCCTCACCTGCACACTCCTCCCGTGGACAGCTACGATCCATCTCACTGTGGAATTTCAAAATGCCCCGAACATAGAGACTCCCATGGAAGCACAACTAGGCCAGATCCCTAAATTTAAGGGGGACTCTATCCAAATTAATCAGTCTAAACGCTGTCCTCAAAACTGGGCCTGGGCAATCCCTTAAGGCCAGTGGTTCATGAAAGACTTCGCTCAAGACTCGACTCTTAAGGACTTTCCCTGGAACCGATCTGAGATCAGCCGGCAATCGCCACTGCTGCAGTAACTTCAGGCAAGGAGCGACATAGGCTGGTAGCTGACCACGATGACCCCTGAGATTCTTCATTTGGCCACCTTCTTCCCAAAGTCACACATTGTCCGCATAGGCAATAACCCTCAAAGGCGGCTCACCCGGGAGCCCCACTGTCACCCCAACACAACATGCTGCTCTTTATCCTCCTGATGAAGGGGTCGATTGCAAACGCATAGAGCAGGGGACTCAGGGGACAACCTTGACGCACCCCAGGGCCAACCTCCAAAGGACTGCCCAACCCATGCATTAACAAGAGGAAAGCTTTCTGCCCCTAATATACAAAACTTTTTAACCAATCGACAAAACCACCCGGCAGACCATACTTACTAAGGAGCAACCACAGGTACTCATGGTTAACACGATCAAAAGCCTTTTCCTGATCCAATGTCAGGAAATCCTTTCCCCAACCTGCAGCCCTGCATTTCTCCAAGGCCTCCTGGACAGCTAAAACGGTTGTGAAGGTGTACCTACCCTGGACCGAACAGTGCTGATGGCGAGAAAGCAAAGACTCTGCTACTGACGATAGGCGCCAGAAAAATATATTTGCCAGTATCTTTCTACCGACATTAAGAAGGCTGCTGGGGCGCCAATTCTCAATCATCAAAGGATCTTTAGCTTTTGAAAGAAGAATCGCAGCCGAGTGCCTCATGGAAGGGGAAAGAACCCCCTCAGCAAGGCAACTGTTAACCTCTACCAAATGTGGGGCCAGAATAGACTTAAAGGCTTTGTAAAACTTAGCCCTCAAGCCATCCGGTCCAGGTGACTTTTTGATGGCAAGCTGTTCAATTGCCCTTATCACCTCTTCAACTGTGATCTCCTCTGTCAAATTCACCAATAGAACATCTCCACCATTTGGACCCGGAGTAGAGTCCAAAAAGCTTTCCATCTCGTCACGGTCAAGCTCTTTCCTCCCAAGAAGGTGGGCATAAAAGAACCTCACGACCTCCAGAATCCCTGACCTGGACTTTGTCAAGGAACCTGTACTATGCTTAAGGCCAACAACCGTTTTAACAGCTATACCTTGTTTGCAGTTCTGGTAAGGATCAGGCAAGTGGTACTTCCCATAGTCCCTCTCTAGAATCAGAGGCATGCCGGTCATATTGACACTTCCTGAGAAGGAGTTTCACTTTGGAGATTGCCCCAGGATCTCCTCTCGAGACAAGAATATCCAGCCTCCTCTGTAAACGTTGGTAGGTCATGTATTTATTAAACTGCTTTCTATTGGCTAGGCTCCTGAATAATCTAGCGATCCTCTTTTTGCTCAGCTATCACTACTCAGCCTTGCTGCTACAAAAGTCCAGGATGGTCACCTGTGGCTGAAAGAATTCCTCAAAGGATTGTCTAACATGTTCTTCCTTGAGTAGTGTCAAATTCAATCTCCAGATTTACTTACCCCTCTGAGGGGCGTCTGAAGCATTCAGGACCACATATAGCATACAGTGATCAGAGAACTCTACTGCCTGCACCACTGGGGGCGAGAAAGCAGAGGTCTCCTTAAAAAAAAAAAAAAAAAAAAAACCCCAAAAAAATATCCTACTCTGACTACTACCTTGATGAAAGG
Organism: Lithobates clamitans; assembly: GCA_037952925.1. Taxonomy (NCBI): domain Eukaryota; kingdom Metazoa; phylum Chordata; class Amphibia; order Anura; family Ranidae; genus Lithobates; species Lithobates clamitans. The sequence continues at coordinate 38,675 of JBBGZY010001552.1, read as the reverse complement.
TGAACCCGGTGTCATCCGGGAGGTGCTTAATGTGCACATCCACAAGACCAGCATCCCTAACCATACTATTTAAAAAAAACTCTATCATATCCCAGCCTGTCCTTTTAAGTCCTTCCTGTACTTGGGCCTAGTTACTGTATTAAAGTCACCTCCAAAGACCACTTGCCGTGATGTAAAAAGAAATGGCTTGGTCCTTGTAAAAAAGCATTTCCTGTCCCACTTTGTGTGTGGCCCATAAACATTAATTAGGCGCAGGTCTTGCCCTCCCACAAGGACGTCTAAGACCATACATCTCCCAATCTCCACCTCAATAACCCGCCCAACAGTTACCATGCCGGTTTAAACACCGCCACGCGGCTGTAAGGCTCGGCCGCAAGAGACCAGTAAGAGGGACCATACCTCCACTCTCTCTTGGCCATATAAATATCTGCCAAGGAGGTGAGCCTAGTCTCTTGCAAAAATAAAATTTCAGCATCTAATTGGCTGAACAAAAAGAAGGCCATAGAACGAGCTCTTACTGACTTAATGCTGGCACCATTTATTGTCACCACTTTTAATGGAGAGGGAACCGCCATTTGGGTTATTGGGTGGATTGCTTCTTCGCTCCCCTCTGCTGCTCCTCACCAGAAGCTTCTCTCTTTCTTGAGGCTGCCTCAAACTCCATTTCGGAATCAGAACTTCGCTCCGAAGAAGCTCCAGATGAGGAAATATCCCACTTAAAGGACCTATGTTGGTTGGAGACAGGCAGTGGAGCCCATTCCGTCCTCACCGCCTGCTTCTTCCGCTTCTCTCTTCCAGGTACTGCAGGTCAGCTTCAGAGATACCTGATCTTTTGTTTTTTTTCTTTAAGTCTTTACAGAAGACTCCTTTTAAAGAGGAAGAAGCTACCTTTTTAGTACACACTACCACTTCTGGTGGGGGGGTGCTCCCTTTGAGTCAGACTTGGGAGGGGTAGACTCCTGGGGGGTAACTGACTCGGGGGCATAGACTTGGAAAGTTCTGACACAAGAGGAGACGGTACAGTAGGCTGGGGGGGGGGGGGGCAGATACAGAAGGAATACTTACAGACTCAGGAGGGGTGGCCACAGGAACTGGATCCTGAGCAGGACCAGGGAAATCGGTCACCGCAGAGGAGGATGGTACACCAGGGGCCTCACCCTCCATCCTGTCTAGCCTTGACAAGTCATCTATTACCTCCTTCTCCATATTGTGTCAGGCTTCAGGACATCTGCTGTAGGGGTGGCCAAGGCGCAGGCACAGGTTGCACTGATAATCTCGGTGCAGTCCTTAGCCATATGACCCTGACCCCAACACACTGAACATATCAAGGCTGAACAGGAGGAGCTCAAATGCCCCTTTTCACCACAGCGGTGACAGCTTTGGCTGACCAGGGTAGAAAATTGTCATCCTATCCCTCCCTATAAAAGCTGAGGAGGGCAGGTGAAGGACAACAATCCCATCCCTGGCCAACCTGACTGTTACTGACCATCCCCCAGTCCAGGTGTTACACTCATTGAGGATTTTATTGGGCTTGGTCAAAACCTCCCCATAGTTTCTTAACCAGACCTCTAGATTCCGAGCAGGGACGCTCTCATGAGTTAGAATAATTGTGATCTTTTTCACCGTTGACCTCTGAGAAGCTGCAACTGGGACCAGACCTTCCCATTCAGCACCGAGCCTCATATCGCTCCCAGAAAAGGACAAGCTAATGGTATATTCCCGTGTCCCAGCTATATGTATTAGGGCATACAGGTAATTTGCCCCAAAACCTATCTCCAAAATCAAATCCACCACCGCACGCGGTGCTGGAGGGATCGCACCACCCTCCCATTTCAGAATTACCACATTTCTTCTCGGACCCCCAACAGAAGCCAGAGACCCAAGACCAGATCCCGGGGTGCCCAAAGTGATAGGCTGCAGGGGGAAAATCTGCTTGGGAGCGGAGCTACCAGGAGCACAGCGTACCACCTGAGCAAACGTAGGCTTATCAGGACAAAGGTCCAACACTGATGTCACAGTAGTCTGTACATTATTACGGTATTTATTATTATTATTATTATTATTATTATTATTTGCTTGGACTGAGCTGGGACGATTGTCCATCACACTTGGACAATTGCTATCAGTCACACACACATTCAATTTCCCATCAGGAATAGTCACAGTTGCTGCAATACCAGCTGTCTCCTGATGCTGCTCCATAGAGTCTTCAGCAGCTGTTGGGCAAACGGCTTTAGACTAAGCCAAAGGAGGGTTAATAGGCTGTGCTGACACCTGTAGTTCATTTATAGAAATGTCATTTTCTAAATGCAGCTCTTGCTGCGCTGCAGCATTAGCAGGTACGACATTGCTACACATGGCATTAGCAACTTGAGTGTCACTGGGCACACTTTCAACATTGCTCATGGTGTTAGATGGCACAAAAAACAGTTTCATCCCCTGCTTGTGGCTGGACATTATCAGGCACATTATCTGTTATGTCCTCCTCACCAAACGCCAGCTGATTTCCCCCCCCCCCCCCGCATAGAAGACTCCATTACCTGGATGGCCCTGAGCATGCCTCCAGAGTCCTGGGAAGGCACGGGGCTGCATACCTCTCCCTGAGGGGGCAGGTTCAGAACTGGGGGTCTGCTTCTCCAACTTTGCCATCCTTCCAAACCTTTGCTCATTACTAAACTTCTCCTTGAAGGGCCCATCTCTTCCTTCCATCATGGCCACAATGGTCTCCTGGTGATCCACCCGGACTTTGGCCAGTTTGATCTCTGAATCCATGGATCCTCGTTTCTGGCTGTGCAAGCCCTCACGCTGCCTTCTCAAATGCTTCAGCTCTGCTCTGAGTTTGTACAGCTTGTCCCTCTCCCTATTCAGGACCTTAATCCTGGCCACCACTCGCTCCCGAATGGCCTCGGAACCCTCATCCTCACCAGGGGCAGAGAGATCAGCTTGTACAGGGGCAGGCATGTCACCTCAGGGCCCAGGAGATGGCTGCGAGCTTCCAGCAGGAGAGGCCCCGCTGGCCTCCATGTCTTCCCCAAAAAGGGGCCAGGAGAACTGGGAGAGATTTAATTACCACCAACAATGGGATACTATTCCACCCACTGATATCTATGATAGATCACTATTTCTTCCACTGATATCTAAGATGGGGCACTCTTCCTGCCAGACACCAACGGGGTTCTACTCCTTCCACTAACACCAATTTTGGCTCACTATTCTTTCCACTGACAGCAATAATAGGGACTATTCCATCCACTGACACCAATGATGGGGACTATTCCTTCCACTCACACCACTAATGAAGGGGCACTAATCATTCCAGTGATACCAATGATGGGTCACTGTTCTTCCCACTTACATTATTAGTGGGCCTCTATTTCTTTCACTTACACCAATGATGGGTCACTATTCCTTTCAGACACCAACAATGGGGTACTATTACTTCCACTGACACCAATGCAGGCTCACTATTTTTTCCACTGCCACCAATAATAGGATATTACTCCTCCCACTGACACCAATCATTCCTTCCACTGACTCCAATGATGGGTCACTATTCCTTCCACTGACACCAATGATGAGTGTATTCCACTGACACAAATGTTGACTCACTATTCTTTCCACTGACACCAATAATGGGGAATATTCCTTCCACTGACACCAACAATGGGGTACTACTCCTCCCACTGACACCAATGTTGGCTCACTAGTGTCAGTGGGAGGAGTATTATCTTATTGTCAGTGGAAAGAATAGTGACCCATCATGTGTCACTGGAAGGAATAGTGACCAATCATTGGTGTCGGTGGGAGTAATGGTGACCCATTATTGGTGTCAGTGGAAGGAATAAGGAGCCACCATTGGTGTCAGTGGAAGGAATAGTGAGCCAGCATTGGTGTCAGTGGGAGGAGTAGTACCCCCTTGTTGCTATCAGTGGAAGGAATAGTGAGCCATCAATGGTGTCAGTGAGAGGAATAGTGAGCCATCATTGGAGTCCGTGGGAGGAGTATTATCCTATTGTTGGAGTCAGTGGAAAGAATAGTGAGCCAACATTGGTGTCAATGGAAGGAATAGTGTCCCGTCATTGGTGTCAGTGGAAAGAATAGTGAGCCAACTTTGGTGTCAGTGGGAGGAATACTCCCATCATTGGTGTCAGTGGAAGGAAGAGTGCCCCATCTTAGATATCAGTGGAAGAAATGGTGATCCATCATTGATGTCAGTGGGAGGAATAGTAACCCATTGTTGGTGTCAGTGGATAGAATAGTGACCCATCATTGTTGGTGTCAGTGGAATAGTGACCCATCATAGGTTTCAGTGAAAGGAATCATTGGTGTCAATGGGAGGAGTAATATCCTATCGTTGGTGTCAGTGGAAAAATGGTGAGCCTGCATTGGTGTCAGTGGGAGGAATAGTACCCCGTTGTTGTCTGTGAAAGGAATAGTGTCCCATCATTGGTGTAAGTGAAAGAAATGTAGACCCATTAATAATGTAAGTGGGAAGAATACTGACCCATCATTGGTATCACTGGAATGATTAGTGACCCATTATTGGTGGTGTGAATGGAAGGTATAGTCCCCATCATTGGTGTCTGTGAAAGGAATAGTATTTGTGACGCATCATTTGTGTCAGTGGATGGAGTAGTGACCCATAATTGGTGTTAGTGGAAGGAGTAGAACCCTGTTGTTGGTGTCTGGCAGGAAGAGTGCCCCGTCTTCGAAATCAGTGGAAGAAATGGAGACCCATCATTGGTGTCTGTTTGAGGATTAGTGATCCATCATTGGTGTCTATAGAAGGAATAATCAGTCAGGGAGATAGTGACCAACTGGTGTCGGTGGGAGGAATGGTGGCCCATCATTGGTGTCTGTGGGAGGAGTAGTACCCCATTGTTGGTGTCAGTGGAGAGAATAGTGAGGCAACATTGGTGTAAGTGGGAGGCGTACAACCATCATTGGTGTCAGTGGATGGAATCGTGACCCATCACTGGTGTCAGTGGAAAGATTAGTGAGCCAACATTGGTGTCAGTGGGAGGAGTAGTACCCCATTGTTGGTGTCAGTGAAAGGAATAGTGACCCATCATTGGTGTTAGTGGGAGGAGTAATATCCTATTGTTGGTGTCAGTGGAAAAAAATAGTAAGCCTGCATTGGTGTCAGTGGAAAGAACAGTGACCAATCACTGGTGTGGGTGGGAGGAATGGTGACCCATCATTGCTATCACTGGAACAATTAGTGACCCATTATTGGTGGTGTAAGTGGAAGGAATAGTCCCTATTATTGGTGTCCATGGAAAGCATAGTGAGCCAGCATTGGAGTCAGTGGAAGGAATCATTGGTGTCAGTGGGAGGAGTAATATCTTATTGTTGGTGTCAGTGGAAAAAATAGTGAAAGGACGAGACCATCACAGTGTCCCCAAGCATTTTCTTTGTCAACACAAAAAATCTACGGTGGGCCTGAAAGTTTGGGATCTGGAATCTAACCCTGGGACATTGCCTGCAGCTGAACGGTTTAGAAGCCTTTGCCAACAGGAATCCTATTGGATCTATTCCTTAGGGACCTTGGCACCTGGAGGGTTAAATGAAGAAATTGAGGTTCATACCCTCTTGTAACTATAGTCTGTGTTTCTCCTGACTGAATTACTTACAACATTTCCATGCTTTGTTTTCTTTCACAGCTGACCCTTATGGTCCATTTTCCACATTCGGTATCCTTCACATAGTAAGTACCATCTCATGTAACTGTTACTTTTTTTTTTTTTTTTTTTCAAATAATTTTTATTGATAAAGCAATAAATGGTACAATAACAATTATCATAGAGTATAGTCAACACATTTGAGTCGATCATGAGTACAATAAACAAAGTATAGTGCACATAGAAAAACAGTATCTTATATGCATTTGCGATAAACAGTATCTTATATGCATTTGCGATATTGTACAAGTAGGAATAAACCTATTTAAGATCAAAATATATCAGACGAGAGAACTGTAATTAATAGTAAAGTAAATTTAGTAGTTAACGTTAGTGCATTTATTAGGCCTTTAGGAAGGATTGTGTCTGTTAGGTAGATTGAGAAATGTCAGTATGCCATCTCGCACCCCTGAGGGGCTCATACTGTGCGAGGGATACTGCAAGAAAAGTCACTCAGATATTATCCAAATTCTCAATCTACCTATACCCGACGTGGGACACTTCAAGCCTATACCAAAGGGGTGGGATTGCGAGGTATCTAATCTTTTACCTTGCAGAGGGTAGGGGAGCCCAAGTGAAAAAAGAGAAAAAATAAAGAAAAAAAATATAGAGCGGTTGTCATTGAAAGGATTGGTACTTAGAATCTTGTGAGAGGTCTTTTCACTTCTAGGAATCACATATTAGGTAGTGGTCAACTAGTATGTTAGGATTATATGATAGGGGTTGTTTAGTTCTCACAGTGGTAATGGTATACCACCGAAGCCAGCATAACCCACACGGCAGCTACAAAGACCCACACAATCTGTCCTATCTGTGAACGTGGTTTTATGAGTTAAGAAGGAGCTCTTGGTATTTTGGAGAAGCCCTGAAGTGTGTCCAACATGCCCAGATCTTCCCATATTTAGCGGGGTTGTCGTTGGCTTAATGAATTAGATTTTCCAATTCAGATATTTTATCGATTCGTTTGAACCACATTGCTACCGTCGGCGGGTCAGAACTTCTCCATAATACTGGTATGCATTGTTTAGCAGCGTTCACGAGATGGAGTACAAGGGATTTTTTGTATGCGTATTGTGGAATTGATGAGTGATGGGTATTGTGATGGTGTAAATGAGAGGGTATAGGTCGTAATATAGGTTATCGTTTCATGAACTGTTTGCCAGAATAGTTGGATTCGTGGACAATTCCACCATATATGGAGCAAAGAACCTTCGGCGGCGTTGCATAACTGTTACTTTTTTTAGTATGCTGTACACATAAGTTATATTGATAGCGATTATATCCTTTTCCAAAATGGACACGGTACTTCTAGCATTGATTATCACACCACAAGACTCACCATCATTTTTTTCATATGATTGCCTTGACTTTTTCTGTATATGTATATTTAGCCTACTACCATGCAATGTGAGTACATGACCATCTCTACATACACACCATCCATGTGTGTGCGTATGTGTATTCTATAGTACCATCACTTGTACGTAACATTTTTCCGTATGGACCATAATAGCTTTTACTCTCTTTGATCCCAGTTTACGTACATACCAGTACTTCTAATTACGCCTCAACCCCCCCCCCCCCTTTTTTTTTTTTTTTTTATTATTATTTATTATTATTGGTAGACCTCACATATACATATGAATCTGTGTGTGAAAAGGAATAACTTTTTAATTTAAACTATTTTATTCACGTGTGTGTGTGTGTGTATAGATCGATATATATATATATATATATATATATATATATATATATATATATATATATATATATATATATATATATATATATATATATATATATATATATATATATATATATATATATATATATATATATATATATATATATATATATGAAATATAATTTTTTTATGAATGATGGAGTTTCTTGATGTTTTATATGCATATACTGTATTTAATTTTATTACTCTCCTCCCTCTGTTTTATCCACTTGCCGCCCGCCCTATTACCAAATGACGGCGGCAAAGTGGTTTGATATCCCTGACCGGAAGTCCTATGACGTGATCAGGAATATCGAGCTGCTGCGCGCCCCCGGGGGCGCGCATCGCGGCAATCGTTGTTGCGGGGTGTCAATCTGACACCCTGCAACACCGATCTAGGTAAAGAGACTCTTTACCACGTGATCAGCCATGTCCAATCACGGCTGATCACAATGTAAATAGAAAGAGCCGGTGATCGGCTTTTCCTCACTCGCGAGTAGAGGAGAGCCGATCAGCTGCTCTTCTGACGGGGGGGGGGGGGGGGCGAAGCCCCCTCCTCGGATCCTACCCAGGACCACTAGGGAAGCTGCCCAGGACCACCAGGGAAGCCATCCACACTGGACCACCAGGTATGCCCCTAGACCCCCAGGCAGCTGCCAATCTGTGCCCAGGCAGCTGCCAATCAGTGCCCACTTCAATGCCTTCCACTGCCAGTGCCACCAGGGATGCCCATCACTGCCTCATATCAGTGCCCAGCAGTGCCGCCTATCAGTGCCACCTTTCAGTGCTGCATATGAGTGCCACCCATCAGTGCCGCATACCAGTGCCCATCGTCAGTGCCCGCTCATTGGTGCCGCCCTGTCAGTGCCCATCAGTGAAAGAGAAAACTTACTTATTTACAATTTTTTTTTTTTTTTTTTAACAGAAACAAAAGCAAAACTTTTTATTTTTTTCAAAATTTTCGGTCTTTTTTTATTTGTTTAGCAAAAAATAAAAACCGCAGAGGTGATCAAATACCACCAAAAGAAAGGTCTATTTGTTGAAACAAAATGATAAAAATTTAGTTTGTGTACAGTGATGGATGACCGCGCAATTGTCATTCAAACTGCGACAGCGCTGAAAGCTGAAAATTGGTCTGGGCAGGAGGGTGTCTAAGTGCCCTGTATTGAAGTGGTTATACCTATGTTTTGATGCACTTTACATTCAATACGAGTCCATGCGTTCTATATACAGACACAGGTACACGCGGGCACCCTTTGGTGAAGGTGTATGCATCTTTCCTACACAATCTCGATTTTTAGTTTTATACATGAGCTTTTATTTTGACACATTTGTTTCTTTTTTTTTTTTTTTTTTCTTCATCAAAACGTTTTATTAAACAATTTAACATATACAAGTTATACATGCATGGTGTTTTGTGACTATACAAAGGTCATATATAACAGTATGCATTGATCACATAACAGTGATAATCATTTTGTAGACACTGTGCTTATAAATTGTTTTTATATACAATTTTTTTTTTTTTTTTATTATAAGGTGCTATTCACATCCACCTTCCAGTCAGTCAGAGTAGGGGTAGATGGTCTCATCCATTGTTTAGCTAGGGTTTTTCTGTCCGGGAACAAGGTCTCATTGAGGAATATCTTGATAAATCTATCAATATCTTGGTCTGGAAATATTCCCAGTATACAATGCCTCAGGTCTAGGGTGAGAGGGGAGCCCATGGTGTCATGTAGGAAGTCCACCATTTGCTTCCAAAAACCCTGTATCAGTGGGCACGCCCAAATAAGATGGAAGAAAGTACCTGGTTCTGTGCGACATAAGTGGCAGGCGGAGGAGCTGTCCCTCCTGTATCTAGCTACCCGGAGGGGGGTGAGATAAGCTCGGTGTATAATAAAGATTTGGGACAGCCTGTCGGATAGCTTAGGGGACACTCCTTTGCAGATATCTAGTGCCTCAGTCCATTCTTCATCTTCCATCTGTCCCACCTCCCTCTCCCAGCGAGATTTGAGGCCATATGCTATTTTTAGAGGATGACGGTGTAATGAGCATATTATAGAAAGTGGAGATTAATTTTTGTGGGTCTGAATTGAAAGTGGGCTGTGGGGGGGACTGAGGGAACTGAGCGAGTATGGCATGACGGACCTGGAGGAACCTAAAAAACATAGAATTCGGGAGTGTGAATTTATTACGTAGGACATCGAAATGTTTCATTTCTCCATTTGAGAGTAAATGATGCAAGTAGGAGATTCCACGGGAACCCCAAACTCCTGGGTCAGGAATTTGTAGTAGGTGTGGTAGAGTCTTAATATGCCAAACAGGGGTATAATCATTGATGGGAGGGATCCCTTGTTTATTTATGGCAATGTCCCAAATGCATCTGTATTGGTATAGCAAAGTCTTACTGTCTCTCCCTTGTGTTCGGCACCACCAGATCCCACTACTACGGAGCATTGGGGGTCTGAGGTGTGCTGCGTCTTGCTTGGGCATAGTAGGATGTGGAATCTCTCCCTGTCTGTTTTGTCAATGTGGGACAGCTGGGAAGCGATGTAGTAGCAACTGAGCTCTGGTACAGCCCAAGTCCAAGTCAGTGGGATTTTGTAGAATCCTCCAGGCCAATTTATGCCTGGAGGGTCCCCAAACATTTTGAGGAGAGTCTCCATGATCTTAAAGTGCTTCAAGGGCAGATATATCGGGGCGTGCCAGATGACATATAATATCTTGGGTAGTAGCACCATTTTTATTAGGTTAATGCGCCCCCAAACACCAAGTGGCAGACGGGCCCATGTCTGCGGTGTTTTTTTTTTTTTTTTTTTTTTTTAGCTTTGATCAGAGTAAATAGAGGTTCCACACTGAGGCGAATGTATTCTGCTGGGGTTCTAGTTACAAGTATAATGAGGGACACTCTTTGTAGAGGAAGGTGTGCTTGGGCCTCAGGTTGTGGAAAGCTGTCTAAGGGTAGGATTTTCGATTTCTCCCAATTAGTCGATTCAGCCAGGTATAGCAGAGTGTCGTCGGCGTACATGCTGTTCTTTTCAATCAGGTCCCCCACGCCTAGGCCTCTAATCTCTGGGTTCTCCCGTTTGGAGATTGCAAGGGGCTCTGCTGCCAGTGCATATAGTAATGGGGAGAGAGGGCAGCCCTGTCTCGTGCCACGAGTCAGGCTAAACGCAGGAGAGGGCCACCCATTTGCCATCACCCTGGCCTGTGGGTGTTGATACAGTAATTGAATCCATTTAATAGTTCTGGGTCCAAATTCGTAGCATTCTAAGCATTTTCACAAGTACTTCCACTCCACTGAATCAAATGCTTTAGCAGTATCTAAAGTTACCAGCTCCATCGACACATTGTGTTTCTAGCCTTAACCTCCTCTCTTTTAACATCCCTTGGTCCCGTTTTTGGCCCCGCCCCCTGCTCCCTCGTTGGTCAGATCATGTCATAAACACACATAATCTAATACACTTTTTTAATTTTAATATTATGATACTTCCATAATGGATTACATCCTTTAGTTATATATCAACCTTAACCACTTGCCTACTGGGCACTTAACCCCCCTCCTGCCCAGGCCAATTTTCAGCTTTCGGTGCTCTCACACTTTGACAATTACTCAGTCATGTAATACTGTACCCAAATGGATTTTTTTGTCCTTTCTTTCATACAAATAGAGCTTTCTTTTGGTGGTATTTGATCACCTCCTGGGTTTTTTATTTTTTGCGCTATAAATGAAAAAAGACCGAAAATTTTGAAAAAAAAACGCATTTTTTATTAGTTTCTGTGATAAAATTTTGCAGATTATCAATTTTTCTTCATAAATTTTGGCCACAATTTATACTGCTACATATCTTTGGTAAAAATAACCCAAATTAGTGGATATTATTTGGTCTTTGTGAAAGTTATAGAGTCTACAAGCTATGGTGCAAATCATAAAAAAATTGATCACACTTGATGTACTGACGGCCTATCTCAATTCTTGCGACCCGAAAAAGCCAGGAAAGTACAAATACCCCCCAAATGACACCTTTTTTGAAAGTAGACATTCCAAGGTATTTAGTAAGATGCATGGTGAGGTTTTTGATGTTGTCATTTTTTTTCATTTTTTTTTTCCCACAATTCTTTGCAAAATGAAGACCCCCTACACACACACACACACACACACAAAATTGTCATTGTAATAGGTTATGTCTCTCACATGGCATGTATATACCACAAATAATGCCCCAAAATACATTCTGCTACTCCTCCTGAGTATGGGGATACCACATGTGTGGGACTTTTTCACAGCCTGGCCACCTACAGAGGCCCAACATGCAGGGAGCGCCATCAGGTGTTCAAGGAGCATAATTTACATATCTATCATTACACTTTTGAAGGCCCTGGAGCACCAGGACAATGACAGGTGGCACTGATGACACTGACGTGGCACTGATGACAGATGGTACTAGGGCTGAAACGACGAATCGATTAATTGACAACTAATCGTTTATGAAAATGGTTGTCAATTATTTTCATGATCGATTAACCACTTGAGCCCCGGACCATTATGCTGCCTAAGGACCAGAGGTCTTTTTCCAATTTGGCACTGCGTCGCTTTAACTGCTAATTGCGCGGTCATGCAATGCTGTACCCAAACGAAATTTGCGTCCTTTTCTTCCCACAAATAGAGCTTTCTTTTGATGGTATTTGATCACCTCTGCGGTTTTTATTTTTTGCGCTATAAATGGAAAAAGACCGAAAATTTTGAAAAAAATGATATTTTCTACTTTTTGTTATAAAAAAAATCCAATAAACTCAATTTTAGTCATACATTTAGGCCAAAATGTTTTCGGCCACATGTTTTTGGTAAAAAAAAATGTCAATAAGCGTATATTTATTGGTTTGCGCAAAAGTTATAGCGTCTACAAACTAGGGTACATTTTCTGTAATTTACACAGCTTTTAGTTTATGACTGCCTATGTCATTTCTTGAGGTGCTAAAATGGCAGGGCAGTACAAAACCCCCCCCCAAATGACCCCATTTTGGAAAGTAGACACCCCAAGGAAATTGCTGAGAGGCATGTTGAACCCATTGAATATTTATTTTTTTTTGTCCCAAGTGATTGAATAATGACAAAAAAAAAAAAAATATTTACAAAAAGTTGTCACTAAATGATATATTGCTCACACAGGCCATGGGCCTATGTGGAATTGCACCCCAAAATACATTCTGCTGCTTCTCCTGAATATGGGGATACCACATGTGTGGGACTTTTTGGGAGCCTAGCCGCGTACGGGGCCCCGAAATCCAATCACCGCCTTCAGGATTTCTAAGGGCGTAAAATTTATGATTTCACTCTTTACTGCCTATCACAGTTTCGGAGGCCATGGAATGCCCAGGTGGCACAAAACCCCCCCAAATGACCCCATTTTGGAAAGTAGACACCCCAAGCTATTTGCTGAGAGGCATGGTGAGTATTTTGCAGCTCTCATTTGTTTTTGAAAATGAAGAAAGACAAGAAAACTTTTTTTTTTTTCTTTTTTCAATTTTCAAAACTTTGTGACAAAAAGTGAGGTCTGCAAAATACTCACTATACCTCTCATCAAATAGCTTGGGGTGTCTACTTTCCAAAATGGGGTCATTTGGGGGGGGTTTGTGCCACCTGGGCATTCCATGGTCTCCGAAACTGTGATAAGCAGTCAAGAGAGAAATCAAAAATTCACGCCCTTAGAAAGCCTGAAGGCGGTGCTTGGTTTTCGGGGTTCCGTACGCGGCTAGGCTCCCAAAAAGTCTCACATGTGGTATCCCCGTACTCAGGAGAAGCAGCAGAATGTATTTTGGGGTGTAATTTCACATATTCCCATGGCATGTTTGAGCAATATATCATTTAGTGACAATTTTGTGCAAAAAAAAAAAAATTGTCTCTTTCCCGCAACTTGTGTCGCAATATAAAATATTCCATGGACTCGACATGCCTCTCAGCAAATAGCTTGGGGTGTCTACTTTCCAAAATGGGGTCATTTGGGGGGGTTTTGAACTGTCCTGGCATTTTATGCACAACATTTAGAAGCTTATGTCACACATCACCCACTCTTCTAACCACTTGAAGACAAAGCCCTTTCTGACACTTATTGTTTACATGAAAAAGTTTTTTTTTTTTTGCAAGAAAATTACTTTGAACCCCCAAACATTATATATTTTTTTAAAGCAAATGCCCTACAGATTAAAATGGTGGGTGTTTCATTTTCTTTTTTCACACAGTATTTGCGCAGCGATTTTTCAAACGCATTTTTTGGGGAAAAAACACACTTTTTTAAATTTTAATGCACTAAAACACACTATATTGCCCAAATGTTTGATGAAATAAAAAAGATGATCTTAGGCCGAGTACATGGATACCAAACATGACATGCTTTACAATTGCGCACAAACGTGCAGTGGCAACAAAATAAATACATTTTTAAAAGCCTTTACAGGTTACCACTTTAGATTTACAGAGGAGGTCTACTGCAAAAATTACTGCCCTCGATCTAACCTTCGCGGTGATACCTCACATGCATGGTGCAATTGCTGTTTACGTTTGACGACAGACCGCCGCTTGCGTTCGCCTTAGTGCGAGAGCAGGGGGCGACAGGGGTGCTTTTTTTTTTTTTTTTTTTTTTTTTTTTTTCTTATTTTTTTTGCTTTTTTATCTTATTTTTAAACTGTTCCTTTCATTTTTATTTTTTTTTAATCATTTTTATTGTTATCTCGGGGAATGTAAATATCCCCTATGATAGCAATAGGTAGTGACAGGTACTCTTTTTTGAAAAAATTGGGGTCTATTAGACCCTAGATCTCTCCTCTGCCCTCAAAGCATCTGACCACACCAAGATCAGTGTGATAAAATGCTTCCCCAATTTCCCAATGGCGCTATTTACATCCAGCGAAATCTAAGTCATAAAATGCTCGTAGCTTCCGGTTTCTTAGGCCATAGAGATGTTTGGAGCCACTCTGGTCTCTGATCAGCTCTATGGTCAGCTGGCTGAATCACCGGCTGCATTTTCAGGTTCCCTGTTGAGACAGGAGAGCCAGAGAAAAACACGGAAGACGGTGGGGGGGGGGGGCATTCCCTCCCACGGCTTGTAAAAGCAGTCTAGAGGCTAATTAGCCACTAGGATTGCTTTTACATGAAAGCCGACCGCTGGCTGAAAAGAATGATACCAAGATGATACCTAAACCTGCAGGCATCATTCTGGTATAACCACTCAAAGTTGTGAATGGCGTACCTGAAGACAAAAAAATGGTTAACAATAAAGCACAGTAAACGGTAAAGTATAAAAAATTGCATACCTGAAAAGCAAACATGATAAAACATAATAACAATAAAACATTGCAGAATAGAATACAGTAAAAAAGAGCAGAACAATAGAGAGAATAGAGAGAGAGAGAGAACAATAAAACGACAACTATTTTTTTTTTTTTTTTATATATATATTTTTTTTTTTTACACTTTTTTTGTAACTAACTTTTTTATAACTGTAACCGGTTCCAGGTTCGGGTCTCTCAAAATGCGATGGCATCTTGGGAGACCCTGTGAAAGTGTGCCTAGTCTGTGCAATGCTGTACCCTACGCTAATACTCAACTAGTGCATGGTAGCGTTCAAAACATTCACCAATGCAAAGACCAGGATTGTCAGGACAGGAGGGACAATAATAGCGGGTGTCACGCCTATATCCGCGCTAGCTGCAGACACAATATCTTTTTTGGGGGCGTTCGCTGGGTAGGGGTACTCGGGAGGACATAAAGAAAATGCCTCTCATGCAGCCGACTGCATTTGGTTGGGGATGTGAATGGGGGAAGTACGGGCGCTGCAGAAGCGGTGGGTTCCCAATTAGGATTGGCGAATGCAGCAGGAAGGGCACTATGGGCACGACAGGCCTGTGTTTGTCTTTTTGGTGGCAGCGGGACACTACTTGTGCTTGCCACCTCACCAGCTTGAACTGCACTTATGGGACTCGCCACGTCACCAAGTGTTACTGCAGTGCTGGTTTGACTACGACCGGGGTGTACTAGGCCGCTGGCGCTTGCCAGTTCACCAAAACGCTACCAAAAAATCTGTTGGCGATCGCAGGGATCAGGCCTGACTCTGCGAACGCTGCAGTTATGCGTTTTAGTCTTTTGTAAGTGACAGTGATCGATCGATACTGCACTTGGGTGGGCTGGGCTGGGCCGGGCGGAGGGGCAAAACGCAGGTGCTAGCAGGTATCTGGGCTGATCCCGCTAACACTGCGTTTGTGAGAACCCTAAACTGCTGGGGATGCTAGTATAGATCTGATCGGATCAGATATTGATCCGTTCAGATACTATACCACTAAGGGTGGTGTACAGTGCGTGCGTGGGTGTTAGCGGTACTGGCGCTAACCTGACGCTGCCTGGGGCTGGTGCTTGCCAGTTCACCAAAATACTACCAAAAAAACTGTTAGCGATCGCAGGGATCAGGCCTGACTCTGCGAACGCTGCAGTTATGCATTTAGTGTTTTGTAAGTGTCAGTGATCGATCGATACTGCACTTGGGTGGGCTGGGCCGGGCGGAGGGGCAAAACGCAGGTGCTAGCAGGTATCTGGGCTGATTCCGCTAACACTGCGTTTTTGGGAACCCTAAACTGCTGGGGACACTAGTATAGATCTGATCGGATCAGATATTGATGTGTTCAGATACTATACCACTAAGGGAGGTGTATGCTGCGTGCGTGGGTGTTAGCGGTACTGGCGCTAACCTGACCCTGCCTGGGGCGACGCATATCACCGCCGGGCGATCAGGGGGCTAAACCTTTATTCGGTAATAAACGGCGGGTGCCCTGACACTATAAAAAATAAACAAACTAACCAGCGTCAACCGTAACGGTTATACGGTGATCAGTGGTGAAAGGGTTAACTAGGGGGCAATCAAGGGGTTAAAACATTTATTCGGTAGTATATGGGGGTCCCTGACGCTATAAAACGCTGACAGCGAACCTAAATATTTATGTCCCTAACTAGCGTCACCAGCGACACTAATACAGCGATCAGAAAAATGATCGCTTAGTGACACTGGTGACAGGGGGTGATCAAGGGGTTAAAACTTTATTAGGGGGGGTTAGGGGGGTACCCTAGACCTAAAGGGGGGTAACAGTAACTGTCCCAACACTGTAACTGTCACAAACTGACACTATGCAGTAATCAGAAAAAAAAAAAAAAAAACTGCTGGTGTCAGTTTGTGACGGGGGGGGGAATCGGGGGGCGATCGGGGGGGGGGGGATCGGGGTGTTTTGTGTGCCTGGCATGTTCTACTGTGTGTGTGTGTGTGTGTGTGTGTGTGTGTGTGTTGGTGCACTCACATTGATGTCTTCTCTCCTCGGGCCGGAATGGAAATTACCGAGCCGAGGTGACATCCTTTCCTTTGCTGCTGTTTAGCATACAGCAGCAAAGGAATGATTCGATTTGCCGGCGGCGATCGCGAGGGGGGGGCCACGAACGGATGGTCTCCCCCTCACCACCGATCGCCGCTGGACAAAAGACGACCGCCTCGGGCACCGGGGGGGGGGTCCGATCGGACCCCCCACCCGCGGTAGGCAAATCACATACCATGTACGTGATTTTGCCTGTCCGTGCCACTTTGCCGACGTACATCGGCGTGAGGCGGTCGTCAAGTGGTTAATGGGCCAGCCGATTAGTTGGCCTGCATACAGAATGCATTATTTGTTTACATATCAGGAAATACAGTGCAGCACACATACAGCTCAGTACACATACATGTCAGGAAGTGCCTGAGAACTCGTGAATGTGTGAGGAGCAATGCCTTATTTATTTATTTCAGGTACTTATATAGCACCGTCAATTTACGCAGCGCTTTACATATACATTGTACATTAACATCAGTCCCTACCCTCAAGAAGCTTACAATCTAAGGTCCCTAACTCACATTCATATACTAGGGACAATTTAGACAGAAGCCAATTAACCTACCAGCATGTCTTTGGAGTGTGGGAGGAAACCGGAGTACCCGGAGGAAACCCACGCAGGCACAGGGAGAACATGCAAACTCCAGGCAGGTAGTATTGTGGTTGGGATTCGAACCAGCAACCCTTCTTACTGCTAGGCGGGAGTGCTAACCACTACACCACTGTGCCGCCCATGGAACATGTAGTCCTGGGCAGGAAGTGAGCGGGTCTAAAAGCAGAAATTTTTTTACCTTGCTATAGGGGCACACTATACTATAATTTGCAGCTTGCTATTGGGGCACTCTAAAGGCAGGAGGAGCCAGAGGAATCGGTGGGGGGACCCCAGAAGAGAAGAATCGGGGCTGCTATGTGCAAAACCATTACACAGAACAAGTAAGTATACAATGTTTGTTTTAAAAAAAAATTACTTTTAAGACTGTGCAGGGAAGATCAGCATCTGAACCCAGAGAAGTGGAGGCTGATAGACTGGAGGTAATAGAAGGCTATTACATTTAAAGTAAACTTTTACATGGAGGCAAGCCACATTACGTGGGAGCAGGGCATATTTCAAGGAGGCAGGGCACATTACATGTGCCCCAGTGTGAATGGGGTCTAAATAAAAAATGTGATCTCTGAGTCTGATATTTACCAGATTCAACCTCCAATAGTATATACAGTATTATTATTGTTGTTATTATACAGGATTTATATAGCGCCGACAGTTTACGCAGCGCTTTACAATATTAGGGCAGACAGTACAATACAATTCAATACAGGAGGAATCAGTGGGCCCTGCTCGTTAGAGCTTACAATCTAGGAGGGAGGGTCAAGTTATACAAAAGGGTAATAGCTGTGGGGGATGAGCTAATGGAGATAATAGTGCAGTTGTTAGATGGAGGCAGGATAGGCTTCTCTGAAGAGGAAAGTTTTCAGGGATCGCCTGAAAGTGGATAAATTTGGAGACAGTCTGACAGGTTGGGGTAGGGAATTCCAGAGGATGGGCGAGGCTCGGGAGAAGTCCTGGAGGCGGATATGGGAGGAGGTGATGAGGGAGCTAGAGAGCAGGAGGTCTTGGGAGGAATGGAGATGGCGATTAGGTTGTTATTTTGAGACTAGGTTAGTGATGTAGCTGGGGGCAGAGTTGTGGATGGCTTTGTAACTTATTGTTAGTATTTTGAATTTAATTTGTTGGGCGAGTGGTAGCCAATGGAGGGATTGGCAGAGAGGGGTAGCAGACACTGAGCAGTTTGTAAGGTGGATGAGTCTGGCAGCAGCATTCATGATGGACTGAAGGGGGGATAGTCTGTTTAAAGGTAAGCCAATGAGGAGTGAGTTGCAGTAGTCAAGGCGAGAGATAACCAGGGAGTGAATCAGGAGCTTTGTGGTTTCATTGGTTAGAAAGGGACGTAGTTTAGAGATGTTGCGGAAGTTGAGGCGGCAAGCTTTGGAAAGTGATTGGAAGTGGGGCTGAAAGGAGAGTTCAGAATCCAGGATAACACCTAGCACCCTGACATGTGGGAATGGGTGGATGGTTTTGCCATTGCTCTTCACAGAGAAGTCAGGGGAAGAGGCACATGGGGGAGGAAATATTATAAGCTCGGTTTTGGACAAGTTGAGTTTGAGGAAGTGGTGTGACATCCATACAGATATGTCGATTAGTAAGTTAGTGATGAGGAGACTGATGGAGTGAGTTGAGGGGTGGAGAGATAGATTTGTGTGTCATCAGCATAGAAATGATATTTAAAGCCGGAAGAGGTGTAGATTGAAAATAAGAGGTCCAAGAACAAAACCTTGGGGGACCCCGACAGAAGGGAAGAGGGGTGGAGGAAGTAGAATTGTAAGTGACACTGAAGGTGCGTTGGGATAGGTAGGATGAGAGCCACTGAAGAGCACAGTCACGGAGACCGAGGGAGTAAAGTTTTTTGAGGAGGAGGGGGTGGTCAACCGTGTCAAAGGCAGCTGAAAGACCCAGAAGTAGGAGTACAGAATAGTGTCCGTTGGTTTTTGCAGTTAGTAGGTCATTTGTGAGTTTTAAAAGAGCAGTTTCTGTGGAGTGTTGAGGGCGAAATCCAGATTGAAAGGGATCAAGAAGGTTGTTTTTAATGAGGTGGTCACTCAGTTGGTTGTAAACCAGGCGATCAAGGAATTTAGAGGAAAAGGGGAGCAAGGAGATAGGGCATAGGTTGTTAAGATTGGTAGGGTCCAAGGACCGCTTTTTGAGTATGGGGGTGACCAGTGCATGTTTTAGAGCATGGCATCGGGGAAGATGCCAGAGGTGAGGGAGAGATTAAAGATGTGGGTTAGAGTGTAGGATGGGGTCAGAGGGTGACTGTAGCATTTGAGAGGGAATAGGGCCCAGGGGACAGGTGCTTAGGTGGGCGATAGAAAGGAGTTAAGCAACTTCATCTGTAGTAGCAGATTTGAATAGGGGGAGTGTCAGTTGTACCTGTTGACATGGGGTCTTAGCTGGGGGAGATACCTGTAGAATGGAGATTTCATCACGGATTGTATCAATCTTGTTTTTGAAGTGATTAGCGATTTCCTGGGCAGTGAGTAAGTCAGTGGGTGGAGGCGGTGGAGGACAAAGTAGAGAGTTGAAGGTAGAGAAGAGTTTACGGGGATTGGATGAGAAGGTGTTAATAAGAGTTGTAAAATAGGTTTGCTTGGCAGTGTGGAGGAAAGAATAGTATTTTTGGAGGGCAGATTTGTATTGGTTGAAGTCTTTGAGAGACTTAGTCTTGTGCCACAGACGCTCAAGAGCGCGACTACGTTTTTTGAGAATTTTAGTGTCATCTGTTTGCCAGGGTTGTAGGGGTCGAGGCCTGATTCTGCGTGTAGTGAGGGGAGCGAGCTTGTCCAGGGTGGAGGACAGATTTTTTGTAGATGGACATGGCTTTTTTGGGGCAGGACAGGAGAGAGATTTTGTCATAGAGGTGGTCAGTAGCAGAATAGAGGAGAGAGGAGTTGAAGTTGCGAACATTTCTACGGGGGATGGTTAGGCGATTGGAGGGAAAGGTGGTGGAAGACAGGGGGAGAGAGAAACTAATAAGGTGGTGGTCGGAGAGAGGAAAAGGATTGTTCGAGAAGTTGCATGGAGTGCATAGGTAGGAGAATACAAGGTCAAGGGTGTTGCCATCAGAGTGAGTAGAAGCCTGTACCCATTGCTTCAGGTCAAATGAAGAGGTTAGACTAAGAAGTTTAGAAGTAGCAGGAGTGTTTGTATTAGCAGGGATGTTGAAATCACAGAGAAGGATTGTGGGAATATCCGAAGAGAGAAAATAGGGTAGCCAGGCAGAAAACTCATCAAGGAAAGTTGATAATGGTCCAGGGGGCTGGTAGATCACAGCAATTCTTAGGGAAGTAGGAGAGAATAGACGCATACAGTGGGCTTCAAATGATGAGAGGGAAAAAGAGGGAGGAGGGTGAATAACCTGGAAGGTGCTCTGGGGGGATAGGAGGAATCCCACTCCACCTCTCTTGCATCCATTAGGCCTAGGGGAGTGAGTCCAGTGAAGGCCACCCTGGGAGAGGGAAGCAGGAGAAGGGGTGTCATGTTCGTGAAGCCAGGTTTCGGTGAGAGCAAGTAGATTAAAGGAATTAGTGACAAAGAGGTCATGAACAGCAGTGAGTTTGTTGCAGACAGAGCGGGCGTTCCAGAGGGCGCAGGAGAGTGGGAGGCTGGTGTTAGGAAGAAGAGGAATGGAGACTAAATTGTGTAGGTTGCGACTACTGCCAGAGGGTGCAGGGTGATGGTGATGGGTGTGTCGGGCACAGTTAAATAGGGGAGGCCCAGGGTTTGGGGAAATATCTCCAGTGATTAGGAGAAGCAGAAGAGTGAGGGAGGTAATATGAGAATATGATTTGTATGAGGGGACATGCTTCAGTATCCTGTGGGGTATGTTAGCAAGTGGGCTTAGAGTTAGAAAGAGGTGATGAGTGCAGTAATAGGGGGAGGGGAGAAGTGAGGGTGATATGTACAGATTGTGTGGTGGAGCAGAGGGATGTAGCAAAGAGAGCTTGAGGAGAGAGGCTGCAATTGTGAAGAGGAGGTAAAGAGTGCATGTTTCAGAGAAGGTGAGATAATATGAAAATGAGGTCACCTGCAGTCTGTTATAGTTGGCTTTGTGCAAATCGCTGAATTGCAAGAGCAGAAGAGTGCCACTTATTTAAAGAACCCCTGTATGTGCAGCCCCCTGCATGTTCCCCGTAAAGAAATCCCTGTTATATACTGTGTTGGGTGTGGATGGAATCTGGCAATTAATCAATTAGGAGGGCATATTAGGAACACAGCTAGCAGGGCATAACTTTCACACCACAATCAAACTGCAAGGGGACTAAAAGGCCAAAATTGTAAAGATAAGGGAACACATAATTTAGGTAAGACTTAATGGCTAGATAAACATTGAAATAATGTGAGCATGGCTACAGATGTAGTTGAGACAGCGGTGACACAGATTTACCAAAAATGTATATAAGCGGTCGGTCAATTTTCAGTTTGCAGGACGTGGGAATATAAACGCAGATTACCAAAAATGTATATAAGTGGACAGTATATCTCATCTGTCTGTTCTTCTCAGAGTGGATTAGAGATTTTGCTCCCAAATCTCATAAATTTGATTATTTATATTTACCACTGCATATAGATTTTGAAGAATAAATTGCCTTTTTTTAAACTTTACATATTAAATTATACACCACACTTTTTTTTTAAGGTTATTATCCGATTAATTGAAACAATAATAGGCCAACTAATCGATTATGAAAATAATCGTTAGTTGCAGCCCTAGATGGCACTGATACCTGGCACTGATGACTGATGACAGATGGCACTAATACGTGGCACTGATGACCTGTGGCACTGATGACAGATGGCACTAATACGTGGCACTGATGACAGATGGCACTAATACGTGGCACTGATGACAGATGGCACTGATGACAGATGGCACTAATACGTGGCACTGATGACAGATGGCACTAATACGTGGCACTGATGACAGATGGCACTAATACGTGGCACTGATGACAGATGGCACTAATATGTGGCAGTGGGGAGGGATGACAGTGGGGACAGATGACGCTAACGGCTTTTTTTTTTCCTTGTGACTCACCGCTGCAGCAGTTAGCTCTCCCTCCTCACACGCTGTCTCTGTGTGAGGAGGGAGAGCTGGCGATGAGAGATCTCATATGTTTACATATGAGATCATCTCTCATTGCACTGTAAACGGCCGCTGTGATTGGCCGTTTACGGCGATCTGTGACTGGCTGTGTCCAAGGGACACGGCCAGCACAAAACTTCCCTGATGCACGTCCGCGGGAGCGCGCATCGCGGAACTAAACAGGACGTCCAGGGACGGCCACCCGGCAGGTAGCGTCCGTGCTGCAGCTGTCTTTCAGCGATAGCGCAGGCGCGAAGTGGTTAATCCAATTCTTTTGTTTTGAATTTTGTTGCTGTCAGTGGAATCGTGGCGTGCTGGCACCTGTTGTCCCACAAGCAGCTTGGCACATCAATAGCTCCTCACCAGCAGTACCTCCATAGACCTGAAGAAGGAGCAGTAGACTCTGAGCGCGTAGCCTGTTTGTTCTCTCCAGAACTTCCTCCCTTGTTGCTTCCCCTGGTTCTGCTTCCTGTGACTTCATTGCCTGTGTTCCACCTGCATTCAATGTCGGACCTGGCTGTCTTCCTGGTGGCCACAGGAAAAGACTGCACATCTTGTCTCCTACGACCACCTCCCTGTGGATTAGGATGGACCAGCTACTGGACTGCACCTTGTGCCCACAGCACAGATGAGCCTGATTTTATTCACCTTCCTGTAAGTGCATTTATTGCTGTGTCATTAAAATCTTACTGAACCTATTGCACTTAGGTGGCGCTTCCTTTTTTGTTCCCTTGTCTTCCTATTAGTGGGAGAGATAGTAACCCATTATTTGTGTCAGTGGAAGGAATAGTGACCCATCATTGGTGTCAGTGGAAGGCATCATTGGTGTCAGTGGGAGGAGAAATATCATATTGTTGGTGTCGGTGGAAAAAAATAGCCTGCAGTGGAAGCAATAGTGAGCCATCATTGGAGTCAGTGGAAGGAATATTGACCCATTATTGGTCTCAGTGGGAGGGTTATTATCCTTTTGTTGGTGTCAGTGAAAAGAATAGTGAGCAAGCATTGGTGTAAGTGAACGGAATGGCGCCCCATCAATAGTGTCAGTGGAAAGAATGTCAAACAAATAGTGTAGCGCTAAACAATTGTGATTGGGTGAAAACAAAATCACCTAAAGTGTGCTGAGGTTAAGCTAAAAAGAAACGGGGTAACCTATAAACATAAACAAATATGCGTGACATATAAAAATCTAACAAGAAAGCAGAAAAAAGAGGGCGCACCAGCCTTGTGCATTATCCTTTAATGAGTTTATTTAAAAGAACACATAATAAAACTACTCACAAAGGTAGATGAAAATCGCGCTTAAAATAGTCTTTGACTTTGTGACAGTTTGTCCACTTATAGCAGTCTCCAGATCCTGCAAAGGGGACGTACAAACCGCTGCTGGCTTACGCATTTCAAAGGTTACACCTTCTTCTTCAGAGCCTAACAGTGTTCATCTCTTACAGCTACTTAAATATGTGATGTGCTCATCAAAGAGGCACAAATCAGACTGACTCTGGTGCCCCTCCCATGCAGGCGGACGGTCCAAAGGCGGACCTTCGCTAAGCACCTTGGAAACCCACCTGCATATACATATACACACCCCCACATATAGGAATGCGTGGGAGGCACCTGTGCACAGCACACGAGTGCAAGCATATACCCAAAGGAGCCAATCCAAACAAGACAAGCCCCTGCAGCCAAATCAGCACACCAGCAACAGCAATAATGTTTTCACGCACTGACAGATCCACATACCATGCACAATGCGACATACCAAGGGCCACAGACCACCAGGTAGGCCCCAATCGCACGCCCCACACATGTGGCCACATACACAAGCAGACTATGTGTAAGAATGGTGCACAACGGCCTGTACACAGAAGGCACCAGGAAACAACACAGAACAGCCAGCACTAGCCAGTATACCCACACTAACATCTGAATAGACCCAGCAAAACCACATCAGATCAGCCATCCGAGGGGGCGAGTCCCGTCCTCTCTACAGATATACGGCACGTTGCAGATTATTGTTCAGCTAAGAGGATGCCTTACCTTAGAGGAGCGCTGTAATGCCTATAGGGTGGAACGCACGCCATCTTTGTGGTTTTATATGCGGACAGGAGGGAACCATGTAACCTGTGCGGTGGCAGTGCCCTAAGGTAAAACGTTACTGGATTAGGGTGTACAATTTTATCTACACCCTCACCCAGGTAAATCTAGTGAAATCCCCGAGACAGGCACTGCTGGGCAGTAAGGTGGAGATGGCGTCAAAACCCCAGAGGCGTCTCATAACATTTATATTTATATCAGCAAAAATCATTATCGCAAAATCCTGGAAAACAGCAGCCTTGCCATTTGCACAACTTAAGCACAAACTTTCCTGGATTATGCTTAATGAATGCATGACAGCGGTACTACAGGATAAAATGAAGATGTTTGGGACCCATGGGTTGAATTTTTGATGGGAGATTCCAGATCTCTGCCCAATTAGAGCTGTCTCTGAATGGTGGGAATTGGAGCACGGGTGCGGGTTCACTTTTTTTTTTTTTTGGATGGTTTTTCTTTTCTTCTTTTTGTTATTCTCTCTTGGTCTTTACCATAGTTATGAGAGTCGTCCGATTTGTTCCCTATATATTATAATGTGTGCATGTATGTATATCTATATATGTGTGTGTGTGTGTGTGTGTGTTCTAAGCAGAAGATTGGCCTTGCATTATAAAACGTAGAGGCTCTAACTGTATATAGCAGATACATAGTATTAGCCTTAGACTACGTCTGAAATTCTAAATGAGAATTGAGGATACCTCATACGGACAAGGATAGCTCAATTATTATAGATAGTAAAGACATGTATTTGCAATACAGTACACTGTAGGGATATCCACACACTGTTTGGATAACTCTGGATTTTGTATAATTTTTATACTGTACTTATTCTTGTTCTCAAGATTATGTTCCTTTTTCTTTTGTGAAAATTTCAATAAAAAACATTGAAACAAAAATAAAAGTGATCACAAAAGTATCATGAAAGCAATATGGGAAGCAGGAGGTGCTGGACCGACTCGTTTCGACTCAGTCTTCAACTGGGGCATATCCTGACCTCCCCATACTGCTACTAAATATATAAACTATACACCAATTACATAATTGCAAAAGTCCCCCCCCCCCCCATCATGGCGGAACCGGAAGTGGGTTCGACAACATGTGTATCAAACCTCCCTAATTCAACATTTAAAAAAAGCTTTAAAAGAATATTCATTCCCCAAAGGAATCAAATACCATTAGATTGGAAGGTTGGTGACCCATACATTCAGGCAGGAGCGCTGCACAAACAGAGAAAACAAACTGTTTGGGTCCCAAGCCTTATAATGAAGCATAGGAAGTGATCAAGGAGACACTTCCGCCGGAGGTAGGCGTCCCAAGCCTCGCAATGGACACAGGAAGTGATCTAAGCATGATCTCCACCGGAAGTACGCATCACAGGCTCTGCCAATCACTTCAGGGCCATCCAACCATGTCACCACCCCCAACCAACATCCCACTTCACCAACCAGGTAAAGCGATGACGTTGTGGGGAGGAGGAAACCTACTGAGTCAAGACGCGTGACTAGACAAATGCCGGAAAATACTTTAGAACGCTAAACCATCTCCAAAATAACTCATCAAAGATGAGCATAGATGAGCGGCACTTCCCTGGTGTAACCAAATGGATGAACGAGTAATATGTGAACATATCCTCAGAGGTGCATGGTCACGCCACAGCGCCATCATGTGGGAAATAGACCAACAGGGGGAACGCATCCAACGTGCCTATACTCCCATAACAGGTGCAAAGTCACTCACAACGTCCACCAGAAGGAACTAATCATTCCATCAGACACATAAGGTAAATGCCACGTATGGAAAACGCCATGGAAAGTACTGGCCAAAACTGGATGTCTGCATATAAACAAAGTAATGGCCATTCCACGCGATAATATAAATCAGAAAAAAATTATATGAATATAAAAACGGGGATCATGCCTACTGTAAATTTGAAAAAGGGATGCAAATCTGTATATTCAGAGTAAACAGAGCAAAAACACTCTAAATTTATCAAATGAATAGGGATGCATCGCTGATGGACCAAAACCAGAGAGAAGGTGCCACTCGCACCCAGTTGATGAAGCGGTTGATATCCCAATCTACAATGTGTAACTGCTGACTTTTAATAAGGGCACTTACCTGTCCAGCGAGCCCGCGATGTCAGCCCCCCCGATATTTGACTCTATCCAACAGGTTAATGGTATCCCTGGTGTCCTTAAGATATGTAGGTACCTGCTTAACTAGTGGCTGAAGATAAAAATCTATGTATCCTCCGATCCTCGCAGTAATATTCTATCCCGCTCACATTCGGGTGACGGGGAGATTTGGTTGGGTTCTTGTGTACCTTCGGAAGGTAATAGATGATGGGTATCCGGGGGCAGTAGTTTATTTAGGTTTTGTGCTGTCCTAGGCCTGACTAAACTCGTACACCCACTAATTTAAATATGACCCACCCTTTCCTGTCAAGGCCACACCCCTTGCTGTTTAAGACCCACCCTGAAACTTTCGAATGGGGACACTAGTTCTGAGGGCCTGGGGGGAGCAATGGATCCCCCCCACAGTTGCAGAAGCAGTGTGGCCACTTTAAGGGGGCGCTAGACTAATTTGCCTCTCAGCCCAGTCCCACCCATAAGACTGGCACTACACTTACAGTGTAGCGCAAGCTGGCGGGGACTCTTTCCGTGCTGCCCCCCTGCAAAGTGCTGCCCTAGGCCTGGGCCTTGTCGGCCTAGGCCAGGATACAGCGTTGTCCGGGGGGCCAAAGGGACAAGAAATTCTCTCTCTTTCTTAAGAATATTAAGAGAGAAACCACCATCCACTAGTGTTGTAAGCTTGTTTATATTCTGCAGTGGGGTCCATAGGAAGGACTTTATATGCGGTTTGATCGTCCTAATAATTTTTTCATTTCCATAATGTAGTTGTCCTTATCTAAAACTACAAGGCGGCCCCTTGTCTGCGGGGAGGATAATAAGGTCTTTTCTATCGCATAGGGATTTTATTCCTGCTGCGATTGCCGTATCCTGATGTAGTCTTTTATTTGGTAATTTATCCAGATTGTGAAGTACTAAACTTCTTAAACATTGAATGGGATGTGTTACTCGGGAGATTGAAGAGGGATGGGTTTGAGAGAGTGAAAATCACCACTCTGTCCCCCACCTCTACAATCAACCAAAGGGACAGTCATAAAGTGCCTCTGTATATTCAACTTCCGGACGTATTTGTGTACGTCAATGAAAGTTGAAAATTTGTTTAACTTCCTAGGGGGAACAAATTTAAGTCCTTTATCTAGGATGTATTTCTCCTTTATCTGTAAGGGCTATTTTGCTCAAATTAAAAACACCTGCGCCTAGTGTGTCCTTCTTTTTCCTCCACTGGAGGCGCCACCCCCTCTACATCCTCTTTTGGTTTTGGACTTCGGGGGGTTGTGAATGGGTTTGTGAAAACCTGAAGATTGAGGAGGGCCAGTATAATTGTAATTGTACGGTGTCCTTATGTAGTCATCCTCTTCCCTATTGTTATAATAGGGTCGATTGCAATATGCTTCATAAGGGCCCTCGTCCTGAATCATAGCGTAACGATTATTAGTATGTATAGGAGTGCTATAGGCATGGATATCTCTCCAGTGTCCGGATCTCTCATTGTACAATGATCTGGGTGGTCCACCTGGTTGGTCACCATAGTATGGCTCTCTCGCTTCACCACCCTACTTGTTTTTACCCCTGGCATTATGTCCCCTACCCCTGTTATTGGAAGAATGTCTGTCTACCTCGATTAGATTCTCCTGGGTGACCTCTGTTAGAGAAGTGTCTCCCACAGTTAGAGTCCACAGGGTAGTGAACATTCTGAGATCCGCCCTTAAGGGGAGTGAGAGAGAGATAATAATCCATTCACACAAATTAAATAGCTAATAAATATAAACTAGAAAAATGCCAAATGAAGCCCAATGACAGATCCTGTGTGTTTGTAATCTATAATAAATTAAAAGAGAAAATTAAACATTTTAAAGCAGTTAATGTAATATTATGTAAAACAATAATTAAAATGGAGAGAGATTCGATAGCAGAGAGATATCATATCATAAAATATATCATATTTTCTTGCATGGTTTTGAAGAAATCAAATCCACCTGTCTCTTCAATCTATGGAATGAAAATAATTTAAAAAAAAATTTTAATTATAAATTGCATATGAGTAAATTTTGACAACAAAATTGAGAGAGGGAGAAACTGACTAGTCATTCCACTGACGCCAATGCTAGCTCACTGTTCTTTCCACTGACACCAGCAATAGAGACGTTTCCAATGACGCCAAGGATGGGTCACTGTTCTTTCCACTAAATGCTGGCTCACTAATCCTCAAACATACACCAATGATGGATCTCTATTCCTTTCACTGACAACACCATTAATGGATTACTATTCCTTCCACTGGGATTTAAGAAGGGGCACTCCTCCTTCCAAACAGCTATTTCAGCCAATGACACTGAAAACAAAATGCTGGGTCACTAATTATTTTCAATAGAAAGGAAAGCTGCGCTGCAAAAAATATTAATTTAAACAAACATATTATGACAGTCTGAGTGCCGTGTGATATGGTATGGATATGGTAAGTCCCCACATAAAGGGGGATACCATCAAGAAAGTCCCATAAAGAAATAACGTTCTGTGAAGTGAATCTTGATAAGCGATCCTTTTTGTGCAAAGAAAAAAGATGAATAAAAACACCAGTGACAGTGAACCTCCACCTTAAAAAATGCCTGACCTCTAGTGGCACAAGTGTATTCACATTAGCAACACACAAAAGAAAAGAACACATTATATAAGTGTGATCTGTCAGCGGAGATTACAAGGACCAAAAAATTTAATTTAATAAAAAATTGTTTAACCACTTCAGCCCCGCACCATTATGCTGCCTAAGGATCAGAGGACTTTTTCCAATTTGGCACTGCGTCGCTTTAACTGCTAATTGCACGGTCATGCAATGCTGTACCCAAACGAAATTTGCGTACTTTTCTTCCCACAAATAGAGATGTCTTTTGATGGTATTTGATCACCTCTGCAATTTTTTATTTTTGCGCTATAAACGGAAAAAGACCGAAAATGTTGAAAAAAAAAAAAAGATATTTTCCACTGTTATAAAAAAAATCCAATAAACTCAAACTCAATTTTAGTCATACATTTAGGCCAAAATGTATTCGGCCACACGTCTTTGGTAAAAAAAAATGTCAATAAGCGTATATTTATTGGTTTGCGCAAAAGTTATAGCGTCTACAAACTAGGGTACGTTTTTTGGAATTTACACAGCTTTTAGTTTATAACTGCTTATGTCATTTCTTGAGGTGCTAAAATGGCAGGGCAGTACAACCCCCCCCCCCCCCAAATGACCCCATTTTGGAAAGTAGACACCCCAAGGAAATTGCTGAGAGGCATGTTAAACCTATTGAATATTTTTTTTTTTTTTTTTTTTTTGTCCCAAGTGATTGAATAATGACAAAAAAAAAAATATTTACAAAAAGTTGTCACTAAATGATATATTGCTCACACAGGCCATGGGCATATGTGGAATTGCACCCCAAAATACATTTTAGCTGCTTCTCCTGAGTATGGGGATACCACATGTGTGGGACTTTTTGGGAGCCTAGCTGCGTACGGGGCCCGGAAAACCAAGCACCGCCTTCAGAATTTCTAAGGGTGTAAATTTTTGATTTCACTCTTCACTGCCTATCACAGTTTCGGAGGCCATGGAATGCCCAGGTAGCACAAACCCCTCCAAATGACCCCATTTTGGAAAGTAGACACCCCAAGCTATTTGCTGAGAGGCATGTTGAGTATTTTGCAGCTCTCATTTGTTTTTGAAAATGAAGAAAGAAAAGAAAACTTTTTTTTTTCTTTTTTCAATTTTCAAAACTTTGTGACAAAAAGTGAGGTCTGCAAAATACTCACTATACCTCTCAGCAAATAGCTTAGGGTGTCTACTTTTCAAAATGGGGTCATTTGGGGGGGGGGGGGGGGGGTTTGAACTGTCCTGGCATTTTATGCACAACATTTAGCTTATGTCACACATCACCCACTCTTCTAACCACTTGAAGACAAAGCCCTTTCTGACACTTTTTGTTTACATGAAAAAATTATTTTTTTTTGGAAGAAAATTACTTTGAACCCCCAAACATTATATATTTTTTTTAAAGCAAATGCCCTACAGTATACAGTATTTGCGCAGCGATTTTTCAAATGCATTTTTTGGGGAAAAAACACACTTTTTTTAAAATTTTAATGCCCAAATGTTTGAAATAAAAAAGATGATCTTAGGCCGAGTACATGGATACCAAACATGACATGCTTTAAAATTGCGCACAAACGTGCAGTGGAGACAAACTAAATACATTTTTAAAAGTCTTTACAGGTTACCACTTTAGATTTACAGAGGAGGTCTACTGCTAAAATTACTGCCCTCGATCTGACGTTCGCGGTGACACCTCACATGCATGGTGCAATTGCTGTTTACATTTGACGCCAGACCGACGCTTGCGTTCGCCTTTGCACGAGAGCAGGGGGGGACGGGGTTTTTTTTTTTTTTTTTCTTAATTGGGGTCTATTAGACCCTGGATCTCTCCTCTGCCCTCAAAGCATCTGACCACACCAAGATCGGTGTGATAAAATGCTTTCCCAATTTCCCAATGACGCTGTTTACATCCGGCGAAATCTAAGTCATGAAATGCTTGTAGCTTCCGGTTTCTTAGGCCATAGAGATGTTTGGAACCACTCTGGTCTCTGATCAGCTCTATGGTCAGCTGGCTGAATCACCGGCTGCATTCTCAGGTTCCCTGTTGAGACAGGAGAGCCAGAGAAAAACACGGAAGACGGTGGGGGTTGGGGGGGGGCATTCCCTCCCACTGCTTGTAAAAGCAGTCTAGAGGCTAATTAGCTGCTAGGATTGCTTTTACATGAAAGCCGACTGCTGGCTGAAAAGAGTGATACCAAGATGATACCCAAACCTGCAGGCATCATTCTGGTATAACCACTTAACGTCGTGAATGGCGTACCTGAAGACAAAAAAATGGTTAACAATAAAACACAGTAAACGGTAAAGTATAAATTGCATACCTGAAAAGCAAAGATGATAAAACATAACAATAAAACATTGCAGAATAGAATACAGTAAAAAAGAGCAGAACAATAAAACGACAACTATTTTTTTTTTTTTTTTTTCTTTTATATATATATATATTTTTTTTTTTTTTGTAACTAACTTTTATAACTGTAACCGGTTCCAGGTTCGGGTCTCTCAAAATGCGATGGCATCTTGGGAGACCCTGTGAAAGTGTGCCTAGTCTGTGCAATGCTGTACCCTACGCTAATACTCAACTAGTGTATGGTAGCCTTCAAAACATTCAGCAATGCAAAGACAAAGATTGTCAGGACAGGAGGGACAATAATAGCGGGTGTCACGCCTATATCCGCGCTTGCTGCAGACACAACATCTTTTTGGGGGGGTTTGTTGGGTAGGGGTACTCGGGAGGACATAAAGAAAATGCCTCTCATGCAGCCGACTGCATTTGGTTGGGGATGTGAATGGGGGAATTACGGGTTCTGCAGAAATGGTGGGTTCCCAATTAGGATTGGCGAATGCAGCAGGAAGGGCATGATGGGCACGGCGGGCCTGTTTGTCTTCTTGGTGGCAGCGGGACACTACTGCCACCTCACCAGCTTGAACTGCACTTATGGGACTTGCCATGTCACCAAGTGTTACTGCAGTGCTGGTTTGACTACGACCGGGGTGTACTAGGCCGCTGGTGCTTGCCAGTTCACCAAAACGCTACCAAAAAGAACGGTTAGCGATCGCAGGGATCAGGCCTGACTCTGCGAACGCTGCAGTTATGCGTTTAGTGTTTTGTAAGTGTCAGTGATCGATTAATACTGCACTTGGCTGGGCCGGGCGGAGGGGCAAAACGCAGGTGCTAGCAGGTATCTGGGCTGATCCCACTAACACTGCGTTTTTGGGAACCCTAAACTGCTGGGGACGCTAGTATAGATCTGACCAGATATTGATCCAATCGGATACTATACCACTAAGGGAGGTGTACGGTGCGTGCGTGGGTGTTAGCGGTACTGGCGCTAACCTGATGCTGCCTGGGGCAGGTGCTTGCCAGTTCACCAAAATGCTACCAAAAAAACTGTTAGCGATCGCAGGGATCAGGCCTGACTCTGCGAATGCTGCAGTTATGCGTTTAGTGTTTTGTAAGTGACAGTGATCGATCAATACTGCACTTGGGTGGGCTTGGCTGGGCCGGGGTGAGGGGCAAAACGCAGGTGCTAGCAGGTATCTGGGCTGATCCCGCTAACGGTGCATTTTTGGGAACCCTAAACTGCTAGGGACGCTAGTATAGATCTGATCAGATATTGATCCGTTCAGATACTATACCACTAAGGGAGGCGTATGCTGCG
This sequence comes from Lithobates clamitans, assembly GCA_037952925.1. Classification (NCBI taxonomy): domain Eukaryota; kingdom Metazoa; phylum Chordata; class Amphibia; order Anura; family Ranidae; genus Lithobates; species Lithobates clamitans. Next base: position 5,659 of record JBBGZY010001552.1, on the reverse strand, counting down.
TGCATGGGTGTTAGCGGTACTGGCGCTAATCTGACGCCTGGGGCGACACATATCACCGCCGGGCGATCAGGGGGCTAAACCTTTATTCGGTAATAAACGGCGGGTGCCCCGACACTATAAAAAAAATAACCAGCGTCACCCGTAATGGTTATACGGTGATCAGTGGTGAAAGGGTTAACTAGGGGGCAGTCAAGGGGTTAAAACATTTATTAGATAGTATATGGGGGTCCCTGTCGCTATAAAACGCTGATGGCTAACCTAAATATTTACGTCCCTAACTAGCGTCACCAGTGACACTAATACAGCGATCAGAAAAATGATCGCTTAGTGACACTGGCGACAGGGGGTGATCAAGGGGTTAAAACTTTGTTAGGGGGGTACCCTAGACCTAAAGGGGGCTAACCCTAACTGCCCTAACACACTAACTGTCACAAACTGACACCATGCAGTAATAAAAAAAAACTGCTTGGTGTCAGTGTGTGACGGGGGGGAGGGGTGATCGGGGGCTAAAGGGGGGTGTAGTGTGTGTGTGTGTGTGTGTGTGTTTGTGTGTTTGGTGCACTCACATTAGTCTTCTCTCCTCAGCGCCGGAACGGAAACTGCCGAGCCGAGGAGAGATGACATCACATCCTCCGCTTCTGTTTACATTACAGAAGCCGAGGAAGTCTGTCATTGGCCAGGAGCGATCGCGAGGGGGGAGCCACGAATGAGTGGCCTCCCCCTCACCTTTGATCACCCCTGACCTGAATCCGACCGCCGCTAGCACCGGGGGGGTCCGATTGGACCCCCCACCCGCGGGCAGGCAAGGACGTACATGTAAGCCCTTTTGCCTGCCCGTGCCACTCTGCCGACGTACATCATCGTGCAGCGGTTGGCAAGTGGTTAAAACTAATAAATAATATAATATATATATATATATATATATATATATATATATATATATATATATATATATATATATATATATATATATATATATATATATATATATATATATATATATATATATATATTGGAACAATCTGAAATAAATAGTAATGAAATTGTTAAATGGTATAGTGTTTAAAAATAAGATTGAAAGATCTATAATGATGTTCATGGAGATTCATGTGAGAAATGACCAAAGGTAGTCGGAGTTGACCTCCCAACCAACATTGGTCAAAAACGCACCAATCTCTAGGCCAATAATCGTTAAGGGGTGTAAACCATAGGGACAGGTGAGCTATAACCATAGCCCCACCACTATTTCCCAAAGGTATTGTATTGTACTTTAATAAATCTTTTTATTATTTGCCATCATTTAGACATCAATACAATTTTTATATGCTTTTCTTTTATAGAATCAGGCAATTCAGCTTAGCCGCTAAAGATTCACAGCGAGGCTTGGTTGTCTATTTATAGCAATGAGTCAGCATGTCGCCAGTTCCCCATGACTAAGACGATCTTTGACGAAACGTACGTCGGGTAGTAGGCGTGCTGACGTCATCTCTGTGTATTGTGTACTGGTGGACGGGTGACTGCGAGCCGGCCGGCATTGTCCTACAGTTTGTTTTACTCTTGTTTTGATGTAAGTGCAATACTTTCTTTTTATAATAAATGATACATGCGGATTTACACTATGGAGAGTTTCTCTTTTTGTCCTAATCCTCTGGCATATCCTTATTACCATCAAGTGAACAACTGCTGGCGCTGGTCTGATGTTAGGTTCACAGGCTTGCTATTGCTTGCCTTATGTAAGCGTGCATTTTTTAAGGTAGAGGTTCACTGTCACTGGTGTTTTTATTCATCTTTTTTCTTTGCACAAAAAGGATCGCTTATCAAGATTTACTTCACAGAACGTTATTTCTTTATGGGACTTTCTTGATGGTATCCCCTTTTATGTGGGGACTTGCCACCATATCATATGGCACTCAGACTGTCACAATATGTTTAATATTTTTTGCAGCGCAGCTTTCCTTTTCCTTTCTTATGTACTGTGTTTGCACATATCATGCAAAATTGAGCTGCAGCTTTTTTATTTTTGTTGGCTATTAGCGCAGTATTTCTTCTTTGTTATACACTAATTATTTTCCCCTGAAACCAAAAATGGGTCACTATATCTTTCACTGACACACATTATATATATATATATATTACTCCTAAAACTCATTTGTTTAGAGATTGTTTATCCTAAAATATAGTAGAGGATCAATCTAGCTGAAATACAATTTACAACGATTGAGAAATGTTTGCATTATACCTTGACAGTATTGGGATAGTTTAGATGGCTTGAGACATAGATGCATTGATTAATTAGATAGAAGTGAGACAATCTTTTAGTGGAATACAGGAAATGGAATGTTAGAATACCAGTGCGCGAGTTTATATTGTTCGAGAGTTTAAATGTCTGGATAGCACTGAGATTGCCGATATTAGTTGAGATATCGTATTACAAATATAAGGCAGTAAGATTGCATCCGTAAGATTATTATTGTTGCTTATTACCAAAATATAGCAGAGTTTCAGACAGTTAATTTTGGATGAGGCACATTTGCATTATTTTGAAAGGTAGAACAGTGGTTTACATTGGTAGTATAGCAGATTTAGCGGGAACCGTTTTAGATAGTTTTGCATGGCTTAAAAAAGCAGTATACATTAAGAAAGTTGAATTTTCTTTTAAAATACCATTGGCCAGTGGGCCAGTTTTCAATGGCAGAGAAATAGTTGCATTACTATAAATTTAGCATCTGTCTGGCTAGCACTGAGATAGCATTATCGTTGCATTATGCAGACCATTTTCAGTTGTAGTTATATAGCATTAACATGCCAGGATAGCAATTTAATAAAATGGGTAGAAAGATGGTTGCATTATTCTAAATATTTGTAAAGTGTCAGGTTAGCAGTGAGAGGGTTTACATGGTTGAGTTATTATTGAATTACCCTAAATATAGCAAAAAAAGTCTGAATAACTTTGAAGTCGGTTTACGTTGTTGACAGTTTGTTTTACAACCTAAATGTTAAGGGTGTGAGATGGTTTACATTAAGATATGATAGTGGTAGATGTAAAATTATCTTTATCTTAAAGATATTAAATCTTTCTCTTGTATCTTTATTTTTATCTTTTTCTTTATTATCATTATCTTAAGCATATCAGATTGCAACGGATTGTTAGGATAGTGGGTTCAAATTGGTTTAGAGATGTTAGCACAACCTAATTCTACAGGAGTGTGTTAGTATAGCAGTGAGATGATAAATATAGCAATATATCAGGATAACATTGAGACAGTATTGGTCGAGATAAAGTTGCAATACACAAAATATAGCTGGATGTTGGAAAAGCAGTATACACATTTATATTTTGTTCGAGACCATTGCAAATCCCTAATTAAGACAGCATGTCAAAACAGCAATGAGATCATATGGTTTAATACATATGGTGTATATCTGTCCGGGGATTTAGTAGACCAGACTGTGTGGACTGCACAGAGGAAACCAGAAACGTGCAAAACCAACCACAGACCCACAAACAACAAATAGTATATACAAGTAAATGGAGATACCGGAATCGTAAACAAAGCCTGGCCAAGGTCATACACAGGGAGGTCAGCAGATGGGTAAGGACGGGAAACCAGCAGGATAGGGAGAGGATGGATGGTTAGGCTGCAGGGCAGGGATCCAAGGGAATCAGGAGGAACAAAAACAGGATGGGCTAGGGATCGGATCAGGACAGGACAAACAGGTTCACGATCAGGACGCAGGCAGCAAGGTCAGGGCGCAGGGAGAAAGATACCAAGGCAAGCCTGTGAGGGCTTGCCGGGTATTTATAAGGCTGTAGTAATTGACCTCAAGTTACAGCTGAGCGCAGAGGGTGCTGTTTGCTCCACACTGCCGGCGTGCACCCGCTGGTGGACACCGGTACTACGGCCCAAGGATGCAACAGTGCCACCAGCAGGAGAGACCTCTTACTACAGTTCCCAGGTGTTGGAAGACACCCGCTGGTGGACACTGGTACTGCGATCCAAGAGACCGATAGCGCCACCAACGGGTAAACCCTCTCATGACAATATTGCCAAAGAGAGCACAATGTCAGCATAGCCGTGAGTTGGTTAGTAATTTTTTTGTTTTTTAGATCATTACAATTCCTTTAAACAAGCATTAAACTTATTTTAAAAAGTTTACATTAGATGTTTACATGCAGGAAGATAAAATTGAAGCAAAATAGTTTATACGAATATAGCTGAGATACCCTAAATTTAGAACAGGTTGGTTAAGTTATCGTTGCATTACAAGATGGGAAATCTACCTGAAAAACAAATTACACTTAATGTAAGATAGTTTAATTTCCGAAATATAGATTTAACTTTAAGCACAAAAGAACCCCATTGGTTGTGAGATTAGTTGCATTACTATAGCTTCTTAATTGTTCTACATTATTTAAGAGATAGTTGAATTATTTTCAAACTACCATTATTTTCAAACTGCCTGAGAGAAATATATTAGCGGGACAGATTTCGAAGACTGAGAGATAGCTGAAATACTCTAAATGTAACACATGTCAACACGGCACTAGTATTTAGGCTGATTTCACTGTGAACGGTGCATTCCGAGAGAGAGAGAAGAAAGGGAGAAAAAGAAGAGAGAGAAAAGAAAGATTGTCTTCTCTATTACCTCTCCTCTTCTCTCTATTCTTTTTTTCTTTCCTTTTTAATAATTTATATTGAAGGCAAGTGGATTTGATTGATTTGAAATATAATATATATGTGTAAAAGAATTGTAATTATACATTTTTATCTGTTTGTATTTTTGGTCTCTCTCTCCTCTCTCTCTCTCTCTACCTCTGTCATCTCTCTCTCTCTACCTCTGTCATCTCTCTCTCTCTCTACCTCTGTCATCTCTCTCTCTCTACCTCTGTCATCTCTCTGTCATCTCTCTCTCTCTGTCATCTCTCTACCTCTGTCATCTCTCTCTCTCTCTCTGTCATCTCTCTCTCTCTCTCTCTCTCTGTCATCTCTCTCTCTCTCTACCTCTGTCATCTCTCTCTCTCTCTACCTCTGTCATCTCTCTCTCTCTCTCTCTCTCTCTCTCTACCTCTGTCATCTCTCTCTCTCTCTCTCTCTACCTCTGTCATCTCTCTCTCTCTCTCTCTACCTCTGTCATCTCTCTCTCTCTCTCTCTACCTCTGTCATCTCTCTCTCTCTCTCTCTACCTCTGTCATCTCTCTCTCTCTCTCTGTCATCTCTCTCTCTCTCTCTGTCATCTCTCTCTCTCTCTACCTCTGTCATCTCTCTCTCTCTCTACCTCTGTCATCTCTCTCTCTCTACCTCTGTCATCTCTCTCTCTCTCTCTCTCTCTCTCTCTACCTCTGTCATCTCTCTCTCTCTCTCTCTCTCTCTCTCTCTACCTCTGTCATCTCTCTCTCTCTCTCTCTACCTCTGTCATCTCTCTCTCTCTCTCTCTACCTCTGTCATCTCTCTCTCTCTCTCTCTACCTCTGTCATCTCTCTCTCTCTCTCTCTCTCTCTCTCTCTTCTCTCTCTCTCTCTCTCTCTCTCTCTCTCTCTCTCTCATTTCTCTCTCATTCTCTCTCTCTCTCTCATTTCTCTCTCATTTCTCTCTCTCTCTCTCATCTCTCTCTCTCTCTCTCTCATCTCTCTCTCTCTCTCCCATCTCTCTCTCTCTCT
>JBBGZY010001550.1:260000-526856 GCA_037952925.1 Lithobates clamitans | reverse complement strand
CAATCATGTTTTTGGCTGGAGTTTTTTATTAGTAACACCTTATTAAAGACATATACTATATATATATAGATGTGTGTGTATATATATATATATATATATATATATATATATATATATATATATATATATATATTATATACACAGTATCTTACAAAAGTGAATACCCCCCTCACATTTTTGTAAATATTTTATTATAGCCTTTCATGTGACAACACTATGACACTTTGCTACAATGTAAAGTAGTGAGTGTACAGCTTGTATAACAGTGTAAATTTGCTGCCCCCTCAAAATAACTTAACACACAGCTATTAATGTCTAAACTGCTGGGAACATGAGTACACCCCTAAGTGAAAATGTCCAAATTGGGCACAAAGTGTCAATATTTTGCGTGGCCACCATTATTTTCCAGCACTGCCTTAACCCTCTTGGGCATGGAGTTCACCAGAGCTTCACAGGTTGCCACTGGAGTCCTCTTCCACTCCTCCATGATGACATCACAGAGCTGGTGGATGTTAGAGACCTTGTGCTCCTCCACCTTCCATTTGAGGATGCCCCACAGATGCTCAGTAGGGTTTAGGTCTGGAGACATGCTTGGCCAGTCCATCACCTTTACCCTCAGCTTCTTTAGCAAGGCAGTGGTCGTCTTGGAGGTGTGTTTGGGGTCATTATCATGTTGGAACACTGCCCAGCGGCCCAGTCTCCAAGGGCAGGGGATTATGCTCTGCTTCAGTATGTCACAGTACATGTTGGCATTCATGGTTCCCTTAATGAACTGTAGCTTCCTAGTGCCAGCAGCATTAATGCAGCACCAGACCATGACACTCCCACCGCCATGCTTGACTGTAGGCAAGACACACTTGTCTTTGTACTCCTCATCTGGTTGCCGCCAAAAACATTTGACACCATCTGAACCAAATAAGTTTATCTTGGTCTTATCAGACCACAGGACATGGTTCCAGTAATCCATATCCTAAGTCTGCTTGTCTTCAGCAAACTGTTTCTGGGTTTTCTTGTGAATCTTCTTTAGAAGAGGCTTTCTTCTGGGACGACAGCCATGCAGACCAATTTGATGCAGTGTGCGGCGTATGATCTGAGCACTGACAGGCTGACTCCCCACCCCTTCAACCACTGCAGCAATGCTGGTAGCACTCATATGTCTATTTCCTAAAGAAAACCTCTGGATATGACGCGGAGCATGTGCACTCATCTTCTTTGGTTGACCATGGCGAGGCCTGTTCTGAGTGAAAACTGTCCTGTTAAGCCGATGTATGGTCTTGGCCACCTTGCTGCAGCTCAGTTTCAGGATCTTGGAAATCCTCTTATAGCCTAGGCCATCTTTATGTAGCGCAACAATTCTTTTTTCCAGATCCTCAGAGAGTTCTTTGCGATGAGGTGACATGTTGAACTTCCAGTGACCAGTATGAGAGGACAGCAAATTTACACTGTTTTACAAGCTGTACACTCATTACTTTACTTTGTAGCAAAGTGTCATTTCTTCAGTGTTGTCACATGAAAAGATATAATAAAATATTTACAAAAATGTGAGGGGTGTACTCACTTTTGTGAGATACTGTCTATCTATCTATCTATCTACAGTATATATATATATATATATATATATATATATATATTGATAGATAGATAGATAGATAGATAGATAGATAGATAGATAGATAGATAGATAGATAGATAGATAGATAGATAGATAGATAGATAGATAGATAGATAGATAGAATAGATATATAGATCTATATATCTATATATATATTGTATATATAATATCTCACAAAAGTGTCTTGGAGGGGATGATAAGGGACTATATACAAGATTTTAGTAATGAAAACGGTATCATTAGCAGTAATCAGCATGGAATCATAAAATCGTTCTTGCCAAACCAACCTATTAACCTTCTGAGAGGAGGTGAGCTGCCATCTAGATAAAGGAAGGCCAATAGATGTGCTGTGTCTGGATTTTGCAAAGGCATTTGATACAGTTCCCCATAAATGTTTACTGTACAAACTAAGGTCTGTCTGCATGGACCAAAGGGTAAGTACATGGGCTGAAAACTGGCTACAGGGACGAGTTCAGAGGGTAGTGATAAATGGGGAGTACTTGGAATGGTCCGGTGTAGAAAGCAGGGTCCCCCAAGGTTCTGTCCTGGGACAAATCCTATTTAATGTATTCAGAAACGACCTGGAGGATGGGATAAACAGCTCAATCTTAGTATTTGCGCATGATACTAAGCTAAGCAGGGCAATAATTTCTCTGCAGAATGTGAAAACAAGGAATGGGCGAATGGTTTGGCCCAAGCATACGTTCAAGCCAAACTTGCTCGGACTTTCGGCTAACATCAGAACAAATGGGTCGTTGAAACCATTTGTTCGCCCCCCCCCCCCCCCCGAACCGACCATAATGCATTGTGGCGCTAAACAGTGCATTGAAAGCCCTGATTGGCTGAAGCAGTAAAAGGTTCAGCCAATCAGGGCAGAGAGCACTGTCAGAGTCATGATTGAACACTGTCATCATGACTTTATCCAATCATGGCTTAATCCTGCCCCACAGTATAAAAGTATTCTTTCAATGGCAGCCATTTTCAGTGTGATTTTGGCATGGAGAAAGGTAGAACAGGGCTCTGTTCAGTGCTATTAGTTAGTTAGTATGCTATACTGTGCATTTTTACTTCAATTGTCCGTGTAGAATATTAGTTTAGTGTCGGTCTAGGGATAGTGTGAGTGTAGTGAGGAGGACCATCATTAAGCCTTGCAAAGTGTGCAGCTAGAGTAGGGACAGCTCAGATAGTTTCACTGTAGTGTAGTGAGACCGTGTCAGTAACCTTTACATTAGTGTATAGCTAGAGTAGGAACAGTTCAGATAGTGTCATTGTAGTGACGGTTGAACACCGTCTATTTGATTGCGTTACTGCCAGTTTAACTCCATTTACTTCTGTGTGCATTACTGGCAGTTTAACACCATATAGTTCTGTGTGCCTCACTGCCAGTTTAATGCCATATAGTTTTGTGTGCGTTACTACCAGTTTAATACCATATAATTCTGTGTGCGTTACTGATAGTTTAACGCGATATAGTTTTGTGCATTACTGCCAGTTTAATGCCATATACTTCTGTGTGCGTTACTGCCAGTTTAACACCATGTAGTTCTGTGTGCATTACTGCCAATTTGGCAGGCTTGGTCCCTAGCTTGTCACACAAGACTGCTCTGCAAGCGTCACCTCCGCTGGTTGGGTCGCCTGAAGTTTCCAGATTCTCCACCGTGCCCGTTCGGTGAGAATACTACTCCGGTACTTGCTTCAGTTACTCACTATGGTCCCTGGTAAAGGCGATTGGTCCCTTCGTGTTGACAGCTTCCCTTCTACCTCTGACCACTAACAGATTCTCCGGCCGGCAGAACCATCACTTTTGGTTGGAGTGCAAGCCACAGTCCCAACCCTGTGCTGCCCTCTTTTTTCTGGATAGACCCTCACACAGCCTGGCAGCCTGATGCCCCCCAGGATAGGTCCAACCTCTGGCCTAGCAGCCCGGGGCAGACGACACGTGTCCACCCAGCCGGCGGTCTGGGTGGCACACAAGAACCCGGATCAACTGACATCACCCGAATATAGAGGCTTTCCCAGCAGGCCAAGGAATTCAACAAAATCCCTGCCCATTGGCTGAGATACCCCATATACCCATAACCTGACCTTAAGTTGTCCTTCTCAATCTAATACCTCCAAGTGCTCGGCCACCTGGTGGTAGAAGAGGAAAGCACAACCAGGTCAAACTTAGGAAGCAGTCAACTACAGTAGCTACTCCTGACAAGGAATTTGGCAAGACACTGATACACTGATACAAGACACTGTTCCTTCTACACCAACAATAGGGCATAATTCCTGTCACTCATAACAACAATAGGGCACTATTCCTACCACTCTCCCCAAGAATGGGGCACAATTTCTCCAACTGACACCAACTGCAGTGCCATATTCTTCCCACTGACACCAATGAGCACTATTTCTTACTCTGATACCAACAATGGGGCACTATTCCTCCCAATGACACCAATGATGGGGTGCTTTCTTCCCCTAATACCAAAGGGGCAATATTCCTCCCACTAATACCAATGATGGCGACAATGGGACAATATTCCTCCCACTAATACCAATGATGGGACATTCTTTACTCCCATTGACACCAGAGCATTTTCTATTTCCCCCTCAAAGTGTGAAGGACAGTAAATTGGCCCACTCATCAGATGTGCGCAATATTTAAGCATGACATGTTTGGTATTTATTTAATCATCATAATATCATCTTTTATATTTTACCAAACAATTGGGCATTATATTATGTTTTTGTGCATTCAAATTCAGTGTATTTTTTCCAACAAAATTGTGTTAAAAAAATGCAACACCCACCATTTTATTATCTAGGGCTTCTACTTTAAGAAAATATATAATGTTTGGGGTTCTAAGTAATTTTCAAGCAAAAATACTGATTCTGTCAGAAAAAAAGCTTGGTCTTCAAGTGGTTAAACCCTTCGGATTTACTTGCCACAACAAATATTTAGAATCTGTATTTTTGTACTCATAAAATGCTTTTTTTTTTGTAAACATTTTACATATTTTACAAACAACCTCAAATAGCCTGCTCTTATTACCGACATTGCATACATCTGGACAGCTGGCAGCTCTGATAGGTAGAAGCCTAGGCACTAATGTCAATCGCCTGAAGGAGAAGTATTGTATCATCAAAGAAGAGTGGAGAGAGGAAAGGAGGTAAAATGAGGTGAAATGTTGGATAGTTTTCAACGGTATCATTGCAATTAGTGCAGCAGACCATGATCATTATACAATAAGTTAAACAGCTGTCACTATTTTTTTAATATTTTTTTTGTTATTAAATTTTTTATATTAAAAATTGCTACATTCCTGTCTCCCGCCTGCTCATGTCAGTTGTTTTAATAGCATCATTACAGATAGAGAGCTTTCAGTCAATTACTTTCAAAGAAAGCATTCCCAAAACTAATACTTCACTTTCAGGTAGATTTATGTGGGTTGAATTACTTAGGCTCCACGCACACTGGCTTAAAAAAAAAAATGCTGCTCCTGAAGGAGTTTAGCGTTTTGCCTGTAGAAGCGACTAATGTTATCCTATGTGTCCATACACATAAGGTAGTCTAGAAGTGTTTTTTTTTTTAGCTCAGCCTTTAGAGGTAGAAAAAAATCCCCTTCCGTTCTGCAAGAGAAAAACGCTCTTAGACGCTAGTACCAAAAACGCTGAAAATTACACTGGAGTTTTTTTAAACACTTTCTGCCCGTGCTATAGCCGACAGATGACTACAGCGTGGGCTTCTTTGCAGGGAGGGCATCCATGGACGTCCTCCTGTAATCACGCTGCCCGCAAGCCTTGGATCACAGTTCAAGGTAAAGGGCTAATCACAGCGCCCCTTAACCTTGCGATCAGCTGTCCGCCAATGACAGCTATATACAGGATGTAAACACAAGCCGGTTATCGGCTTTTCTTTCCTCATGTTGACAGCGGGAGGAGAGGAGAGCTGATAACCGACTTATGTTAAAGGGACATCGCCACTGATAATCAGGACCCTGATTACCAGTGTCCTGATTATTAATGCAGTCCCACCAATGCCCACCAGTGCTGCCAATTAGTGCCCATTAGTGCCACCTATCAGTGCCCATCAGTGCTGCCAATCAGTGCCCATTAGTGCCTCATCAGTGTCACCTATCAGTGCCCATTAGTGCCACCTATAAGTGCCCATCAGTGCTGCCTATCAGTGCCACCACTCAGTGCCCATTAGTGCCACCTATCAGTGCCCATCAGTGCTACCTATCAGTGCAGCCTCATCATTGCCCACCAGTGTCACTTCATCAATGCCCATCAGTTCCAACTATCAGTGCCCATCAATGCCTCCATTAGGGGCAAAGGGGCACCACCCCCCTAATCCATGCGCCCGGCCCCTAACCTAAATGCAGGGTGCCGGACGCATGGGTTTCAATAGGAGTTTTTTTAAGCACGTGATTAGATCCTGAGGCTCTGATTGGCTTCAAAAAAGGGTGGGTTCGTGGCACAGAGCACTGCGCCCTGAGCCCACCCAGTTGTGTGACAATAGCGAATTGTTATTCACTATTGTCTTTCTGCTTCTCCTCCCAACCAATCAGGAAGCGGGTCTTAAGACCCGATTGGCCAAGAGGAGAAGCCACCGTATTGGCCGGGAGCAGGGGGAGGGACGCCAAGGAGAAGACACAGGGGGAAGCGGTCGAAGCTGCCCGCTACCTGGATGGGGCAAGTGCGGGGCTGCTGGACTGATGGACAGTGGGGGGGTTTGTTCGCCAACCGAATGAACAGGGGGGGGGGTCGAGTGGTTTGCTTGCCGCCCCCCTTCCCAAAAATAGAGCACCAGCCGCCACTGAGTGCCACCTATCAGTGCTGCCTCATCAGTGCCACCTCTTCAGTGCCCATCAGTGCAGCCCATCAGTGCCCATCAGTGCAGCCTATCAGTGCCCATCAGTGCAGCCTATCAGTGCCCATCAGTGCAGCCCATCAGTGCCCATCAGTGCAGCCTATCAGTGCCCATCAGTGCAGCCTATCAGTGCCCATCAGTGCAGCCCATCAGTGCCCATCAGTGCAGCCTATCAGTGCAGCTTCATCAGCGCACATCAGTGAAGGAAAGAAAAGAAATTACCTGTTTGTAAAATTGTATAACAAACTATGAAAAAAAACATTTTTTTCTACATTTTCGTTCTTTTTTTCATTTATTTAGCAAAAAAAATGCAAACCCCAGTGGTGATTAAATACCACCAAAAGAAAGATCTATTTGTGTGAAAAAATGATAAAAAGGTCATATGGGTACAGTGTTGCATGACCGCGCAATTGTCATTCAAAGTGTGAATGCTCTAAAACCTAAATATACTGACACTTAATAATCAATGACAGTAAACATTTTTGTTACTTTTGGGATAAAGGTTTTACATGAATAAAGCTGATCATTGTAAGCACCTCTGCCAGTGTTAAATGCTTTGTCTCATACAACGGACTTACAGCTAGATCACCAAATGAAAATAAAGGAAAGAAAGTCTAAAAAAGAAAAATAATGCAGCCATCACATCTAAGAATTGGTAAGCTGCAATGTAATAAATGTTTGCTTTTGGGTTTAATACACTGACTATAAACTAGTATATTTTTATGCAAACTTGGAAAAAAACGTGAAAACTGCAAAGATTATCAGTACATTCAATGGATGGACAAACCTCATTTGAAAGTACTTCAAATTTTTGTTTGCTTATAACATTCGATTTTGGAGTGAATGCAGTGGCGGCTGGTGGTAAATTTTTTTTTTGGGGGGGGGGGGGGGGCGGCAAACATAAATCTATCCATTATACATATAGGGGGTGGCGTGGATAGAGGAGGGGCGCCCTAGAGCCCCTAATGGAGGGCTGCCACTGAGTGAATAAACTTCACCACACTAAAACCACATGCACAATTTCCATCCTGCTCCTTCAGATTTTCTTCCCATCAGCCATGATTTTTGCTTTCTTTAAAGCCTAAATTTACCTAAAACAAAAAAAAATCAATGCAAGGGACATTAGTTACCCTCAGTTAGATGTGTTCCTGGTGCTGCTGTGTTCTTTTTTTGCATAAATCCTCCTCCTCCGATTAACGCCTAAATCCAATCACCCCCACCCTTCCCCGCCACCTCGATAATCTTCTGGTGCAGGAGGAGTTAAGGGAGGGGCTGAGAAAGGCACTCATGAGGGCAACGCCCATCCTTTCTGCCTAGCTCCTCCATTCATGAAAACCATTAGTACAGGGTCCATGCCGGGACCTCAATCACCTGCTGATAGCACTGTGCTTCCCAGAGCGGAAATTGGTAGTTCCAGTGTCCACCAGTGGGTGTCTCCCAGCAGCCAGTTGTTTCTAGTAATCAGTCTCCACCTGATGCTGGTTGCTGGGAGAGTATTTAGTCTCTCCTCTGCTAGTATACTTTGCATCAGTATTTTGCTTTGCTACCCAGATACTGACACTGACTGTGTGCCATTTATCCTGCTCCTGATTTTGCTCTTGCCCTGCATCCCGTACCCTGCTGCCTTATTTTTGCTACCCTTTTACCTGATCCTGGTTCCTCTTTCCCATCTGTTCCATGAGTCCCTAGTTTACCCTGTTTATGCCCATTTTTGTACATAATGTATATAGTTGGTTTGTAGTTAAGTTTCCTATTTCTTAGTTAGGCATTTTGGTTATATGGTTGTGGTTCACTTGTATTTTTATTTTTGCTGTTTGCTGGTGTTTGAATGACTTTTGTTTTACTATTAATACATTTACTTTACTATTTATAGTCTGGTCTCAGTTTCCAAGTGTAGCTACACCAATCTAGCCATCTATGCTGCTGATACCTGACAGTTCATGATTTAAACAAGATCTATGAATGGAGGAGATGGATGAATGATTGATTGGTCCATCCCCTCCATTCACAGATCCTGTTTCATTCATAAGAAGCTGTAGTAGCACCTTGTATAAATGGAGGAGCTGGACGGAAAGGGTGAACATAGTCAGGCACAAATTCAATTAGATATAACAGTCAAAATAGATTCCAAAGCATTTAAAGCAGACCATCACTCTTATTTATGTTATTATTCCCTCAACTTCAGGAAATCAAACCAATCTTTTTTTTTTTTTTTTTGAGGAAAACACATTTTTTGGCATTGCACCTCCACCTTTCTTGCTTAAGTGAGACTGACACCCCCCATATGTGAAGACGTCTATGTCACATATGTCCATGCACATGCCCATGTCACATATCCCAGGAGGCCTCAGGGCTATATAGTATACACTTTGCATGCATAATGGAGTGTCAACATGGAGCCAGCTGCTAAGACTTGGAAGAGACAGATGGTCTCCTGATGAAGTCAAAAAGATGGCCACGCTGAACCCGGCATGCAGCAGCTTTTGAGGGATTACTGCATGACAACACTGAAATTGCTGGGTGGGTGTGTATGTTATTTACCCTCAACGCAGTAGACAAGGTAAGAGAGGGTTAAAAGAAAAAAACCCTGGGGAGGGGGGAAAAAGCCACCATTTCTAAGCTGCAGAATGCCAAGATTATTAGCAAGCAAAGGGACAAAAAACTGTGCCTATAGAACCCTACTGACATTAAATCTCAAACTTCAATCACAGAATTCAACAATACTGAAAGCTGCATAATTTACACATACAATATATATGAAAATGACTAGCTCTGATAGAAGTAAATGGTGTACAAATGTTACCTTCATTAGGAAGCAATCACACTACCAGCAACTCAAATATTCAAAGAACACATGGAGATTCCAAGCTGTGCCTCCTGGTAGAACTTATACTGCACAGGAGGATCGCAAAATGACTGTACATGAGATATATTGCCTACAGAAAGAGCTGTTGGATCCACGATTTTCTGAGGACTAGGCAAATCAAAGCAGATTGGGTAAATCAGATATTTTGATGGTAAATCAAGGAATTTTCACTAAGGAATTGACTGGCTGATTGGCCATTTTTCTACCAATTCAAGTGTCAATTTCTTCAGTTTTTTGACCACGAGAACTGGGTGATTGAGAGAACCCCGTAGAATAGATGACTCTGATACAGCCAATCTTAACCTTTCACTTATGAGGTACCCTTGAAATAATTTTCAAGTCTCAGGGAACTTCTATTAAGACTAATTTATTGGGGTTAGCGGAAAAATAATGGGGTTCAGTTGCTCTTCTATTCCAGAGGCTGTGGTGTCTACAAATGGCCTTGGAATGTTGCAGACCCATCAGACGGGAGGTCAATCAGCCATAGCTCAAGGAACCAATAGCAACCTCTGCAGGAACTCTAGGCTTCTACATAATCCTGGTTGAGAATGGCTACTTTAGTAGTTTTAAGATCCTAAAAATTCATAGTGGGGGTTTAGTTGCTCTCCTAGTCCAGCAGCTGTGGTGCCTACAAATAGCCTTTGAACCATGCAGACCCATCAGATGGGAGGACAATTAGTCACAGCTCCAGGAACCACTAGCAATCTCTGCAGGAACCCTGTGCTTCTAAAGAACCCTGGTAGAGAATGAATAGTAATTAAAAAATCCTAAACACGCACAGTGGGGTTAAATTGTTCTTCTAGTCCAATGGCTGTGGTGCCTACAAATTGCCTTGGAACTATGCAGACCCATCAGATAGGAGGTCAATCAGCCACAGCTCAAGGAACCACTAGCAATCTCTGGAGGAACTGGAAAAGGTGTGTGTGCCACTCAGGCTCAATAGAGAGGTGGTATGTAAACAGTACATCCACAGCTGCTGGTAGAGTGCTGACAGAGGATGGAGCCCATCCTGGCTCCTGCAAGGGTTCAAGGAGAAAACAGGTAGCCCCTGGAAGTCGCACATCTAAGGTGTCCTAGAGAGGTGAATGGAGTGACAACCTCAGCCTGGACTCCAAACAAGCCACGCCCCCAATGCATTTAACCCCCCCCCTGGTGTTTTGTCATGAGGAATTTCTAGAGGAACCCTAGGCTTCCACCAAAATCTGGTTGAGAAGGTATACCCTCGTTATTGAAATATTCTAAACATTCCAGCGACTGTGGTGCCTACAAATGCCCCCTCCTGATGGCCTATTATGAAGCTCAGCATGGTTACCTGGAAGGGAGAGGAGGGAAAGATCAACTCCACCATGGAGAGATTTTCTGACATTGGAAAATCTCTGTCTAACATGTTGACTAGTATTCCCAGAGATTATGCAATTTGTTAAAAAGTCTTTTGGTGAGGGAGACAATCTCTACCTCTTCTTATTAAAAGCTAGGGTTTGATGGGTTGCTTGGGTACAGGCAGGTCATTCCAGGGAGACATCTGCCTGTCTATATAGCTGGGCTCATCCAGGTTAAAAACAAAAATAATGTTATTGATGTGACATGCAATGACAAACACCCTTAAGTTCAACAGTAACCTGAGCCCAGGCTTTATGGTCCATGACAGCCTGAACCTGAGGGAAGTTGGTTGAATGACGCTGTCAATCAACCCAGAAGACTGAGGACATCTAGTGGTAAAAAAGAAGTGCTGCAGGGGACAGCTCCAGCTTAAAGATGAGTATTGCAACAAAAGCAGCATGTTTTATGTTTATTTTCCTTGGCTATTCACTTTTATTTCAAACTTTTTTTTCAGACGAGTTCCACTTTTAGTGTGTAGGCTGTAGACGCCAATAACTACTGAGCAACTTTTGTTTACCGTTCCCCCATAAAAAGGCTTTTAATTCTATTATGCATAAATGTTATTTTGACATTTCAAACTGTTACATAATCAGTAGGCCCACTTTTAAGAAATTAGACTTTTTCTCAAATCTGCTGAACAGTCATCACATTAAAAGAGAAAAATGCAATTAGTAAGTTAAATACTTACATTGTTACAGTAAAGTAAACAAGCAAGCACAGGAAGACAGCAAGTCTGGGGGATCAGGAGGATGGCATAGCATGCTGGGAGTTTTTTTTTTAATGACTGCGTTTAAAGCACACCTGTCATATATACTTCAAAAGTTTTTACAGACATAAAAGAACAGCATGAGGGATAGATAATATTTGCAAATATAATTATATTACTTTGATGTCCTGAAATGCAAAGTAATGCTGTAGCTGCACATAAGGCACCCTCTGGTACCACACTGTACCTGTAGATTCCCTCCCGAGTTCTCTCATTTGCCATTGCTGTCTCTAAAAATCTCCCACCCCACCACCACCTCCTATAATGCAGTGCTTGGCCCTGCAGTAACCTATTGCTGAGCCCAGAGCAATCGCATTTCCTTACTTTGTGTACTTACAGTAAAGTCAAAATCTGCATAGAATTGTACATACAGCTACATATCGGCATATGTAGCATGTAGTAATATTTGCATAGAATCCTAGATGGGCAGTAAGGCTAAGTTTACACATACACTATATTGCCAAAAGTATTGGGACGCCTGCTTTTACATGCACATTACCTTTATTGGCACCCCACACCATAATCCCCCCTTCACCAAATGATTTGGACCAGTGCACAAAGCAAAGTCCATAAAGACATGGAAGAGCGAGATTGGGGTGGAGGAACTGACTGGCCTGACCTCAAAACGATAGACCACCTTTGGGATGAATTAGAGCGGAAACTGCGAGCCAGGCCTTCTCGTCCAATATCCTCACAAATGCGCTTCTGGAAGAATGGTCAAACATTCCCATAGACACCCTCCTAAACCTTGTGGACAGCCTTCCCAGAAGAGTTGAAGACTAAGACTGGGATGCCATTAAAGTTCATGTTCGTGTACTTTTGGTAATATAGCGAACCACAACGCTGTTTCAATGCATACAATCATACACAAAAGCACCTCCACCCCAATCTCGCTCTTCCATGTCTTTATGGACCTTGCTTTGTGCACTGGTCCAAATCATTTGGTGGAGGGGGGATTATGGTGTGGGGTTGTTTTTCAGGGGTTGGGCTTGACCCCTTAGTTCCAGTGAAGGGAATTCTTAGGTCATCAGCATACCAAGACATTTTGGACAATTTCATGCCCCCAACTTTGTGGGAACAGTTTGGGGATGGCCCCTTTCTGTTCCAACCTGACTGCACCACCAGTGCACAAAGCAAGGACCATAAAGACATAGATGAGCGAGTTTGGGGTGGAGGAACTTGACTGACCTGCACAAAGTCCTGACCTCAACCCGATAGAACACCTTTGGGATGAATTAGAGCGGAGACTGTGAGCCAGGCCTTCTCGTCCAACATCAGTGCCTGACCTCACAATTGCGCTTCTGGAAGAATGGTCTAACATTCCCATAGACACACTCCTAAACCTTGTGGACAGCCTTCCCAGACGAGTTGAAGCTGTTATAGCTGTAAAGGGTGGGCCAACTCAATATTGAACCCTACGGACTAAGACTGGGACGCCATTAAAGTCCATGTGCGTGTAAAGGCAGGTGTCCCAATACTTTTGGCAATATAGTGTATGGCTGTCACAGACAAACCTTTGAAAATGATCTGCAGTGGATCGCCTTTCAGAGGTGTTCAAGAGGCAGGGGAGGAGCCGATATGTTCCCTCTTCATCGGCTGTTTTTACCTTGCAAATGCTGAATGCCATGATGCAGCTCCATCGCTGGAATGGGTCACGTTTGGCACCGGTGCTGCCTGCCAAATGTGACAGGGGAGCTAAGTTTCTTCATTAATTTTCCATCAAGACATAGAGGGAATTCAATATACAAACAGGGGGACGCGTTTTGTATGACTAAGGTCCCTGCGAGGGCTGAAACGCATCAACCTGTTTGTATATTGAATTCCCTCTATGTCTTGATGGAGCATTAATAAAGAATACTGGATTATTTTATACCGTGTTGCTGGACCTTCGTATGTCTTCCATGCTATGCTACAGATTGTGCAGCTGACATCTGGGCACCAGTAATTCTTTTTCCAGCAATCTTATTGCTTTATTTTGGTAGCAGCACTTGTTTATTATGTAAGGGGAGATCATTTTGCCATGGCCATGTGCACCCATGTTTAGCTGCCTATGCATCTTAAGGGGGGGGGGGGGGGGGCGCTGCTCAATCGCCTGTTTTTACCGCCTCCTCCCACCACAAGTGTAAACGAGCCCTAACAGTGAATTGGTATTTTAAGTGCATCAGTTCTGCATATCAGTGCCACCTATCAATGCCCATCAGTGCTGCATATCAGTGCCACCCATCAGTGCTGCCTACTAGTGCCCATCAGTGCTGCATATCAGTGCCACCCATTAGTGCTGCCTACCAGTGCCCATCAGTGCCACCTATCAATGCCCATCAGTGCTGCATATCAGTGCCACCCATCAGTGCTGCCTACTAGTGCCCATCAGTGCTGCATATCAGTGCCACCCATTAGTGCTGCCTACCAGTGCCCCCTATCAGTGCCCATCAGTGCCACCTCATTGGTGCCGCCTTATCAGTGCCCATCAGTGAAGGAGAAAACTTACTTATTTACAAAGTTTTATAACAGAAAGAAAAGAAAAACTTTTTTTTCCAAAATTTTAGGTCTTTTTTTTATTTGTTTAGCAAAAAATAAAAACCACAGAAGTGATCAAAAAGAAAGCTCTATTTGTGGGAACAAAATGATAACATTTCTGTTTGGGTGCAGTGTAGCATGACCGCGCAATTTTCATTTAAACAGCGACAGCGCTAAAAGCTGAAAATTGGCCTGGGCAGGAAGGGGGTGTAAGTGCCCAGTAAGTAAAGTGGTGTTCCGGCCGAAATGATACTTTTTAAATAAAAATACCCCTATATCACACAAGCTTAATGTATTCTAGTAAAGTTAGTCTGTAAACTAGGGTCTGTTTTGTTAGTTTATAGCAGTAGTTTGTTATTTTATAAACTTACAGCAGGCCGTGGCCATCTTAAGTGTGGGCATCTGCAGCCAGACTGTATTTCTTCCTGGATCTCATCCTTGCAGATCTCGCACATGCTCAGTACAGCACAAGCAGTGTAATAGGTTTCAGGTCAGGTTTCCATAGCAACAGCAGTTTCAGAGGAAGTTGCCGCCCCTTCCCAGAAAGCATTGCAAACAGGAAATGATGCGATGGGCCGCGGCCAGGGAGGAGGAAGTGAAAAATGAATGCAGCAGATATACAGTAAGTGCTAAGAAAAAAATAAAAATATATCCAATTCGTTTACAGTGCACAGTTTAGTGAGGGATGCTGAAGAGTTGTAAAAGTGGGTGGAACTCCACTTTAATAAACTGGACATCATTAGGCAGCACATTGAGATAATTATATCTACAAAACAGTATCTATTACCTATTCATTCTCTTCTGTCTGTATAGACTTTTGATGTATCTATGACATGTATATATCTATTTAAATAAAGTCGTAAAGAATTTTCCCAGCAAGCTTTGCTGTATCCTGAAGCCCTATGCTCTCTGTTTTCTTTACAATAACAATTAAAGTCTTCAATATACTAATTACATTTTTTTTTTCTTTTTAATGTGACAACTCAGTTCAGCAGATTTCCTAAAATGTCTCATTTCTCAATAATTAAATTTGCCTTTGCCTACTGATTATGTAACATTTTAAAATGCCAAGATAATATGTATACATAAAAGGATTAACGGCCTCTCCAAGGTGCTTGAAGCAGAAAACACGTATCGGTTGGCCGCAGACAAAAGAGTCTCAGCATTTTATGACTTAAAGTGAATTTTCACTTTTGCAGCCAAATTGGGATAAACCTACCTTATATTTATTTATAGATTGCTGCTTACCTTTTTACTTGCTAAAGAATTCTGTCTAGCTCCCCTCTTCTATGTGGGGTTAAGGAGGGGGCTGGGAGTTACACAATATAACCAAAAGTATTGGGACACCTGCCTTGACACGCACAAGAATTTTAATGGCATCCCAGTCTTAGTCCGGTGGGTTCAATATTGAGTTGGCTCACCCTTTGCAGCTATAACAGCTTCAACTCATCTGGGAAGGCTGTCCACAAGGTTTAAGAGTGTGTCTATGGCAATGTTTGACCATTCTTCCAGAAGCGCATTTGTGAGGTCAGACACTGATGTGAACAAGAAGGCCTGGGTCGCAGTCTCCACTCTAATTCATCCCAAAGAAAGGTGTTCTATCAGGTTGAGATCAGGACTCTGTGCAGGCCAGTCAAGTTCCTCCACCCCAAACTTGCTCATCCATGTCTTTATGGACCTTGCTTTGTGCACTGGTCCAGATCATTTGGTGGAGAGGGGATTATGCTGTGGGGTTGTTTTCCAGGGGTTGGGCTTTGCCCCTTAGTTTCATTGAAAGGGAACTCTTAAGGCGTCAGCATACCAAGACATTTTGGACAATTTCATGCTCCCAAGTTTGTGAGAATCGTTTGGGGATGACCCCTTCCTGTTCCAACATGACTGAACACCAGCGCACAAAGCAAGGTCTATAAACACATGGATGAGCGAGTTTGGGGTGGAGGTGCTTTTGTTTATGATTGTATGCATTGGAACATCGCAGTGGTTCACTATTGGGTGGATGAACTTGACTAGAGGTGCATCATTAGGGGTTAAAAAAAGTTTTGCCTTTACATACAGTGTAAAATTTGATTTGAAATAATTCTTCCGCTGGTTGAAAAAGTCTGCCCGTTGTTCCAATTTCATTTTCTACATATCCTCACTCTATGCTGAGAGGTTGTCAAAGGATTGAGGGAACGTCTCCAGAGACCCTACCGGTGCAGACACAACAGCAGCTCAACTGACTGAACAAAGACTACAGACAGGCACTAAAGGTCCCTCTAGAATATGAGCTGGTTCCTGATGAAAAAAGCTGAGATTTGAACTATGGGTGGCCCTGCAAGTAGTGCTAAAACAGGGTCCTTCAGCTCCTGGAGTGGAGATATGGAACTGCGTTCCTCTCCCCCCGCTGCTAACATGCAAGATATGATAGAAGAGATAGGTGTACAGCAATGCATGCACTGCCACACACGTTCTCCACCACCTATGGGTTCTGGCCTATAAAAGGTGCACTACACATGTGTGGTCATTTGCTTGCTTTCTAACAGTGGACCATTTTTGCATACATGAGCGTTTTTCAAGTCAGCAGTGGGCAGTTGGGGCAAGTGGGCAGGGAGTAGGCATGTTGGAGCATGCAGACTGGATGAGGGAGCTGCGGTCCGCTAATTGCCGTCCACTGATCTGGAGCGTGCTTGTGGTAACCCCCCCTGGCGCCCCTCCTGCCTTTCTTGTCCCAGCCCCACCTGCAAGCACCACCCGTCTCAGTTTAGAATCAACTGAGCTGGGTGGAAAATCAGTGACTGCATCCAGTCAACCACTGCTCAGGTATTTTATTTAATACTTTACCCGACATTGGTGGATCCTCCATCCATGCTGTTAGCGAGGATGGGGGAATCCATTGATTTTATCTGCAGGCTGTACAGGAGAAAATCGAGCCATGTTTGACAGCCCCGTGCAGGAACAGTTCTATCTTCCTCAGATCTACCTTATCTACTTTCCCCACTTTTCAGACTAGTTCATAACAATTCTTCATTAAAGTTATATTAACCAGTTCGGCTCCAGAGCTTTTTTTTTTTTTTTTTTTCGCATACATGTAAAAATCTTAATTTTTGGCAATAAAATTACTTAAACCCCCAAAACATTATATATTTTCTGAAAACAGAGGCCCTGTAGAATAAAAATATGATAGTTACAAATTTTTTATGTCACATGATATTTGTGCAACTGTTTATTAAATGCAAATTTTCAGGAAAAAAATAATAATAAAATGAATTTGAGTACAAAAACACACCATATAATACCCATTTTTCGTTCAAATATAAAAGATGAGGTTGCATCGAGTACATACATACCAAAAATTCCATGTCTTAAAATTGTACCGATATCACCAAAAACGATGGCGCCCAAAAATCACCATAGGTGATGTTTTAAAAGCCTTTATAGCTTATCAGTTTAGAGTTAACTTGGAGCTCTTGTGCTGGAATTATTGTTCTCACTTTAACATTTGCAGCAATATTTCATGCGTGTGGTGCGACTGCGGTTTACATACGCGTGCGCACCCTGGGCTTGAGTTTGCATTTACGCAAGTGTGCGTAACTATTCTCTTTTCTTTTTTTTTTATTTATTTTTAGTTGATTGCTATCACAAGAGGTTAATAAACCTTTATATGATAGCATTGGACAGGTCACAGGGACTCTTTATGGAGACATTAGGGGTCTAATAGACCCCAATATCTCCCCTGTCCTTCACACTTCTAACCAAGCACAGATCAGCTTGGTTAGATGCGTCTCCTGGCTGTACTGGCCAGGAAATGGTGGATCTGAACTAGGGTTACCACCTGTCCAAGATTCACCAGGAATGTCCAGGGTTTAAATCATGTGTCTGGGTTTCAGTCCCCCTGAAACCTGGACACTTTTCCCAGACATGAATGTAGCTCCGAACAGGGCCTGACAGCAGGGTGAGGGGGCACTATGCGGGCTGCATTACTTTTCTCTTTGGAGCGGCCAAAGGTGTCCCGGGTCTGTTATCCTATAGTGTATACCAGGGGTCTTCAAAATGCGGCCCTCCAGGTATTCAGGAACTACAATTCCCATCATGCCTAGTCATGTCTGTGAATGTCAGAGTTTTACAATGCCTCATGGGATGTGTAGTTCTACAACAGCTGGAGAGCCGTAGTTTGAGGATCCCTGGTGTATACTAAAAAAAAAAAAAAAAAAAGAAAATGTGCTGTGCGCCGCTAAAGTGTTCGGGTTTGGCTTGGAGAAAAAGTGGCAACTCAAATATGAACCCGGAAGTAACATAGTTACATAGTAAGTCCATCAAGTCCAACCCATGGTTTAATAATCCTGAGGTACTGTCCTTGGAACCTTTGCTTAAAGCCTTATAATTCCTGGTTAAAATCCACTTATAGTATTGTTTCTGCCGAGCACTCATCTCCACCCTTAAAATTTGCTCCACCTTTGCTGGTAATGACTTCTCCACGTCTTTTTTAACTCTTCTTAGAAGGAATGGCTCAAGTTCTCTGTGGAGGCTGGCATAGCCATACTCTCTGCCTTTACCATGTTCCTCTTCAAAGTCTTCACAGGAGGAGCATTTTTCCGGCATGATGAAACGAAGCAGGGACCAAAGCTCTTTGAGTGAGTTCTGCAATGGTGTTCCAGTGATAAGAAGCCGATGGTTAGACTTGAAATCTATCAGGGTCTTATATAAAAGGGAATAATCATTCTTCAACCGATGAGCTTCATCAACTCCTATGAGTAACATCACTTCCGGTTTCATTGTTTGCATGTGATATCGAGGCATGGATTTGTCTCACAGCGATCCCCCTCCCCTAGCTGGCATCTGTGTCCCTGGGCTCAGATAAGAGATGGAGAGCCCAGGAACCACGGGATGAGAGTGGTCGCTGGCGATGGGCACCGTGCTGCCGGCTCTGTGAAAGTAAATGGCAGCTTTGGAGCTGCCGCATCACTTTCACTTTTCAGCCGGCTAAACAAAACCCACACAAGCTGATGGCTTCTACTGCAGATATTAGATTGTGATTAAAGGTTCCCTCTTTGGACATAAATAGTACATCCCAAGAGCTGAACCAGTTAAACCCATTTTTTCTTTTTTATGTCCTACCTGTAAGCTTATTGTAAGTATTGCCTGTAAGCCCTGTGAATATCTCCTAAATCTATGCCGTTTAGTAGATATTCACATTGGCTCCAGCCAATGACATCACTGCACATGCTCAGTGCGCTCTGCATTCAGGACAGTGTGCCAGGATTACACAGAGCACTGTGCAATGGTGATATCATGCACTTGCACAGGAGTGATGTCATCACGCAGTCATGTTGGAACAGGAAGGGGTCATCCCCAAAACTTTCCCACAAAGTTGGAAGCATGAAATTGTTTAAAATGTCTTGGTATGCTGACGTCTTATGAGTTCCCTTCACTGGAACTAAGGGGCCAAACCATACCCCTGCGTGAGACCCTGTGATGTGAGGACAAGAGTCTGGTATATTTCACTTGCAGCAAGCAATATCTTGCTAAAGCCTATTTGACCTTTTTTTAATTAAATTGGTCAACTTCATCTGGTAAGCGGACATCCATTTCCATGAGCACATTGGTGTCTTTTGTTCAGTGATGGTGAAGGGATTTTGCTGCTCACGTTTTTGTTATGAAGATTTACATCAGGATTTTACACCAATTTTGGATGGACTTTGTTATTGATGCTTATTTATATCTGATTTAACTATTTTATAATTTTTTTGACATCACATGTCACGATTGCACAATTATTATTGTTCACTGTTATTCAGGTTTATGAATTTTGTTCACTCAAGTTTATATATATGGGCAGGTTGATTTATAATTTTTAATTTAAATTTATTTCTTTTGATATACATGTACCCAATTTTTTTACTTTTTTGTCCATTATCTAGCGCTCCCCAACCCCCCTCTGTTTCACATTTATGCATTTATGGAATTTTTTCCATTTTTTGCTCAGGGTGTAGCTGCTTCACTTAGTTTTTCTTGCTTACTTCATTTGGCGCGGAATTATTTACTATTTTCACTGTTTTGGTTCTAAGGCGAAAAATAATTTTTGTTGTCCTTTGAATTTATTCACGCAGCCATGGATGTCTTTAACTTTATGAAAGGGCGTCAGATTAATATTGAAGAAATTTTTCAAAAACCACCTAGCCCCAATTTAGATCTTGAAATAGGCTTTAAACAATTACAATCTGATATGGAAAAACAGGTTAGGCTGTGGTGGGACATAGCCTCCTTTGACTTATACATTGAAAAAAATCTCACACCCAGAAGATTACGGTGGGATGTAAATCCCAATGATGGAGTTTCGGATCCTACTTTTTTAGATGAATGGTTCCAATTTTTCAATGCTTGCCAGCAGAAGCTCATGCAAATGATGGTGAGGAGGCGCCAAGCCAAGGGACGCATCCTTGAAGCCAAAATTTCTGAGCTTAAGGAAAAAATGGAGCCATTCAAAGATACCAAAGAGTTTTTAGATAAAGCCCAACAGTTACATACATATTTGTCCAAACATGATACTGAAATTCAGCAAAAGAAGCTGAAAAAATACCAGAGAGATATTAAGGACTTTGAACAGAATCAGGTTTATAAATGGCAAACTGATTCAACTCCAACCAATTCTAATGTACCTCCAGTTGAACGAGATCTGGAAATACATAATGCTGTCAATCAATTAGCCAAGGATTTTAACAAGAGGGCAACCCCTCCCACTCCAGCAAGAACCTCTAACAAACCAGTTTCTCATCCCAGGAACAACCCCCCTCAGAGGGGAAAAAATTATTCTTTACCAAATAATACTAACTACTCTTACCCAACTCCTTATATGGTGCCTACACAAAATAGGTTTGCGCCTTTGTCAGATAGACCATCTGATTATGATTATCAATATCATAATCAAGAATATAACCATTACCCATCTAGACCCCCTAGAGGTAATTATAGGGGTAATTACCGAGGCCGACCTTATTATAACCATTACAATTATCATCAACCAGGGGGGGAATGGAAGGAGTGGAAAGGACCCTACAGAATTGCACCCACTACACCCCAACATTTCAAAGAGCCTACAGAAAAAGAGGTAGTAGAGGGAGAAGGAGAAAGAAAAAGAAAACGGGACAATTAAATGCAGGGATTTTTAACCTATCTGGAGTAGATTTGTCAGAGGAAGAATTATTAGTATTATCACAAGATTTAAAATTTGCTCCTAGCAAAGATATCAACAAGTTTGATGTATTTGTTGATATAGAGAAATTTATTAGGAAATTAAATATCAAAAAGCATTTTTCTTCTCAAACAAATGTTCCTTCCCTCTGAAGGGATTGAGACCACTTTTTTGCATAGTGGACTTAAGAATAATTCAGTCTTTAATCCTAAGAAAAACACTCATCACCACATTGAAGTATTTAAAAGCATGGTTCAGGAGGAAGTAAGATCACTAAAAATCCCCAAATCTAGTACCAATCAGTCTATCCGTGAAGGTATTAAAAAATTAGAAGATAACAAACAAATAGTAGTCCGACCAGCGGATAAAGGGGGAGGAGTAGTAGTTCTCAGCAAAGAGAACTATAATTCAGAGATTCAAAGACTGCTACAAGATACTACTACTTATAAACCGCTATTATCAGATCCCACACCACAATTTACAACACAACTCTCTTGTTGGGTAAACAAGGGTGTACAGCTACATATTCTCAACAAAAAGGAAGCCCATTATCTTATTCCTAAAGCCCCACGTATCCCAGTTCTATATATATTGCCCAAGATACACAAATGTAAAGAAAAACCCCCCGGCCGACCCATAGTGAGCGGGATAGGGTCTTTATATTCCCGTGTAGGAGAGTACTTGGACATTTATCTTCAGCCTTTAGTCATCTCTGGGCGATCATACTTGAAAGATAGTCGAGCCCTTATTCAATCTTTACAGAACATCACGATATCCCCAAACACTTTATTAGTGACTATTGATATAGAATCACTATATACTAACATCAAACAACAAGATGCCCTGTCAGCAGTTAAATTAGCACTCATTGATCAATCAAAACTTAAATTACTGCAAATTGAATTTTTAGTCGAAGGACTAAAATTGGCTATGGGGAATAATTATTTCTGGGCACACCACCAGTTTTACAATCAGATCAAAGGAGTCGCCATGGGGGCTAGGTATGCCCCCAGTGTAGCAAATATAGTGCTCAATAAATGGGAACATGAAACCATTTACCATCAACCCAATAAATCATTAAGGTACTATAAAAGGTACATTGATGACGTCATTCTTTTGTGGGAGGGCACCATATCGGACTTTCAAGAATTTCTTTTGAGTCTGAATGCTAACACCTATGGACTTAAGTTTACTGCCGAGTTTAGTTGGGATACTATAAATTATTTAGATCTTACTTTAACCAAACAAGGGAATAGGCTGGTTTCCAAAACATTTTTCAAGGCTACTGACCGTAATGGATTTGTGCCAGTAAACAGCTGTCACCATCCACAATGGCTAGGAGCCGTCCCTAAGGGTCAGTATATGCGCATTAGGAGAAATTGTGATGATATTACTGATTACCATGCACAATCTGAGATCCTTACTCAAAGGTTTCAGGAGAAGGGTTATCCCCTCAAAAATCTTTTAAAAACTAAAAATCAAGTTCTGGCTATGGATAGAGATTCCCTTCTAGTCCCTAAAGAAAAAGCCCCCTTTTTGGGGGACATTCCATTTATATCAGGTTTCCATCGCCAATACAGGGGTGTGGAAAAAATATTTCACAAATACTGGCCCATACTTTGTAAAGATAGAGATTTACAGAATCTACTCCCCCCCAAACCAAAGTTTATCTATAGACGTGCACCAGGACTTAGGAATATGATAGCCCCAAATGTGCCCGACCCCCCAAGAAAACTGTCTACTTTTTTGGATGGATCGGGCTTTCATTATTGTACTAGATGCAAGGCCTGCCGTACTACAAATAGAGCAGGGAAAAAGATTTCCAAATTTCACTCCAAGGTTACCCGACAAGAATTCTCCATAAAACCTCTGATTACATGCAACTCCAGCTATGTCACTTATGTGTTGGAGTGCCCTTGTTCAATCCAATATGTAGGTCGCACCACCCGCAAATTGAGAGTTCGTATCAACGAACATATAGCCAATATTTCTAAAGGTTATCTAAACCATAGTGTATCACGGCACTTCCGTATGGTCCACAATAGAGACCCTCGTTTACTTACCTTTTATGGTATAGATAAGATCACCCCCAACTGGAGAGGTACTGATCTTAAAAAGGCTGTTTCTCAGAATGAGACCCAGTGGCTGTACCGTTTACAAACGATGCAGCCGCAGGGCCTGAATATCGAACTGGATTTAAATTGTTTTTTGACTAATGATTAGGTTTATGCTGGTTTTCCACTTGGACATAATTAATTTTTTAACTGAGTTTTATTAATTTTTTCTTCCTATTAATTCAAAATATTTATATCCACAATATTAATTTATCATATAATCAATTTTAATTTATTTTCATTTTTTTATTATCTTCTATTTAACAATTAATTTTTTTCTTTATTGTATAATAAATTTTTTTGATATACAGTATATTTTTTTACACACTGTTGGGTTCTAGTCTTTCTCTTTTTTAGCCGGCTGCATATTCTCTAGTCACTATGATTGGTGAATATTTAAAATAGCTTTTATTATTTAATTTTATTTTTAAATTGTCCTATTTTTCACAGTTAGGCATTGGCGGATTATCTTTTTATCCTAGTTTCATTATTGGAACTTGGCTTTTTATCATTAATAATATATACAGATATTCATATTGTTAATTAGTTTTGTTGCAGCGAATCCACCTTTGTTGATTAAACTGCTATTTGAGATGGTTGTACGGTGTCCTATGAACGGCACTGAGGCTGTGAAGCATTCAACCCCTCCTCTTTATGCTAATTTTATACTCTATTTAAACTGTCTCCTTAGTGACCAAGTACGCTTCCTGAAGACGTGTGAAACGAAACGTACGTCGAGGCGGTACTTGGTCACGCAATTACATCACTTCCGGCCTCCGTGGTTCGTCTGTCCGTCGAGGGTGGAACGCACGCCGCTGCCGTGATTATTTGGGAAATCTCTCCCACAGATCGGATTTTTCGTTCCTAGATACGCTTTCCAGCCTCAGTGCCGGGCGATGGCACCTTCTATGTGAGTAGCCATTTGGCTATGTTCTGTTTTTCTTTTATTCTCAATAAATGGTATTACACTATATTTGGTTCCTCTCCATCTATTTTATATCCCATGCGTGAGACCCTGTGATGTGAGGACAAGAGTCTGGTATATTTCACTTGCAGCAAGCAATATCTTGCTAAAGCCTATTTGACCTTTTTTTAATTAAATTGGTCAACTTCATCTGGTAAGCGGACATCCATTTCCATGAGCACATTGGTGTCTTTTGTTCAGTGATGGTGAAGGGATTTTGCTGCTCACGTTTTTGTTATGAAGATTTACATCAGGATTTTACACCAATTTTGGATGGACTTTGTTATTGATGCTTATTTATATCTGATTTAACTATTTTATAATTTTTTTGACATCACATGTCACGATTGCACAATTATTATTGTTCACTGTTATTCAGGTTTATGAATTTTGTTCACTCAAGTTTATATATATGGGCAGGTTGATTTATAATTTTTAATTTAAATTTATTTCTTTTGATATACATGTACCCAATTTTTTTATTTTTTTGTCCATTATCTAGCGCTCCCCAACCCCCCTCTGTTTCACATTTATGCATTTATGGAATTTTTTCCATTTTTTGCTCAGGGTGTAGCTGCTTCACTTAGTTTTTCTTGCTTACTTCATTTGGCGCGGAATTATTTACTATTTTCACATACCCCTGAAAAACAACCCCACACCATAATCCCCCCCCCCCCCCCACCAAATGATTTGGACCAGTGCACAAAACAAGGTCCATAAAGACATAGATGAGCGAGGAACTTGACTGACCTCAACATGATAGAACACCTTTGAGTTGAATTAGAGCGAAGCCTGCGAACCAGGCCTTCTCATCCAACATCAGTGCCACAAATGTGCTTCTGGAAGAATGGTCAAACATTTCCATAGACACACTCCTAAACCTTGTGGACAGCCTTCCCAGAAAAGTTTACATTTGTTATAGGTGTGAAGGGTGGGCCAACTCAATATTGAACCCTACAGATTAAGACCGGGATGCCATTAAAGTTCATGTGTGTGTACTTTTGGTAATATAGCGTACCATTTGCATTTGAACACAGTGCTGTTCCAATGCATACAATCACACATAAAATCAGAAAAAAGCTACATTCGCCCTGCATTGCATATGCATTTTAATAGGACCTGCTGCACCCAAAGCAAAGACGATGCATAGCAGGTCAAAGGCTCAGGACTGTCACCCGCACTACACTGTGGAAGTGAATGTTATCTGCTGACCTGCATTGGATGTGCATTTCAAATACATGTCATACACAACCGCAGCGGGATGTATAAGAACACTAGCGGAGCCTTGTTGCTGTATTTGAATTCTTCACAGCCAGCATTGGAGAGTCCCTTTAACCACTTAAGGACCGGAAGGATTAACCCCCTTAATGACCAGGCTATTTTTTGCGATTCGGCACTGCATCGCTTTATCTGACAATTGCGCTGTCGTGTGACACTGTACCCAAACAAAATTGACATTCTTATTTACACACAAATAAAGCTTTCTTTTGGTGGTATTTGATCACCTCTGCGTTTTTTTATTGTTTTACTATATACTATAATGAAAAGGCTGACATTATGATAAAAAAAAAAAAACGATACTTTCTACTTTCTGCTATAAAACATATCTAAATAAAAAATCTAATTTCTTCATAAATTTTGTCTAGAATGTATCCTGCTACATGTTTAAAAAAAAATGTTGCGCTATAAACAAAAAAAGAGCGACAATTTTGGAAAAAAAAGCAATATTTTTTACTAATAAATAACCCTAAAAAAATATATAAAAAAACAAATGTATTCCTCAGTTTAGGCCGATATGTATTCTACATATTTTTGGTAAAAAAAAAATCTCAATAAGCGTATATTGATTGGTTTGTGCAAAAAGTTATAGCGTCTACAACAGGGATATGCAATTAGCGGAGCTCCAGCTGTTGCAGGACTACAAGTCCCATGAGGTACAGCAAGACTCTGACAGCCACAAGCATGACACCCAGAGGCAGAGGCATGATGGGATTTATCGTTTTGTAACAGCTGGAGGTCTGCTAATTGCAAATCCCTGGTCTACAAAATAGGGGACAGATTTATGGCATTTTTATTATAATTTTTTTTTTTTTTTACTAGTAATTGCGGCGATCAGCGATTTGTAGCGGAACTGCGACACTGCGGCGGACAGATTGGACACTTTTTTGGGACCCGTGACACTTATACAGCGATTAGTGCTAAAAATGCATCGGTTACTGTATAAATGACACTGGCAGTGAAGGGGTTAGAACTAGCGGTGATCAATGGGTTAAATGTGTTCCCTGTTTGTGTTTTCTAACTGTATGGGGTGACTGTATGACTGAAGAAACACACAGATCCATCTTCCTACATAGCAGAAAGACAGGATCTGTGTGATCTCCCCTGTCAGAACGGAGACCTGCCTTGTTTACACGGGCAGATCCCCGTTCTGTCACTGTGGGGGAACGATCGCGGGTGGCCGGAGGACATTGAGTCCGCCGGACCCTCTGATTGGCTCCCCCTGCTGGCCAATGGGAGCGCGCGCCCACAAAAGCGAGTTCCCGAGCCGACGTACAGTTACGGCGACCGTGCCGCAGTATAATGACGGCGGCTGGTCGGCAAGTGGTTAAAATACAGCATTGTTTTCCTAGATAATTCGGGTGAAATGAGACCAGTATATCTGACGACGGTTAAAGGTAATTAGCTGAAAGATGTGCAGAAACAAAAGAAGTCGGCTCTTAGCTGTGCTTTGTTTATACAGTAAACCTCTCTTTTTTAAAAGCAGTCTTTTATTTCCAAATCGGTAATTAGCTGCAGAACCAGACATAGAAAATTCACAAGAGGCTGAAAGTGTTTAAAAAAAAAAAAACACAGACACTTTTGCTGTTATTACCTCCCTTCTCTCATAGCACACAAACCTGAGCATCAGCACATTTTACTGCATACACTAGTAACCAAAGTCAAAGTTCAATGAGTGAGGGTGTGATGCCATCTAGTGGTAGAAAAGAGGTAATACCACATATTTTTACAATTTGATACTGGGCAAGTCATGGCCAGCTTCAGTCTACCAAAAGGCCGTACAATTTAGAACTTCCATTAAACAACTTCAAAGATCACAAGACGTACTAAACAGATTTACAAATAGTTTGCTAGCTAAAAGTTCTCACATACTGTATATGTAGATTTATTGGCTATAATACGGTACTCAAAGCTGAAAACATTGTTTAGCCCTGGTTCACACTAGTGCAATGTCAGATGCAGCTTAAGTCGCACAGAATCACATTACAATGGAAATCACATTGTATTCAGTGGTAGCTGTTCACATCAATGCAACTGAGCATGGAACAATTTTGGAAAAGGTTCCTCTACTACTTTAATGTGATTGCAGCTTGATTTGAGCTCATTCCCCACAGCTACAACCTTTTGTACCATCTTCCCCACCCTATTAGATTGTAAGCTCTTCTGAGCAGGGCCCTCTTAATCCTCTTGTATATATTGTATTATAACTGTATTGTCTGCATTTTATATTGTAAAGCGCTGCGTAAACTGTTGGCGCTATATAAATTCTGTATAATAATACTAATACTACTACTAATAATTTTGATCCTATAGACTTCAATGGCAATGCACAGAAATCGCATTTACATGCAATTGTGATGCAATTTGAAAAGCAATTTCATGGGGGTTTTTTAACCCTCAATTCTCCTCCTAGGAGCAGCATGTACAGGCAAAAAATCACATAAAAAAATCGCACAGCCATCAAATCGTGACAAACTTGCAAAGAAGTCTCACTACATAATTGCACCCCAATCTGGATCAAAATCATATTGCACTAGTGTGAACCTGGCCTTAGAGTTTGGCTTAAAATGTCAGGTTTAAAGTATATATATATATAAACCATAACCACAAACTTATCTTATTTGGTCCCCTTTAGTTTAAAGCTCAAGGTTAGTGATTTTTTTTTTTTGAAAAGAAAATAACAACAGCACCAGACATACTACTATAAATGTAGAGCAGGGATATTAATTTAAAATTTACAGAAGTCCAGTTAGTAAAATTTTCTTCCAACAGTGGTCCAAATCACATGTTTGTGGGATGATCCTTTACATCACAGCCCTCTACATTTATATTACAGCCCCCCCCCCCCACACACACACACACACACTTTACATCAGTGCCCTCAGACTCCCCCTTCTCATCACAGTTTCTACCCCTTTACGTCACAGCCCCCCCCCCCCCCCACATCAAAGCCCCCCTTTACATCACAGTTCTCCAGTTTATGTCACATTTTCCCCTCCCTTATATCACAGTCCCCCCCCTTTTTGTCACAGCCCCCCCCCTTTACGTCACAGTCCCCCCCCTTTACGCCACAGTCCCCCCCTTTACGTCACAGTCCCCCCCCTTTACGTTACAGATTCCCTTCTCCCATGTCACAGTCCCCCGTTTTTTGTCCCAGGTTTCCCCCTCTTTATGTCACACTTCCCCTCAATGTCACACTCTCCTCTTTTTACATCACAGTTCCCCCGACCACATCACAGTATCCCCTTTACATTACTGCCCCCCTTTACATTACTGCCCCCCCCTTTACATCATAGTTTTTCCCCTCTTTATGTCACAGTTCCCCCCCAATGTCACAATCTCCCCCTTTACATCACAGTTCCTTCCCATGTCACAGTTCTCCCCCCCCCCCCCCCCCACATTGCAGCACCCCCTTTACATCCCTGCCCCCTCTCCCTTTACATCACAGTTCCAAAAATTGCACAAACCTCTAGTTTGGGATTTTTAAGGCAATGCAACAATTGAATTGAGTAAAAATAATTTATTATAAATACAAATATAAATTCATGGTACAAAAATGAATTAAGCTTCATAATGTTTGTAGACAATACATAATATTAAAAGAACCAGTACATGATTGAAAAGAATGATAGAAAGTGATACATCTTACTACAAGATACAATCACCACCAGTGCAAAGAAGGTGGCGTCAAGTAGCAGAATTCTGCACTGGTGGTGATTGTATCTTGTAGTAAGATGTATCATTTTCTATCATTCTTTTCAATCATGTACTGGTTCTTTTAATATTATGTATTGTCTACAAACATTATGAAGCTTAATCAATTTTTGTACCATGAATTTATATTTGTATTTATAATAAATTCATTTTTACTCAATTCAATTGTTTCATTGCCTTAAAAATCCCAAACTAGAGGTTTGTGCAATTTTTGGAATACTATATGGGATGATGGCAATGACACATCCAACCATTTGAGTCAATTGTTTCTTCTTTACATCACAGTTTTCCCCTCTTTATGTCACAGTTCCACTCAACGTCTCAATCTCGTCCCTTTCCATCACAGTTCCTTCCCATGTCACATCCCCCCCCAGTTCGCAGTACCCCCTTTACATCCCTACCCCCCGTTTACATCACAGTTTTCCCTTCCTTGTCACAGTTCCCCTCAACGTCTCAATCTCCCCTTTTGCATCTCAGTTCCTTCCCATGTCACAGTTCCTCCGCTACATCACAGTCCTCCCCTGTTACATACCTCCCCCCCCCCCCATTTTACATCACAATTCTCCCCCTCTTTATGTCACAGTTCCTCCCCCCCAACATCACAGTTCCAGTATTTACATCATTGTTCCCCCATCTTACATCACAGCTCCCCCTTCCCAGTGTCCTCTGCCCCCCTTAGCCCCCCTTCACATCAATCTCCTCTGCCCCCCTTAGCCCTCCTTCACATCAGTGTCCTCTGCCCCCCTTAGCCCCCCTTCACATCAGTGTCCTCTGCCCCCCTTAGCCCCCCTTCACATCAGTGTCCTCTGCCCCCCTTAGCCCCCCCTTCACATCAGTGTCCTCTGCCCCCCTTAGCCCTCCTTCACATCAGTGTCCTCTGCCCCCCTTAGCCCCCCCTTCACATCAGTGTCCTCTGCCCCCCTTAGCCCCCCTTCACATCAGTGTCCTCTGCCCCCCTTAGCCCCCCCTTCACATCAGTGTCCTCTGCCCCCCTTCACATCAGTGTCCTCTGCCCCCCTTAGCCCCCCCTTCACATCAATGTCCTCTGCCCCACTTCACATCAGTGTCCTTTGCCCCCCTTAGCCCCCCCTTCGCATCAGTGTCCTCTGCCCCCCTTATTCCCCCCCTTCCTTTTAAGTATCCTCACCCCCCTCTCCTTTCCCTTTTTCAGCAGGGCTTTCAGCCTCACATACAGTCCTACCTTACACAGAGCAGGTCTAAACAGAGGGCGGGAGCTACCCAACTGGTAGAATTACCAGATGAAAATGAAGGGGGGGAAAAAGGGAAATGGAAAGCAGCCACCACA
Organism: Lithobates clamitans; assembly: GCA_037952925.1. Classification (NCBI taxonomy): domain Eukaryota; kingdom Metazoa; phylum Chordata; class Amphibia; order Anura; family Ranidae; genus Lithobates; species Lithobates clamitans. Next base: position 496,310 of record JBBGZY010001550.1, on the reverse strand, counting down.
TCTAGTAAGGAGTAGCAAACTAAAATATTTAAACTTTTTGGTTTTGGGTGTAGATAAACTTTAAAGTATAACTAGAGGCAAAACTTTTTTTTTTAGTTTTAGATAAAGGGAAGATGGATCCCCCATCTTACATCACAGCTCCCCCTTCCCAGTGTCCTCTGCCCCCCTTAGCCCCCCTTCACATCAATCTCCTCTGCCCCCCTTAGCCCTCCTTCACATCAGTGTCCTCTGCCCCCCTTAGCCCCCCTTCACATCAGTGTCCTCTGCCCCCCTTAGCCCCCCTTCACATCAGTGTCCTCTGCCCCCCTTAGCCCCCCCTTCACATCAGTGTCCTCTGCCCCCCTTAGCCCCCCCTTCACATCAGTGTCCTCTGCCCCCCTTAGCCCCCCCTTCACATCAGTGTCCTCTGCCCCCCTTAGCCCCCCTTCACATCAGTGTCCTCTGCCCCCCTTAGCCCCCCCTTCACATCAGTGTCCTCTGCCCCCCTTCACATCAGTGTCCTCTGCCCCCCTTAGCCCCCCCTTCACATCAATGTCCTCTGCCCCACTTCACATCAGTGTCCTTTGCCCCCCTTAGCCCCCCCTTCGCATCAGTGTCCTCTGCCCCCCTTATTCCCCCCCTTCCTTTTAAGTATCCTCACCCCCCTCTCCTTTCCCTTTTTCAGCAGGGCTTTCAGCCTCACATACAGTCCTACCTTACACAGAGCAGGTCTAAACAGAGGGCGGGAGCTACCCAACTGGTAGAATTACCAGATGAAAATGAAGGGGGGGAAAAAGGGAAATGGAAAGCAGCCACCACATCTAGTAAGGAGTAGCAAACTAAAATATTTAAACTTTTTGGTTTTGGGTGTAGATAAACTTTAAAGTATAACTAGAGGCAAAACTTTTTTTTTTAGTTTTAGATAAAGGGAAGATGGATTAGAACACCTGCCAGGTTTTTATTGCTGTCTGTACCCCTGTTAGGAAGATTCACCCTCTTTATTTGTCCTGTTTACCGGTATCATCAAAAGTGAAAGAAAATCCCAAATTTTGAGTTCTCCCCACAAAAGTAATAGAGAAGAAATCTTCCAATGAGGACACTAGTTCTGGTGACCTGAGGACCCCCAAGAGATTCCCTTAATTTGAAGGAATTCCCCCTCACTTCCTGTTTTGGCTATGGGACAGGAAGTGAAGGAAAATCTCCCCAATGAGACACAGATATCAAAAAATAAACTGACAGGGGTTATGACCAGTGGGGGGGGGGCGGCAAACAACCACCACCCCCCCAGTTGGTCACCTGCGACCCCCCCCCCGGTCTGATGGACGGGTAAGCCCGGCACTTACCCCATCTAGGTAGCGGACAGGCAGCATTGCAGTGTACTTACGTGATCCTCCTCCCTCCTCCTAGGCGTCCAATAGGATCGCCTGTCTTTTCAGCCAATCTGAAAACGGGTCTCACACCCGCTTCTGATTGGCCAGATTGAGGATCAGTATCTCAACAGCAAATATCCATTCACTGCTGTAACACACCTGGGGGGACTCTGGTCGCATTCTCTGCGCCCCGAGCCCACCCTACTTTGAAGCCTATTAGAGCCTCTGGCTCTAATCAGGTGCTTAAAAAAACCCTGCTGCTGTAATTCATGCGCCCGGTACTTTACAATGGGACTTTACCTTTGGGGTTCATAGGACATTTGCCACAATGTGCTGCTGATATATTCAACATCCGGTGTCTTCCTTCTTTGACCATTGGGAGGTCACTACAATGTAAATTCTGTACATGCATGACAGAGTTACATGAAACAGACACCTAGATCCCCGTCATGTGCTGCAGAGCGATCTACAAAAAAAAATCCTCCTAGTTGTTTTTTTATTTAACTTTAGCTCCTCTTCATGTGTCTCTGTGGCACGTCCTTGTTAAATGACATCTGCATAAACAGTTTACAGTGTTTATACATTCTGAACGTTGTTAATTACCTTTAACATCTGCCCACCAATGCAGCGAGCGCTACGTGCTTCCAAACTGTCATTTCAAGGGTGGGAGGTTTTGTGCTGTAGAGTCTAGCAGCCTAAGCATTCATTTTTGTGTGTTATAAGAAGTGATGTACTCTTTAAATAAATTATTAAGGGTATCAAGATTGACCTTGGAGATTCACGGGATCTATAAAATGGCCCCGGCCTGCAATCAAGTGTATTTATTTGGACAGTTAACTCCGTAGAGAGTTTCAGCTTCATATATATATATACTGTATATGTACATTGTTCTGTATGTTGCTGCTACAGGATACAGAAATATTCACATTAAAGTGGATGTAAACCCTCACATATATCCAGTGAAGTGAACAGCCTCAGAAAATACACAGAGATGAAACAAATACATACGTTTTACATGTTAATCTGCTGTCTTCAGCTTTATATACTGTTTAGAAAGTGCACATCCTGTCAGAATGTTCTCTTCCTGATTCACCTGTGGGTGTGGATTCCTGTCAAACACTGTGAGACAGCTGATTGGAGGAGAGGCACACACCCCCTCTCCACATAGGCAGAAAGAGGAAGAAACAATGCAGAGCTGTGCTGTGAATAGACCAGCTTTCTGCTAATCTATTTATAGCACCCACCCTGACACAAAATTCAGCCTGGTTTTATCACAGTTGATGGAGAACTTGTCTATCAGGCTGATAACAGAAGAATGGAGCAGGAGAAAGCCATGGGACTTAGGGCTAAAAAGAGAGATAAGAAAACACTGCAGATATATGTGCCCAGCTCAAATTTCATGAATCGGGTTTACATCCACTTTAAAGCAAATCTTCACCCAGAAGAGTTGCCCCTTCCCCCCCCCCCCCCCCTTTTATCAAATTTATAAAAAAAAAAATTTTTTGGGGGGGACGACAGGTACCTAGTCTTGACAGGTACCTGCTCCTCACTTCCGCTGACCACCTAGGCGAACGAAACGGAAATTCTTCCACCCGCTCGCAACCTCTTGGGACACTTCACAGGTCCCAGCATGCTGCGGAGTCATTCAGATTGGCTCGCACACGTGCAATGAGGAGCAGGCTGTGAAGCCACAAAGAATCACAGCCGGCTTCCCACAGTAAACATGCTGGGGCCTGGTAACCAAAGACTGGCAAAGAACCAACCCAGGTCAGGACAGCGTTGGATCCCTGGGCAGGTAAGTGTCCTTTTATTAAAAAATCATCAGCTACAGTATTTGTTTTTTACAAAAGACCATGGACAAGAGAATATTTAGTAAAAAATATGAATTTTATTACAAATAGTTAACATCATATCAAAAAAAGCTAAAACACATGATAATACTGGAGTAAACATGAGATTGAAACATGAAAAAGTGGAAGAGGCCCAACACTTCTGTGAAACAGATGCCAAAACCCAACAGCCTTCCTTCCCTTGTGCAACCGTGCTGTGCAAAAAAGAGGAAAAAAAAAACTTTAAAGCACACTTTTTATTTTTCAGACAGACATATAAAATCCAATGGGTTTGCTTTCTATGTGGACATCCTTCCTCTCTTTTTCCTGCAATTGATCTCCAGTGCTTAAAGCGTCAAACACATGAGGTCAGTCTCTGATATTAATATACAAGCATTTGTACTGATTAAACTGTTGTATATTCTTTATAATTGTATAACATTATGTGCATAATCATTATTTGTGTATCAGTCTTATAGATTGTTCGTAGTTATATGGACGTCTTTCAATCCTTTCCCCTTTTTCCCTGAAGAAGACCCTTACTCCACATGTCGAAACGCGTTGGATTTTATCTGTCTGTCTGACAGTTTGGGCCTCTTCCACTTTTTTATGTTTCAATCTCATGTTTACTCCAGTATTATCATGTGTTTTAGCTTCTTTTGATATGTTGTTAACTATTTGTAATAAAATTTGTATTTTTTACTAAATATTCTCTTTTGAGTGTTCATGGTCCTATAAAGTCCCGTTTTTTGAGGAAACTTTCTTTTAAACATTGTACAAGTAATGTGGACCTAAACCTCTACTTTCCCATCCAATTAGTCTCAACCATTTTTTGTTTTTTACAGACTGACTAAACCTCCTCTTTAAGGCCCCGTTCACATATGGGCGATTTGGAGTTGCAGGTAGAATCACATTAATTCTGCCAACGATTCCAAGTTGTGGCAAAATGTGCGACATGCGTTTGGGTGCCATTCATCCTAAATGGCACAAAAAAACTCTGCAGTTACCATATGACAAAATGCTTGAGAATTACGGCAAAACACAAGTGTAAAATCACTCCTGGCGATTTGTTCCCTGAGCTTCTTTAGAGCGAGAATGGCGCATAGGGCAGCCTATTAAAGTGAATTGGCCTAACACAAGTTCCCTCTACGCATGGCATAAACAGGGGAAATGCGTAGTGGGAGATGGCGACACGTTGGGCGTAGAAACTGCAACATTTGCTAATCGGGGCATATTGACTATGACTTTCACTGCTGGTGAATCAACCACTGTCAATGAAAACACACGCACCTGGACAATTCACCTGTAACTGTTTGGTGAATGTGAGGTTAACTGTTTTATAAATATGTCCCTTAAACAGGACCTGCACCTCTTTCATGCTCAGAAGTAGACATGTGCAGAATGAAAAAATTAGCTTTGTTTCGTTTCGATTCGTTATTTACATAAATTTGTTTAGTTACATTCGTTTCATTCGTTTTATTTGTTTTGTTTATTCGTTTTCGTATCGATTTGAAAAGTTTTCAAATCAATTTCAAATAGTTTTCGAATTCGAAAAGTTTTCGAATTTGAATAGTTTTAAAAAAAGAATAAAATAGAATAGAAAATAAAGGAATAGAATATATATAAAAAAATATTCTATTCCTTTATTTTCTATTCTATTTTATTCTCTTTGGAAATTGGAAAATGATTCAAATTTAAAAAGTTTTCGAATTTGAAAACTATTCGAATTTCGTCTGAATTTTTTTTCCATTATTTCGGATTCGTTTAAATTTCGTACTATTCTAAGTCGGAAATTCGGATACATCTGAATTTCCGAATAACCAAAATTCGCCTGAATTTACATTCGGAATGAAATGAACCACACATGTCTACTCAGAAGGAGATGAAGTACATGCATGCGTGGGTAAATGCAAATGCATAAGCCACCGCCACTAACCCCAGCACAGTTGCGTATAGCCATTCACTTTTAATGGCAGCTGTTTTGCGGCACGTGCAGCTCCTCAGGCGCCAGAAAGCACTAAGGTTTTAAGACTCGGCATACAGGAGCCGCTAAGTGTCCATGTGCATTGGCCCTAAATATACTGTAACCACACCTTTAGAAATATTTAGTAATTGCAATCTACAAACACATACAGATAGCCAATTGCAGGCTATTTATTCTTTGCATACCGCATCTTATTTTTCCTCCCCATTCCTCTCACAGTGGCCATTTTTACTAAGGGCAGTTGAATCCATCCGCCTTTACTTCCTGGAAGTCTTGTGAGATGTTGCAGTTTCCAGACAAGATTTCCCATGAAGGTAATTGGTGATTTAGCCTTCCCAGGATGCATCTGTGAGGCCAGGGCTACATCACCAGTGCCTCAAGAAACCAGGAAGGGGAAAAACAGTAATAGTAAATAAAAGCAAAACATGTTTTGCTTGACTAATGAATGTAAGGTGATTTCATACCAGCATACAGAGCTGCATGCCTAATGTGATTTTTAGTGAAAGGGGAAAAGGTCTGCTTTCAAGTAGATCTAAACCCAATTACTGAAATCACATACAAACATTTACATGTCCATATAATTTGAAATGTTTATATATAGCCAAAAGTTATTCTGTGCTTTTTTTGGGGGGGGGGGTTAAACCCCTATTAGATTATTTTCTGCTGTCTCTGTCCCATTAGGGAGACCCCCTGCCCTTGAGATGCAACAGAATGTTAGAGGAATTCTCTACAGGTTTAGCATCTGTGTTCGGATTTTAACCCTCCATATTTGCCAAGCGAATGCGCCGCAACCATGTTCATTGCACACGATTGTAGAGCATTTGCGGCGCTTCCCTATTCTCTTAAAAGGGTTGCATTTAGCAGGCTTGCTGCCCACCAATCACAAAATGTTGGATCGTTTTTGCATGCATCACTGAGGTTTCCATCCTGGATTCATTGACATGCTAACCTTTTCATTTATGCAGTGAGTGCAATCTTGTCTTTTAATCATTTTTTTTTTTAAATTAACTGTCTTTACTTAGATGGTAGCGCCCTCTTCTGTTTATTTTTGATACGTGCATTAGGTTACTCGAGACCTGGTTCAGAAGAGCAGCAGCTGTCTTTGGTGCTTTTTAAAGACTTTTTAATTGAACGCCCTCCTTTCCTGTCCCTATTCACTAGGTCTGACACTATGCAGTGTTCCATATTACAAAGCAAAGTATTGCCTCTGCTGCCATAGCAGTTTATGGGATGGAGGTTGGGGGTGCTAAAAATGTAGCTCAACCAAGCATTTTTACCACCCATTCACATATCTAAACTTAGCCTAAGCTGCTTGTCATATCAAGACATGAAGATTTCCCATAACCTATTGCTTCTGAGACAATTGGGGGGGATTTACTAAAACTGGTGCACACAGAATCTGTGTTACGCATAACAAGCGCTAGAGATTACTGTAGATGGAACTCCTATCAGGCAACTGCATAGGAAGTTGAAATAGATATATACTGTATGTATACTATTTAACCTTCCAAAATTAATTGTAATTCTACTTATCTCTATTTAGCCAGGAAGGTAATGACACTATTCACTGTGTACAGCTTTTGGTGTCATTTACCTGTTTGTAGGTAGGTGGCGCTCAAACCTTAGAATAGATCTAATTTCACAGGGTAGTGTGGAGTTGATGGATTTAAATTGGTAGGCATCTCCTGTACACAGAAGGGTCTCTGAGAGCAACCTACAGCAAGCACCATGCCCGTTCACAATACATCTTTATTTAGGGCCCTCCCAGGAGGTAACTTCAAGACCTCAAAACGTGTTGGATACAAACATCTCCAACAACCTAAGCTCAAATTTCATTTTGATCCATGATAAATGTTTAGTGGCCCCCGCTTGGGCTAATAAGTCCGATGAATTGGATGCCGCTGGGTAGTGAGGATGCATGCTGGGGAAAGGTTTTTCCAGACCCAAAGCACGCTGTAGAAGGAGGAAGAGATAGCCCAGTCACCACACAACTCACCCGACCTGAGTGGTTAGCAGGTAAAAGAAGCTTTGTTCATCCAAGCCATGCCCCCAACATGTTTCATCCCGACTTGGGACGGGTGAGGTGTGCAACAGCTGGGTTATTTCTTCCTACTTCTACATCCCAAATTTAATTCAAAGCGGGGTTCCGCCGAAAAAAAGCCCCTCTCCTCTCCCTTCTCCTCTCCACGGTTCCGGCATTCTTACTATGGGCGCCCGGATGTGGCTTCACAGCTGGGCACGCACTACGCATACACGAGCCGCGGTGCACGCTGTAAATGGCCAGGAAATCTTCTGGGACCTGTGACGTGTCCCAGAAGATTGCAGGGAGGGAGGGGGGGAGAGGTGAATTTCCTTCCGGTGCCGCGGAGCCCCAGGAGGAAGTGGGAGCAGGATGCCTCTAAAAAGAGGGTATCCGCCGTCCCCCACCCCCAAAAAAATGACATGCCAAATGTGGCATGTCAGGGGGTCACCGTCACTTAAAGCGGAAGTTCCATTTTTGGGTGGAACTCCGCTTTAACAATTTAAGCCCTGATGAAGGAGGCAGCTTTGACACCCCAAGCATGTTGGGTTCAAATTTTTATAGTATTGTTTAATGGAATATTTATTAACATTCGTACTTTTGGGTGTGTCATTGCTCATACTTTTAGTTTTTTTTTTCTTTTTGAGAGAATTATAACATAGCTGAATCTTTCCTCTGCTTCTCAACTCCGTAAAATGCCTAAGTACTCCCCCTCTAGTCTATTGCCCCGTACACACGGTCTGACATTGATCGGACATTCCGACAACAAAATCCATGGATTTTTTCCGACGGATGTTGGCTCAAACTTGTCTTGCATACACACGGTCACACAAAGTTGTCGGAAAATCCGATCGTTCTGAACGCGGTGATGTAAAACACGTACGTCGGGACTATAAACGGGGCAGTAGCCAATAGCGTTTGTCTCTTAATTTATTCTGAGCATGCGTGGCACTTTGTGCGTCAGATTTGTGTACACACGATCGAAATTTCCGACAACAAGGTCCTATCACACATTTTCCGTCTGAAAATCGGACCGTGTGTACAGGGCACATCACTTCCATCTTTCTTTCTATTTGATGAAAATATGAATATGATATGAATTTGATGAATATGTTAAATTTCCAGTAGGATTGTTTGTGTCAATGGGTAAGCAGGGGATCTTTATGGGATGCGTTGAGGCTGAAAGTGCTGGGTTCAGACAGGGTCTGGAGGGTAACAATGGCATTTTAGGCTGGGGTGCTGGGTTCACATGGGGTCTGGAGGATAACAGAGGCATTTGATACCAAAAGTGCTGGGTTCAGACAGGGTCTGGAAGGTAACCAAGGCATTTTAGGCTTAAGGTACTGGGTTCAGATAGGGTCTGGAGCAGAACAGAGACATTTTCAACGGAAGGTATTAGGTTTAAATGGGGTCTGGAGATAAACAGAGACATTTTTGGTTGAAGGTATTGGGTTCAGATACTTACTGAGGCATTCAGGCTGAAGGAGCTGGAATAAATTGGGGTCTTTAGCGTAAAAGAGGCATTCTAGGTTGAAGGTATTAGATTCAGACATGGTTTAGATGGTAACAGATATATTTTAGGCTTAAGGTACTGGATTAAAGTGAGATCTGGAGAGTAAGAGAGGCATTTTAGGCTAAAGATCCTGGGTTCAGGTAGGGTCTGCAGGGAAACAGAGCTATTTTAGGCTGAAGGTGCTGGGTTCTTCCTGCGTCTGGAGGGTAACAGAAGCACTTTAGACTGAAGGTGCTGGGTTCAGATGGGATCTGGAGGGGAACAGAGGCATTTAAGGCTCAATGTGTGGGGTTCATAGAGGCATTTATTATTTACACTGATGGTTCAACATGTTTCTGCTCAGCTGCGGTAAGATCAACAGACCCTAGATCGACCCCACTAACAAACAAGCAACCGATCTATGGCTTAAGTCATAGTGAGGAAGAAATCACTTCTTAACCATGACAAGATCCACTGTGCCAGAGCGGTTGTGCTGAAATCTAAGGTCTACTGATATTCCGGCAGTTAAAAAAAAACACCAATGTAAGCAATCAATAAATGCTTCTGCTGAACTTAGCATCCCCACCACAGAGCTACACAGTATATAGATTGTTGCCAACATTTTAAAATAATTAGGAGGAACACCTTGAAGGGTCTGAGAAGAAAAATGTATTATGCAATGCATACCACCCACCAAGCATGTGGGAGTGTGGCCAAAACAATTGTCATTGCTTCACAGCTCATGGATTGTAGTATATGCTTTGCTATGTTTTAGACAAAATAGGAATAGAAACATATTGACCTGAATACTGGTCAGTGTACACAGCACAGATAGGCTATAGTCCTTGTGCCCACAAAATGTCATCTAAATGACTGTGATACAAGAGAGCGTCTCACAGACACAAAAACTTCAATTATAATTATAATTTTAAAAAAATTAATCTAATCCATTACATATGATTTTCTCTACACAAGTCAGAGTTAATTCTTTGTCTGAGCCCACCTTAACAATTTAACTTAAATAATTAAGGATTACATGGTAATCCGCAATTGTTGAGAGAATGAACAAATTGGTCAGGAGCATGCAATGTACAAGATAGGGTTTAGAGTATTGTGGTCAGAAGGCTGTTATGTATAACATAGTATAAAGATTGCAGGAGTTAAGAGCATGCAACACACAACATAGCATTTTAGGGTCTGGACTATATATACTGTAATGGCATCCCAGTCTTAGTCCATAGGGTTCAATATTCAGTTGGCCCACCCTTTGCAGCTATAACAGCTTCAACTCTTCAGGGAAGGCCTTCCACAAGGTTTAGGAGTGTGTCTATGGGAATGTTTGACCATTCCTCCAAAAGCGCATTTGTGAGGTCAGGCACTGATGTTGGAGGAGAAGGCCTGGCTCGCAGTTTCCGCACTAATTCATTCCAAAGGTATTCTATTGGGTTGAGATCAGGACTCTGCGCAGGGCAGTCAAGTTCCTCCACCCCAAACTTGCTCATCCATGGACCTTGCTTTGTGCACTGATGCACAGTCATGTTGGAACAGAAAGGGGCCATCCCCAAACTGTTCCCACAAAGTTGGAAGCATTAAATTGTCCAAAATGTCTTGGTATGCTGACACCTTAAGGGTTTCTTTCACTGGAACTGAGGGGCCAAGCCCAACCCCTGTAAAACAACCCCACATCATAATCCCCCCTCCACCAAATGATTTGGACCAGTGCTCAAAGCAAGGTCCGTAAAGACATAGATGAGCGGGTGGAGAAACTTGATTGGACTGCAAAGAGTCCTGGCCTCAACCCAATAGAACACCTTTGGGATAAATTAAAGCAGAGACTGCGAGCCAGGCCTTCTTGTCCACATCAGTGCCTGACTTCACAAATGTGCTTCTGGAAAAATGGTCAAACATTCCCATAGACACACTCCTAAACCTTGTGGACAGCCTTCCCAGAAGAGTTGAAGTTGTTAAAGCTGTAAAGGGTGGGCCAACTCAGTTTTGAACCCTACGGACTAAAACTGGGATGCCATTAAAGTATATATAATCCAGACCAATGCCCCTAAAATGTTGTGTGTTGCATGCTCCTAACTCCTGCAATCTTTAGACTATGTTATACATAACAGCCTAGAATTTACTGAAAAGCTGCATTGGCTGCTAAGGGTGGGCCAACTCAATATTGAACCCTACGGACTAATGCCCCATACACACAGTCGGACATTGATCGGACATTACGACAACAAAATCCATGGATTTTTTCCGACGGATGTTGGCTCAAACTTGTCTTGCATACACACGGTCACACAAAGTTATCGGAAGATCAGATCGTTCTGAACGCAGTGACGTATAAACGGGGCAGTAGCCAATAGCTGTCGTCTCTTAATTTATTCTGAGCATGCGTGGCACTTTGTGCGTCGGATTTGTGTACACACGATCGGAATTTCCGACAACGGATTTTGTTGTCGGAAAATTTTATAGCAAGTTCTTAAATTTTGTGTGTCGGAAATTCCTATGGAAAATGTGTGATGGAGCCCACACACGGTCGGAATTTCCGACAACAAGGTCCTATCACACATTTTCTGTCGGAAAATCCGACCGTGTGTACAGGACATAAGACTGGGATGCCGTTAAAGTTCATGTGCGTGTAAAGGCAGGTGTCCCAATACTTTTGACAATTTAGTGTATGTCCTATAGTTGCAGCCAGTGTAAGAAAAAATAAGTCCTATTGTTGATGTCAACGGGAAAAAAAATAAGTCCTATGCTTGGTGTCGGTCTGAGACAAATAAAGAAAAACTCTCACATATATGAACTTTTATTTAATCCTCCAGATGACTGCATGCATATAATAGTTATATGATAAGACCTATTCTGACCAGCTGCCCTATTGCAGAGAAAATGTTCCTATTAAGTTTATGTTAATTTGACTGTAGCTCCACCCCTAATTTATGGGTATTCCTGTGGCAGGTGAGGTACAGCCAGTACTAAGCATCTCTAAAGCCAGCCATAGCATTTTTATTTCCTTCAAACTCGCTTGAATCCCCCATCAACACTGACCACTGTGTTCTCCCGGCGGGGTGAGCCGTCCCTGCCAGGAGAACACGGAGATTACTGCTAGTGGCTATAACAGCCGCTAGCAACTAGTGCATGTAAAATCTGATAGGCTGGTTGTACCCAAGTTGAACGGTCAATCAACTTGGGTACATTCAGCCTGCCCATACATGGTTCAAATCTCGGCCGATTCCCCAAAAAAAAAAAAGCCACACTTTTTGTAGCTGCTGACTTTTAAATGGGTGGAACTCCGCTTTAAGCTGTCCAATGAAAAACATACAAATGTTTTTTTTGAATGACTGAAGTAGAAAGCAAAGTGCAGTTCTGTACTACAGTTGGAACTGTAATGCCCTGTACACACGGTCGGATTTTCCGTCGGAAAAAGTGCGTTTGGATTGTGCTGTCGGAAATTCCAATCGTGTGTGGGCTCTATCAGACTTTTTCCGTCGGAATTTCCGACACACAAAGTTTGAGAGCAGGCTATAAAATTTTCCGACAACAAAATCTGATCGGTTAAATTCCGATCGCATGTACACAAATCTGACCCACAAAGTGCCACGCATGCTCAGAATAAATAAAGAGATGAAATCTATTGGCTACTGCCCCGTTTATAGTCCCGACATACATATTTTACGTCACCGCGTTCAGAACGATCGGATTTTCCGACAACTTTGTGCGACCGTGTGTATGCAAGACAAGTTTGAGCCAACATCCGTCGGGAAAAATCCATGGATTTTGTTGTCGGAATATCCAATCAATGTCCGATCGTGTGTACAGGGCATAAGTCTTAGCGCTGCCACATAGAGTCAGGTCCATAAATATTGGGACATTGACACAATTCTAATCTTTTTGGCTCTATACACCACCACAATGGATTTGAAATGAAACAAACAAGATGTGCTTTAACTGCAGACTTTCAGCTTTAATTTGAGGGTATTTACATCCAAATCAGGTGAACGGTGTAGGAATTATAACAGTTTGTATATGTGCCTCCCACTTTTTAAGGGACCAAAAGTAATGGGACAGATTAACAATCATCCATCAAACTTTCACTTTTTAATACTTGGTTGCAAATCCTTTGCAGTCAATTACAGCCTGAAGTGTGGAACACATAGACATCACGCTGGGTTTCATCAGGCCTCTACTGCAACTGTCTTCAGTTCCTGCTTGTTCTTGGGACATTTTCCCTTCAGTTTTGTCTTCAGCAAGTGAAATGCATGCTCAATCGGATTCAGGTCAGGTGATTGACTTGGCCATTACATAACATTCCACTTCTTTCCCTTAAAAAACTCTTTGGTTGCTTTCGCAGTATGCTTCGGGTCATTGTCCATCTGCACTGTGAAGCGCCGTCCAATGAGTTCTGAAGCATTTTGCTGAATATGAACAGATATTATTGCCCGAAAAACTTCAGAATTCATCCTGCTGCTTTTGTCAGCAGTCACATCATCAATAAATACAAAAGAACCAGTTCCATTGGCAGCCATACATGCCCACGCCATAACACTACCACCACCATGCTTCACTGATGAGGTGGTATGCTTTGGATCATGAGCAGTTCCTTTCCTTCTCCATACTCTTCTCTTCCCATCACTCTGGTACAAGTTGATCTTGGTCTCATCTGTCCATAGGATGTTGTTTTAGAATTGTGAAGGCTACGGTGTACGAGCAGCGCTCCTTCTGGAGTTAGGTAAACGCAAGGGACCCCCAGTTCTATTCCTGTCAGTCGACGCGGAAAAAGCGTTTGACAGGGTAGACTGGGGGTTCATGTTGAAAACATTGGAAGTTATGGGGGTGGGGCAGAGGTATATCTCCTGGGTGAGGTCCCTCTACAGTCACCCTATGGCTACAGTTAGGGTTAATGGGGTATTATCAGAGCCTCTGGAGATGAAAAACGGCACTAGGCAGGGGTGTCCGTTGTCCCCTCTACTGTTTGTTCTGTCTCTGGAACCTCTCCTCGCTACCATTCGCAACGACCCAGATTGCAACGGGGTGGGAACGGGAGGGGAGGAGCACAAACTCGCGGCGTTCGCCGACGATATATTATTTTTTATTACCAACCCTAGAATCACCCTCCCGAACCTGCTCCGAGTAATCAGAGGGTACGGGGAACTATCAAATTTCAAAGTCAATTTGAAAAAGTCGGAGATCCTAAATATTAGCGTATTAGCGTAGACAAGGACGAGGCCTCCCACCTCGCTCAGGTATTCCCATTTCCCTGGAAAGAGGAAATTAAATATCTAGGGGTAAAACTTTCCAACTCCATAAATGGATTGTACCATAAAAATTATTTACCACTGTTGGATGAGATTAGGCAGGAAACTAGAAGGTTAGCTGCGAGACCGCTCTCGTGGCTTGGTCGCGTGAATGCGGTTAAGATGATACTGACCCCTAAGATACTTTTTAAATTCCAGATGCTCCCCATCCCACTTCCTCTGTATTACTTTGGAGCCTTAAGGAGACTGGTGGCGAGATTTGTCTGGGCGGGCAAAAAACCACGTATCTCTTACGCGGTTTTGAGTAGGGGGAAAAAAAAGGGGGGGTTGGCCCTACCGGATTTTTATAGATATTACATATCAATCACAATATCACGGGTTATTGAATGGTCCAAAAAGGATACTGAAAAAAGATGGGTCAGATTAGAACACTACATGAGTAACACTGATTTACGTAGGAAAGTTTGGAATCCACCAAAATATCGAGCACTGGGCACTAACACAGCGATTTTGACACAAAACACTCTTAAATGTTGGGATTTGGTACACACACAGAATAAGTGGACATTTAACTCACCTTTAATTTACATGAAAGACAATCCTTTTTTTGAGCCAGGGATGAGGGAGGTGGGGGGGAATTGGTTAAAAGACGAAGGTATCCAACTTAAAAACTTCCTTAGTAACAATGGAAGCTTACGCACATTCTCCGAGTTAAAGGTAGACTCGGGGATTGGGGTTCTGGACGTGTGGAGGTACCTTCAGCTCTCGCACTTCACGGAAAAGCTCCCGGGGCCACTTAGGGGTGTAGGGGAATATAGACCACTCGAGCAGCTCTGTGAGAGGGAGCAGCCGAGTGGGACTATCTCACAAATCTATAGGATCTTGGGCATGAGACTGGAGCTGGAGGTGCCCCCGTACATCAGAAAGTGGGAACGGGAATTAGGTTCACAATGTGGTGAAGTCACTCTAGAGAAGATTTTGAAACTGGTACATTCGGCAGCACAGGATTCCAGGAGAATGGAAACTCACTATAAATGTTTGGCAAGGTGGTACGCCACCCCAGACAGACTCGCCAAAATGGACAACACCAAATCCAACTTATGTTGGAGGGGCTGCCCCTCCATAGGTTCGATGGCCCACATGTGGTGGGAATGCCACGTTATTAAAACTTTTTGGGGAAAAATCACAAATTTGATTAAGGTAATTACAGGAGAGGATATCCCGATAGATCCATGGGTGTGCCTATTTCACGGCACGTCAAAGACGGTGAGGAGTTATCGCTCCTCTATGGTAGCCATATTGCTGGACGCGGCTAAAAAGCAGATAGCAACAAAATGGTTAGACCCGGTTGCACCAAATATCCGGGACTGGCTACTCAGCGTGAACGAGGTGTATAACGTTGAAATTATAGATAGCAGAGGAATCGTCCCTGGGGAGGGGGAGGTAGGAGAAGGGAAATGGGAGGGTTGGCAAAGGTATAAAAAGACTTGGAGTTTTGCCGAGCAATTTATAGATAGTACTTAAGGGTCCGGCGAAGTGGACAGGGACAGGAGCCCATTAATGTATTAGCAGCTGTCCTCTAGATCCTCCCGCAGGAACAGGGGTGGGTGGGATTGGGGGTTGTAGGGTGGGGAGGATGAACTCTGTTAATGAATTTGTTATCTTTTCCTATTTTGTATTTGGATGAGTTCGGTTTTGTATGGAGAAACAATAAATAAAGTATTTAAAAAAAAAAAAAAAAAAAAAAAGAATTGTGAAGGCTTTTTTAGATGTTGTTTGGCAAACTCTAATCTGGCCTTCCTGTTTTTGAGGCTCACCAATGGTTTACATCTTGTGGTGAACCCTCTGTATTCACTCTGGTGAAGTCTTCTCTTGATTGTTGACTTTGACACACATACACCTACCTCCTGGAGAGTGTTCTTGATCTGGCCAACTGTTGTGAAGGGTGTTTTCTTCACCAGGGAAAGAATTCTTCGGTCATCCACCACAGTTGTTTTCCGTGGTCTTCCGGGTCTTTTGGTGTTGCTGAGCTCACCGGTGCGTTCTTTCTTTTTAAGGATGTTCCAAACAGTTGATTTGGCCACACCTAATGTTTTTGCTATCTCTCTGATGGGTTTGTTTTGTTTTTTCAGCCTAATGATAGTGACAGCTCTTTAGATCTCATATTCAGAGTTGACAGCAACAGATTCCAAATGCAAATAGGACACGTGAAATGAACTCTGGACCTTTTATCTGCTCCTTGTAAATGGGATAATGATGGAATAACACACACCTGGCCATGGAACAGCTGAGCAGCCAATTGTCCCATTACTTTTGGTCCCTTAAAAAGTGGGAGGCACATATACAAACTGTTGTAATTCCTACACCGTTCACCTGATTTGGATGTAAATTCCCCCAAATTAAAGCTGAAAGTCTGCAGTTAAAGCACATCTTGTTAGTTTCATTTCAAATCCATTGTGGTGGTGTATAGAGCCAAAAAGATTAGAATTGTGTTGATGTCCCAATATTTATGGATCTGACTGTATGGTATGGGCATCAACACAGGTATTTATTTTAATTGCAATGTAAAAGTTTAGCTTTAAATATATGTAACATTTTTTTTACTGATTAAATGTTTGCAGTAAATGCTTTTGTTTTATATTTGCACAGAGTTCTATTTTAAGCCCCCAACACTTTGCAATTAAACTAGAAGTAAACCCATCCATAAAACAGTTACCTTTCCAGCATGTGCTGGAAATGTAACACTCCCATTGGTTGTGCTCTCAACCAAACTGTCAAACCATCCAATGGTTGGTGTCATAACTGATCACATGTGCAGCATCATGGCAGTTGTAGAGTAAACAGAGGCCAAGATGGCAGCTTCTTTGGCTGAAAACGATAGGAGGGTTTACTTACACTATAATTGCTGATTCTGGGTATATCTGTACATGGTTTATTCGCGTCCAAATAGGATGCATATAGGGGATTCCGAAAGGCAGCTCCACTACTGTAAGCCACTAAAAGTTTTGCCCTTCATTCTCTGTATTGTGATGTCTTTGATAGTTCAGCTCTGGTTTATTCCATCCTCCCCCAGTTAACCTTGGCCCCCGTGCACACTGAGAAAGCCTGCTTTGTATGGTCAATGAGGGACATCAGAGCAAGTCAAAGGAACAGAGCTCAGCATGGGTTACAGCAATACCTTGTTAGCAGCATGGCTAGAATCCTTTGTACTGCCTCTGCAGATGTATATTACACCTCCAGGCTTCACAGGGGAATATATGTGATTAGGACTAATCGAACAGCTGTCCTGGTTTGACGGAATAACTGTGATGCAAGACTTCCCAGACAAGGCTGCGGCAAATATGAAAGATGCGCTCATTTCACCCGCTTATGAGTATACAAAAGACAAAGCAGTACTGTTGTACTGTGCATTACAAGATGAATACAACTAAAAAAAAACACTTTTAAAGCAAAAGTAATCTAAAAATTTGGCTTTGCGGTTCTAAACATAAAAAAAAATATGCTTAACACGTTGTAGTGTGTTAACGTACAGTATGCTCGATCATGCGTGTTATGTCATGTGTGAATGCAAATTGTATTAATTTTGTAAAGCGCTACACAAACTGTTGATGCTATATACAGTATCTCACAAAAGTGAGTACACCCCTCACATTTTTGTAAATATTTTATTATATCTTTTCATGTGACAACACTGAAGAAATGACACTTTGTTACAATGTAAATTAGTGAGTGTACAGCTTTTATAACAGCGTAAATTTGCTGTCCCCTCAAAATAACTCAACATACAGACATTGTCTAAACCGCTGGCAACAAAAGTGAGTACACCCCTAAGTGAAAATGTCCATATTTGGCCCAATTAGCCATTTTCCCTCCCCGATGTCATGTGACTTGTTAGTGTTACAAGGTCTCAGGTTTGAATGGGGAGCAGGTGTATTCAATTTGGTGTTATCGCTCTCACTCTCTAATACTGGTCACTGGAAGCTCTACATGGCGTCTCATGGCAAAGAACTCTCTGAGGATCTGAAAAAAGAATTGTTGCTCTATATAAAGATGGCCTAGGCCAGTGATGGCGAACCTTGGCACCCGAGATGTTTTGGAACTACATTTCCCATGATGCTTATGCATTCTGCAGTGTAGTTGAGCCTCATGGGAAATGTAGTTCCAAAACATCTGGGGTGCCAAGGTTCAACATCACTGGCCTAGCTTATAAGAAGATTGCCAAGACCCTGAAACTGAGCTGCAGCATGGTGGCCAAGACCATACAGCAGTTTACCAGGACAGGTTCCACTCAGAACAGGCCTCACCATGGTCGACCAAAGAAGTTGTGTGCACGTGCTCAGCGTCATATCCAGAGGTTGTCTTTGGGAAATAAACATATGAGTGCTGCTAGCATTGCTGCAGATGTTGAAGCAGTGGGGGGGGGGGGTTAGCCTAGTACTACTGGAATCAAGTCCTGGAGTCTGATGAAACCAAGATAAGCTTGTTTGGTTCAAATGGTGTCAAGCGTGTGTGGCAGCAACCAGGGAAGGAGAACAAAGACAAGTGTGTCTTGCCTACAGTCAAGCATGGTGGTGGGAATGTCATGGTCTGGAGGGAACCATGAATGCCAACATGTACTGTGACATATTGAAGCAGAACATGACCCCCTCCCTTCGGAGACTGGGCTGCAGGGCAGTATTGCAACATGATAATGACCCCAAACACACCTCCAAGATGCCCACTGCTTTGCTAAAGAAGCTGAGGGTAAAGGTGATGGACTGGCCAAGCATGTCTCCAGACCTAAACCCTATTGAGCATCTGTGGGGCATCTTCAAACGGAAGGTGGAGGAGCGCAAGGTCTCTAACATCCACCAGTTTCGTGATGTTGTCATGGAGGAGTGGAAGAGGACTTCAGTGGCAACCTGTGAAGCTCTGGTGAACTCCATGCCCAAGAGGGTAACACAAAATATTGACACTTTGCGCCCAATTTGAACATTTTCAAGCTTAGACATGGCTGTGTGTTGAGTTATTTTGAGGGGACAGCAAATTTACACTGTTATACAAGCTGTAAACTCACTACTTTACATTGTAGCAAAGTGTCATTTCTTCAGTGTTGTCACATTAAAAGATATTAAAAAAATATTTACAAAAATGTGAGGGGTGTACTCACTTTTGTGAGATACTGTATACCTTGGAATATTAATAATGCATTCCAGAGCACCAAAAATTGGACCTGAGCCTTTTTTTCCGATGCAGCACACCACAACGCACGATTGAATTTCACCACATGTAGGGCTGGGAGATTTTCTTAAAAAAAAAAATCTTCGATTCTCTTAAAAAAAACTCGATTCACAATTCACAAGTTTTTTTTCTTTGGAAACCGCGCCGGTCCTGAGGCGCTGCGGGCATGAGCTTTTAGGCTTGGCCTGCGGCTTCGGCCTAGTCCATGGCGTCCGGCCTCGCAGACTAGGCCGAAGCCGCGGCCTCACCTAAAAACTCCTTGCCCGCAGCTCTTCAGGCCCGGCGCGGTGTTAGAGCCGGTCCGGAGGCGCTGCGGGCATGAGTTTTTAGGCGAGGCCGCAGCTTCGGCCTAGTCCACGGCGTCCGGCCATAGCCGCGAACTAGGCCGAAGCCGCGGCCTCGCCTAAAAACTCATGCCCGCAGGGCCTCGGGACCGGCGCGGTGAAAAAAAAAATCTAAAAAAACATCGATTTGCTTAAATTTTGAATCGATTTGACCTCTCAACTCGATTCAAGATTTAAATCGATTTTTTTCCCAGCCCTAACCACATGTTGCAGTGTTCCTTAGTGCATACGGGTGTCTTTCAGAATGAATGCCACAGCAATGCACTAATATGCATGCTGTGCTACACTGCATTGGGGCAAGGCACGCTTTCCGGCAATACAAAAGTGTTAATAGACCCTAAGGGACTTTTTGCCCGACTCACTAAAACTTTGTCCCTCCAATTTGAGGTTGTGTGTATTTAGGTTTGGGTGGTCTGAAGAGCGATCCTCTACAGTGAATCACTCCACCCAGGTGAGTATGCAATAGGTCGTTTATAATTGCTACAGGTGGCTTTTCATCACCTGAAGAGTAATTCTCTCCAGCGAATCACTCCTCCCAGGTGAATATGCAATGAATGGGTGGTAGTTATTCCCGTCACCTGAACGGTGATTCCCATAGGTGTGCGCAGCCTATTGCAGTAGGGTGTGCACCCCAAAGCTCCAACACATATATGCGTTTGACATATTTACCGGCCTCTTCCCCGCTCTCCATCCTGAAACAATGGGAGAAAGGGGGAGCCAGGGAGAACATAGGGGGGCAACAGAAGGAAGAGGAACAGGGACAGGGGGGATGGTGGGGTGGCATATATTGGTACAGGTCCCCTGTATTTCCCTCCTGTGGCAGCTGAATGTTGAGAGGGAGAGGAGGAGAGACTTACTCTCAGCTGCTGCAGGAGGAAAATACAGATCCATTCCACTAAACTCCACCCCGCCGCCTCTCTTGTCCAGGTTCTGAGGGTCAGCAAGGAAGGATTGCGGTTTACCTGTCACCTGCCAGTCATTGGCGGGTTGCTAACCACAGGATTAGGGTGTGCCCAGCATAGGCGTGCGCACAGGGTGTGCCGGGTGTGCCTGGGCACACCCTAATCACCTCATGTGCACTAGCATTATCCTGGAGCAGCACCAGGTGGGTGGTTGGGGGTGCCAGTGGCCAGTGTAAATGCCCCCATTATATTAAAGTCTAGGTTCAACCTTAGGAACATGTTACACTCGTATTTAGGGTGTACCATAATATTCTCTCAATCAACTGTCTCCCACCATCAGAGCCCCCTTCCTGTGACAGCAGGTGGCGTTCATGTGTGTTTGAACTTTGGGGTGCACACCCTAATGCAATAGGCTGCGCACACCTATGGTGCCCAGGCACACCTGGCACACCCCTTGCGCACGCCTATGGAGATTCCCCAATGGGTCACTCTTCTCAAATGGGTAATGAGTAATTCTCCAATAGTGAGATAAAAGTCATAGGGAATGTGCTCACCTTGTGACGTATATTGGGTAGTGTAATATTGTTGCTCTGTTTATTGTGCTTTTTGCAACCATATATCCAACACCCAGTCCTAAAATAAATGTGCAAAGAGTGCAAAAAGTAGTGGTGATCTCATCAGATCATCTGAAACACCAAATGTCATCCTTAATAATTCATCCCAAACAGTAGATGATGCTTGTGCAAATTCCTCTATAATAAATTAATGAAAAATTGATTATCATAAAAAAAATGCAAATAAACAAAAATCCAGTGAAAATGTGTCAAAAGATGAAAAAAGATAAATAAAATCAATAATAAAGTTCATTCTCAAGTAGTGCAAAAATAGCAAAATTTCAGGTGACTTGTGCTTGTCCAATGTGACTCATGCCTGAGTTTAGCCGCAAGTGACTTCCGTGCTCCCCTTTAGTTCCCCACTCACCAGATTCTTGCACCCCTGCAGGAGTTTAAACGCCTGTAGTGATGGTACTGGCTGGATCCGGAGCAGACACCTCCACCTCGGCTCAGCAAACACTGGGGTATCCAGATCCCTCTGCCCCTCCCTCTCTTTGTCCCTCCAATGGTATCATAGGAACAATTTTTGGAGGGCATAACAAAAAATTGCTTACAAATTAATTTTCATCAGGTGTATGTAGTCCATATGCTTTTTCAAGCAGGTTCCTCAGGGATTTTCAGGAATTTAAAGGGAGGATTTTAAAAGTTTTTATCTTGTAAGTGCAACTTGTCTGTTTGGGGGCTTTGAATAAATTTGTATGCGGAGAACACTATGGTCTCTATACTTATTATTTACATGTCCTGAACTCATGGAATCTTGAGCCAAGCTGGGAGATGATCCGCTTCTTTGGATATCAATGAGCTGAGTTACCATTAAGAAAAGAGCCATCTGGATTACCCACCATTGATTGGGAAGAGGAAGTGAGAGTGTGGGGAGATCCGCATATGAGTTTTGACTCATCTGGGGGGTGAGCACGCATTTTTACTGCTGGTGGTGTGCACTCCTTTTGAGGAGGAACAATCACTGTGGTGGAATTGTGTGGATACACTGATCACAGGAAGAGTTTTTCATGTTTTATTCCTTCATTTTTTCATTTTATGGACTATTTATTTATATGTAGGATTTATTAATTTTAGAGATGTGCACTTTATATTTATAATTTTACACATAGTGCTACATTTATTTATTTACTATCCATTTTGAAATTAGTGTGGTGTACCACCTATGCCCTGTACACACGATAGGATTTTCTGATGGAAAATGTGTGATAGGACCTTGTTGTCGGAAATTCCGACCCTGTGTAGGCTCCATCACACATTTTCCATAGGAATTTCCGACACACAAAGTTTGAGAGCAGGCTATAAAATTTTCCGACAACAAAATCCGATCGGTTAAATTCCGATCGTGTGTACACAAATCCGACGCACAAAGTACCACGCATGCTCAGAATAATTTAAGAGACGAAAGCCATTGGCTACTGCCGCGTTTATAGTCCCGACGTACGTGTTTTACGTCACCGCGTTCAGAACGATCGGATTTTCCGACAACTTTGTGTGACCGTGTGTATGCAAGACAAGTTTGAGCCAACATCCGTCGGAAAAAATCCATGGATTTTGTTGTCGGAATGTCTGATCAATGTCCGACCGTGTGTACAGGGCATTAGAGTGTTTAACAGCTGTGCACGTTTATTATTAGGTTATTTTATTTAAACATCACAACATTTTTTTACTTGTGGCGCTGATTGTTTCATCTTATAATTATGGCGGACACATCAGACAATTTTGACACTATTTTGGGACCATTGTCATTTATAAAGCGATCACTGCTATAAAAATGCACTGATTACTGTGTAAATAACACTGGCAGGGAAGGGGTTAAACACACCCGTTCTGCGGCTCCATGACACGATCGCTGGGACACCGGTGGACGTCGAGTCCGGGGGTCCCGTGGGCACGGCAACGCTGTATGCGGTGGGCGCGCGCGTGCCCGCTAGCCCTGCCAATTAAAGGGGACAAACAGGTACACCCACGTATTCTTGCAACTCGCTCTTCTCTCTGCCAATGAGGATGCAGAGAAAGGAGCAGATCTGGCAGCCGTGGTTGTGTGAGCGCTTACATTATGCAGTGTCAGCGAGCAGAGGGAGGGGAGAGGAATCTGACTGGGGACGCTCTCCCTCTCAAAAGAGACTGTGTTACTCCAGCGGCGGCCCAAGATGTGGCACATCCGCTACGAATGCAAACAAAAAGACATTGCCTTTTTGTAATAAAAAAAATATTTATTTTTTTGAAATTGGGGAGGGGGGGGCACATGGTGGGGCACAGCATAATGTTGGGGGGGTCAGGGCCCCCTCTGCCCCCCCTAGGGACGCCATTGATCACAATGTCATGTAAGGTGGTCATCACTCTTGCTCTTCTCTTAAGAGGTCAATTCCAGCAATAAGTACTATTTGCATTGAAACTGATTGCCCTCCTTCCTTGCTTGAGAGAGATTATTATAGCATTATGGTGCCCCCCACCCCAACATTGGCCTTTGAGTACGTGCTCATGTGGCTGTAGTAGGGTCAATGAACTGGAAGCTCTTTTATGGCAGGAAACAATGTGACTGTATTTATATATACTATAATAATTATGGGACATAAAGGTATTTGATGTATTTTAGCACCTCTCTAAAAGGCCATGTTCATATCATCCTCAGGATCCAGAATGACTCACACCTTTCCAAACAGCTGGGAAACGTTTAATGAATCTGACCTTGAGACACATTACAATGAAAAGGTTTCAATAGCAGTATTATATCCATAACAAGAAGCATGTCAATCGATGTTTTGTTGAACCTGTTGTGCTTTCATCCACAGAATTCATATTACGCCCGAATGAAACTTGAAAATGTCATAAGGGTAAAAAAAAAA
This sequence comes from Lithobates clamitans, assembly GCA_037952925.1. Classification (NCBI taxonomy): domain Eukaryota; kingdom Metazoa; phylum Chordata; class Amphibia; order Anura; family Ranidae; genus Lithobates; species Lithobates clamitans. Next base: position 472,452 of record JBBGZY010001550.1, on the reverse strand, counting down.
CAACGTGGATATGCTTACAATCAGCAGTCACATGATCGCTCAGTTCTCGGTGTTAGAGCCAGCAGGGGACAGCTTGTAGCATTGGATCGATGCTGCATCAGGTAGGTAAGCATGTAAGTTTGTTTTTTTACAATCCCACCCTTCTCCTTCAAATAGACTGATCGAGCACCTCAGTGCAAGAAAAAAATGCACCTTCAGCATTTTCAGAAACACAGCACGCCACAACGTACGGTATGTCCATTGCAGTGTGTGGCTACACAGGGATATTGTTGGCAGTTTTTTTAAGGGGGAAATGCCACTTGTGCAGTATGCAGCAGCACAGAAGCCCTTTGAGATCTAAGGGCCCATTTGTACAAGATGTAGATCAGGTGGGGGCTGAGGCGCAACCCACTTTTACAAAGACATGTCTATCTGTCAATTAATACACATGTAGCGCCTACCCCCCGATTTTTGCCTATTTTGCTATGTAATTTATATGGAATGTGTTAATGATAGCAATAAAAGTGGTAAAATAGATCCCCTGCAACAATAGACTCCCCTATTAACAATAGAACCCTGCAACAAAATACCAACTCCCCAAGCAACAATAGATCCACCTTTGCAACAATAGACCCTTGCGAGTAACAATCTCCCAGGAGCCAGCAATAATAGGCCCTTTATTAGCCAGCATCAATGGACCCCTCCCTCACCAGTATCACTCCAGCAACAATAGATCCTCCGCCAGCAACAATAGACCACTCCAGCAACAATAGACCACTCCAGCAACAATAGACCACCCCAGAAAAAATAGATTCCCCCCAAGCAAAAATTAATCCTCAGCAGCCAGCAACAGTAAACCATCCAGCATTCCCCCAGCACCCCTTACCATTACATACATTCAGTGCTGGAGGTGCCAGAACTGTGTCCCCCCCTCCATGCTCCCATGGCAAAAAAAGCCCTGGATGTTCTCTAAAAAATCCAGAATATCTCTAAAATATTACAGACACTGAACCCACCCAACATACATGACAACGGGGTGCGCAATAAAGTAGGTCAGTACTGAAAATCAGAAGACAGAAATTTCCCATAGGCAAATTACCCAATCAGAAATCTTTTAAAAAACACTTAAAACATAACATAAATCCAACAATATTCCTTCCATTTCTAACAGAATCATTTGCAGACTTTAACAATATTTAATTCTGTAATGAATGACGGTAATGTGTATTTGGGTTTGTTTTTTTATCCACTAATATTCTAGAGATCTCAGCGCTTGCAGGAGTTTATTGCCAGAAAAACAGTTTCCCATACACTCCGCCGGTCTGCGGAGCAGGGAAGGGATTAATCATCATTTGAAATAATGACTCTTAAATCCCTCTCCTCCGCAGCCAGTAACATTATAGTGCCATTACTGCTAGATTTTGCCTTTGTTTTTCAGCGACCCAACCGCATTAATTTGCACTTTTTGGAATAAAAACATGTTCAGCATGTACAGCCGCCGCTCTCTCGGTCTGTCTCTATCATTAATCATTGTGTCTGCAGTGCCATGTGTTAATCTGCACCCGTTCCTTTAATGTCTATCAATAATACATTTCTTCGGCTGCTGTTATTTGCTGAGCGAGATCTCTGCTTTCCACAAAACAGAAGTAGATTTTTATATTTAGAAAGAAACCAAAAGTTTTTGGTTTAGAACTCTTTACAACTTTGATAACTTTCATACAGGTATACTGGTAGTACTGAGTTTAAAGCCACCCTTGAGCTCCAGTCAGTGACTTTGCCTAGGCTGAGATGATGTCATCCATCTGCTGCAGGCAGGAGGAGCATTTTCTTAGTCTCCTCTACCCCAGGGAGCAGACTGCAACACTAACTTTTAAAAGTCACAAGGCTGAAATAGGGGATGATGTACAGTATGTCAACCAATAGTGAACACAGCTAATAACTGCACAGGCACCGGAATTTACGTGATCGTGTTATCTCTGAGCTAACATCTCAGTCCAGGAAGTAGATGGTCACCGTGAATGATGCCTGAACACAGATGGCTCCATCCTTCTGTCGAGAAAAGCGGATGAAGGCAATGTCAGGGGGAGCACTATGATCTTTGAAATAGATAATAAATACCTAAGTGTCACACATTACTTACAGTGCATGCACCTAATGTAGAAAATATATCTGATCCACTTTAGATGGAAATTCCCCCACTTCTTGGACCAACAAAGAAGGCTCATCCAATCCAAAAACACCCTGTATTACAATGATTTTTAAGGCTAGAATTACATATGCATCTTTAGAAGATCAACTGGGTCTCACAGCTCAAACCAGGAGGCCTCAAAACCTCCTTCAGGTGTCCACTCCTCTCCAACATCCCAGGACCTAGAACGAGAAAGACATCTCTTCATCTTCAACACAGTTATGCAGTTCCTGCACACTTAGTGTCCAGTCTTCCATAATACTCAACCTTCATTTACTTCTGACTACCCAGTGTCTTCTAGTGCTGCAGGAAACAAATTCATCTACATGCTCAGGAAAGTTTACTGAAGACTTCTCAATTGAAAAACATAACAACATCTTGGCAATAGAGTTACTCCATGCTGGTTAATGCATTCCTTGCTCTCCCACTCTCCTAGGTGCCTATTGGGCCTATTGGGCGAGTGCTATTATGTGGGCCAGCAAGTCCATCTGTTTTTTTATATTGTATTACATAGCTAATTGAATCTATTTTTAATTTGTACAATTTTTTTTAACCCCAAGACTGTGTGCTTGGGGTTAAAAAAAATTGTGTTCTTTTATTTTAAAAAAAATTCCTTATATTTAGTTTACTTATATTTACTTGCCCTACCTGGGGTTCTCTCCACTACTATTTTGACCTTTGGTCCTTGTAATATTACTATAGGTATTTCTACACCCCCCCCCCCCCCCCAGATTATTGTACTCCTGCGATCCTATTCGACTTGGGTTACTGTATATGTTGCTCCTTAGCAATGCTACTGTTACCATTGCAATGGCACTTTTCTCCTTGTGTATTATACATACGTTTTACTGTCTTTTGCTATCAGTTATTCCTCCGTCTTTCCTTTTCTACTCCCGCCTCTTGGTGTGAGCTCCTGGCCAAACTGCTGCTTCCCTCTCCTGGTAAGCTCTTGCCTCTCTCATCAGTGGTATACACCTCTGTTCTGTTTCACTAACCATGGCTCTCAAAGTGCTCACCCTTAATACCTAGGGGATTTATTCCCCTTCCAAATGCCATCTACACGCCCATAAAGTAGACATTGCTTGTCTTCAAGAGGTTCACTTTTCCTCATCCTCGGCCCCATGCTATTCCCACTTGTCTTACCAGACTAGTTACCAGTCTTCTGCTCCCACAAAACAGAGAGGTGACCTCATCGCATTTTACAATTTTACTAACTTTTCTTGTAAGAAGCAGATTTCAGACCATCAAGGACGCTACCTACCTACCTTACTTCAAAGTGAGGTATTGGGGGTCAGAGGTCACGGTCTTGTGCTACTATACCCCTAATTCTAAACACCTCCCTTTCTTTTCACACCTCTTAGAACTTTTGTAAATGCATGGTAAAGACAATGATACGTAATGATGCCTCTGTCAACCCACACCATGTTTGTTTTCAATCTCTGCTCATGCAGGCTGATCTCATAGACGCATGGCAGGAACTGAATCCCCTCCTTTGGGATTATACATATTCTTCAGATCCAAATAATCTGTACATTTGCATAGATCACAATTGGGTTAAACGATCTACTCTCCCCATACTTTCCAGAGCAAGAATTCTCCCTATCCCTTGGTCGGACCATGGCCATGTTATTCTCTAATGTTGCTCACTATTACCAAAGCCCTGTCACATTGCGTGGACTCTAAACAATATCAATCCTTTAAATATTGGACACCCTTAGAACTCTGATAACGAAATACTTCACTCACAACAAAGATTCAGTGTCCTACCCGCTTAAACTTTGGGAAGTAGTCAAAGCATTGCTCTGAGGCCACATTATTCAGCTTTCCTCAGCTTGTAAAAAATGCAACAAACGTAAGCTGGAAATGGAGCAGGCTCTGTCTATCGATCCACTTGTGTAATTTTTCTCTTGATCAGTACTACCAGCTATAGCCTGCAGTGCTGATCAGTGTATTCTGACAGTGGGGAAATCTGCCCACTATCAGAATAGAATAGCTCAGGGGGAAGGATACCCCCATCCACCTCAAGTGTGTGGATGGGGGAATCAAGTCATTTTCTTTCAATAAACCCACTGGATGAATGTAAAAAAATGACTGATGCTTCCCCTGTCCTACTGACCACCTATTGTTGATCCTATGTTACAACATTCACTGAAAATTTGAGACTCAAATACTCTTGCAAGTTAATTTTTCCCCCCTCCCACTGCTTGGTATTCTCCAAAATCCTTTGTTTCTCCCAGCCATAGGAAATCCTCAAGCTTTCACCTGGTGGTCTACTAACGAGTATAAGGTACATTCACAACCTTTTGCTTTCTAATGGAGTCAAATCTTTCTCATATTTATGTGAACACTGGAAACTTTCCTGTACGGAGAACTTTAGGCTCCTTCATCCAATGCCTAATTTCATTCACTCAATGCATAGAAATGTTTCAGCTGACCCTGCTGACTCATTCTAGTGGCCTAATCTCTTTCCTATATCAGGCTCTAATGTTCTCTTTAGGAGACTCCTAACCAAAAAATGGGAGAACGATTTGGAGGAAAAGCTAAATATTGCAGATTGGAAAAAAATCTGGACCACAGCAGCTACATGTTTCACAAATATCCTAGCACAGGAGAAGCCCACAAGGTGATGTTCACATGGTACATGACCCAGGAACCTTTATGCTTCTGTGGGTGCAACACTCTAGGCACAATGTACCACATCTGTTGGCAGTGTCCCACAGTGCAATGTCTTTGGATCCAAGTAGATATCTGGATTCTGTCCTCAATACCAACTTACCTTCCAAGCCCTAGGAAGTGTTACTTCATAGGCCCTTTGCTAACCTGGCCCGAGCTGAGCGAAAATTGATCTCTTTCATATTCCTGGTCAAACTAAAGCAAGAGCATGGCGACAACCGACTCTGAATTCCATGGATAATGGGCACGATGATTCACGAAAAACTTCTATGTTGAATGCACTCGATATCCCTCAAAATATAGTCTCCTTGATGGATTTTAACCGGGATCTCACCCATTTGTCCCTCTCTCAAGAGGAGATAAATTGCTTGGGCACCTGGCCTGGTCCTCACCACCTCTCTCCCTCTCCCCACCCCCTTTGATCTTCTATCTCCCTAAGCTCTCTTCTTGACCCTTTCCTCTCTTCTTTCTCTCCTTTAGTTGTTGCAGCTCCTCTATGTCCTCAGTGACTTAGTTGCAAAGGCACCAAGAGGGTGCTGGGGAGCATATTTCCCCCCCACTTTGTTTTTTTTCTTAGGTTGTTTACTTTTTTGCTCCCACTCCTTCACCTACTCGATTTGATTTACCCACCTCATCTGGAAGAAAATTTGCTTTTCAAGTTGCTTTATCTACTCATATAACAATTTACCGCTCTTGATGTTAATCTTTTTGTTCTCCAGCCGTCTTTATGCTGCACTTCCTTGTTAAAACATTCAATACAATTTAGTAAAAGAAAAGTCTTTTCTGCTCAATTCTTTTGCTTCGGGTATTCTTTATCCTATCTCTGAGGTTGTCTATTATTGAACCATGTTCTAACATGCCTGATAATTGTCTCACGGTATTGTACCTATGAAAACTGTCTAATAAAAGTACATGACTTTTAGTTTAAAGTGGTTGTAAATCCTTACATATACCCAGTAAAGGGACTGGTCTCAGGTGATACACAAAGATGAAACAAGTCTTCCTACATAAGTTGTACCTGTTTATTTGCAGCTCTCTCTTTTCTACAGCCGTTCAAAGCCCAGAATTTACATAGATTTTCTGAGATTCAGAAAACAGGGGGCAAGGATCTGATTACATACCCTGAACAGCATAGAGCAGGGAGCTGAATTTAATCTGAGACCTGAGCTGAGGGAAAGGATACACCCCCACTCTACATGGTCTCACCGGGAAAAAGCTGAAGCTGCTGTGTGCTGCGAGGGGGAGGGGTGGCTCTCTCCCAGGGATTGTCTAGTGTCCGCATAGATTGTCAGAAGTCACCCATGTAGATAGCAGAGAAATAAGTGAGAAGACAGAAATCACACTTGGTGCTTTGGGTCACGGCAAGTACACACTATAGAAGGATATGCTCTGTTCATTTTTTGTTTCAGAGGTTTACTAACTGTAATTTTCAATACTTATGTAGCCCTGTTATTACACACTCCTAGCTGTTTCTCTCTTCACACTTCTAAAATGACCTGTTTAGTAAACTGAACGTGATTATGTATGTAGGACCCTCCATTGAGAATAACCTTGTCTCCAGGCATTGTGCTCACTCTGCATTATCACTTGCAGCAAGGCCAGTCCAGTCCATAAGTGTTGATAATTGGATAGCACAGTAAAGCCTTACAAGATAAGGTATTCAAGCATCTCATTCCATCAAATATCCCAATAGAGAACTATTTCCCAGTTCAGGACAGTGGGCAGTGCTTGGGGTGTCAAGAAAAGCAAATCATTCCTTGACGCCCTGGCAGCCAAATGCAGATCAGAACCATTGGTTTATAATGTAAATAAAGACTAATATCATAGCTCACTTTTTTTTTTAATGCATACTGCTTTCAGGCTTTTTGACCATCTGCAGTGCAGTTTATGGAAACCCATCATGTGGTGCAATCATAATAAATAGGATGATGAATGGCAGGAATTAATGGGCAAGTCCAGTTAGATCGTTTGGGGAATCTGCTATGTGAATACTTACTGAAAGAATTGCCCAGAAAATCTTTTGATTAACAGACCACTTAATGTTATTTAGCAAAAGAGGACCTGTATCCAACCTAAAAGTTTGAAGGTAAAAGCACTCAAAATTCAAATTTTTCAAAATCCTTACTTCCATGTTTTTTCCTTTCTATATATGATTTTTTATGCCATTGAACTTACTAGAGAATGTGACTAGTCCAGTAGATTCCCCCAGTCTGCTCCCTTTCACAGCCTTTCCCCTTCTGGGAGTGTCTAATTATTGTATGTGCTCAGCTCCTCCCCTCAACTCCCAACATAACCTTTTATGCAGCAGCAGGGGGAGTTGCAATAGAGAATACTATAGAGTAGCCATTCCCAACCAGAGTACCTTCAAGGTTTGCTAAGAGTTCAGTGAGCCGTAGCTGATTTATTTCCAACTTAAAGTGGTGGAACTTTACTCTCTCAATCAATTTACTCTGTTTTTAATCCTTGTGCTTCTAGCCTTAGTAAATAAATATGGAAGGAATATTATATTTACATATATTAAATATTTAATATTTTTTTTTGCATTCCTTTAGTTGCTTCTTGGTTTCTGGCCTAGGCCAAAATGAAGTTCCATAGTAGAGATGAGCCAGCACTCGGTAAATCCATCAAATGAAAAATTCTTTATTGGCTACACATAAGTCACATCACAAGTATGCTAATGCATTTCGGCTGTACCAGCCTTCCTCACAGCGCCTCCTCATGGTTCTTTGAGGAAGGCTGCTACAGCTGAAACGTGTTAGCGTACTTATGATGTGACTTATGTGTAGCCAATAAAGATTTTTTCATTTGATGGATTTACCGGGTGTTGGCTCATCTCTACCATGGAACTTCTGCTTGAGTGTGGGAACACTTTGCCCTGAGCACTGGTCTTCAACCACGAGGGACTGAGCGGATGGTTGAGCTTGGGTATCGTTTAACTCTTAGGCCAAAAGGATGATATTCATCCCAGGGACCTTCATGGGCATTGTTCTTTCTTTCTCTGGAGGAGAGCAGGAGGGGCTTTCTCAGCTAAGCACACCTTCCTGCTTTCATGTCTGAGCTAAGGGCCGATGGATTCCAGGTAAATGCTACATGAATCATCTGCACTTACTCAAGATGGATGTAGCTTGAAATGCTAGGGGGTGCTTTTTAAAGTGGTTTCTCAACAAAATAAAATATGGGGACATGGATGGATGGGTGAGGCTGCTTTAAATATTAAATGTAATAAAATTGCGGGTTTTTTTTGTGGTGCTCAGATGCAGTGTAGTTCTGTCTTAAAGTGGTTGTAAAGTCAGAAGGTTTTTTATCTTAATGCATTCTATGCATTAGGATAAAAAGCCTTCTGTGTGCAGCATCCCCCCTAATATTTACGTCCCTCTAGCTCCAGCGATGTTGTAGGAATGTCTCAGCCTTCCGGGGCTCCCCTCCTCATTGGCTGAGACAGCAGCGCAGCGCCATTTGCTCCCGCTGCTGGCAATCAAAGTCAGTCAGCCAATGAGAATAGAAAGGGGGCGGGGCCAGGATGCAGCTTCGAGTCTGAATGGATACACAGAGCTTTGACTCGGCTCGGGTGCCCCTATAGCAAGCTGCTTGCTGTGGGGGCACCCAACAGTAGGGAGGGGCCAGGATCACAGAAGAGATACCTGAGAAGTGGAGGATCTGGGCTGATCTGTGCAAACCTACTGCAATAGGGCAGGTAAGTATAACATGTTTGTAAAGTTTTTTTAATTAAAAATAACAATCACTTTAAGGATGCCTGCATAGTTTCGGGTCCAAAGCCATTTATTTTGTAGCTGTCTGTATAGGTGGTTCTGACCACCACTCTAAGGGACTTATTCTTTCTTGATCACCAATGTGAGGGGCATTCTTCCCACTGACCCCTAATGAATTTTAGCAGGATTCCCTGAGACTTCTAAAGGATTTCAAGGGTTCCTCTGGGGTAAAAAGGTTGAGAAAGGGTGCTATAGAGTGTCAATTGAATGAGATCTCCTGCTCTAGTTGCATGCTAGCCTGAGTCCCCACTCCCTGAGGGAGCAATTAAATTGCACATTAGCCAGCACATGTACAGTAGCATGCCGCACACCTAACCCTGCATTACCCCCAGCTGAGCCAGGTCCCACTGACAAAAACAGGCCACAAGTAGCTAGAAGAGGTGAGTCCAACAAGCTTTCAACTTCAAGGCAGACAACTTCAGGGCATGCAGCTTCTCACCAGTTCTGGTAGCAGTCATCAGTACTTTATTTGGGTCGAGCACTCTCCCTGTTCTGTCCCTGTCAGGGAATTCTGCCCAAGACAATCATGGCCGCCAGAGTGCACAGTGTGACTGATGTGGGCAGTACTTCCGGGTCTATTTAAGCCTGCTTTTGGAGCTGCCCCTTGCTGGATTATCGTCAGCTTCCCAGTGTTTCCTGTGCTCCTGTGTCTCTGTGATCCTGTTTCCTGTTACCGACCCGGCTTGTTTGACTTCTGCTTCTGATCCGCTCCTGAATAACCTCTGGCTTGCACCGCCAACTATGCTCCTGTCTGTTCCTTCATCTGTACTTCGTCTCTGGCATTTCTGGACTGATCTCTCGTGTATGACCCCTGGCTTGTTTTCAGTTCCTGCTACCGGTTTGCACCTACTGATGCCTTCTGCCCGGCACTCTGCGCTCAGTGGCTCTGCGGGTCATCCCAGCAACTACCAGTCTACTCCAAGTGACCGGCTCATCACCAACAACACCTGGCAAACCTAGCACCTTTGGGCACTTCTCCCTCTGTATCACTCCCAGGGGAGAAATGCACTTAGCTGCAAGAGGCGCCCTCTCAACAATCGACCTCCTCCTCGGAACCAGTCCCTGATTTCAGTCCCATCTGGAGTATCAGGACCTCTCCAAGTATTCCTCATCTAGGGAATTCCAATCACTGGAAACACTACATATTTGCAGAAAGGCCCCTCCAACTTACACGGCGGCCAGCTACAAAGTTTAACTCCTGCCCTTCTAAAGTAGAACTATAGGCAATATCTTTTTTTTTCATTTTGGATTCAGGAAAGGGAGGGTTATAACCCCTGTCAGCTTTTTTTTCGCTGTCTGTGTCCCATTGGGGAGATTTCTCTTAATTTCCTGTCCCATAGCCAAGCAGAAAGGGAGGGGAAATCCCTGCAAATTAAGAAAATTCCTTGGGGACACCTAGGTCATCAGAACTAGTGTCCCCATTGGACGATTTCCCCTCTTTTACTTTTCTGGGGACAAACCGAAATTTGGAATTTTCTTTCACTTTCAATGATAATGGTAAATAGGACAAATAGGGAGGATGAAACTCCATAACAGGGGCACAGACAGCAATAAAAACTGACCGGTGTTCTAATCCATCTCTGCTCTATTCAAAACTAAAAAACAAAAAGTTTTGCCTTTAGTTATACTTTAAGACTTCTTACCCGACCGTCACTATATATACACATAAGGCATACCTCCCAACATTTTGAGATGGGAATGAGGGACACCTACTAGCAAATGTATGTAGGCATAAGACACGCCCCCTGTCTCACCCTATTAAAGAAGAATTAACCAAAAAAAAAGTTAATAAAATCCACAAGTGCTTTTTTTTACCACTACTATTTCTCTATATTGGCTTTTAAAATTTACAAATGCAGTAATTTAGAAATTGGATGAAAGGTTTAGCACTGGAAAAACACTTTTTGATAGATAAAAAGTGCATTCTATATACAACTATAGAGATCAGACCAAAATGAGGGACACATGAGAAGGAAAGAGGGACAAAGGGGCATTGTTCCAAATCAGGGACAGTCCCTCGAAATCAGGGACAGTTGGGAGCTATGCATAAGGGGAAGGTGCCACCTAGTGGCCAAACTGGGAATTGCATTAACACCTCCTTACACAGCAACAGCACAGCAACAGGGCTTTTGGATGTCTACACAAAGGTAACTTTTACAGGCTGTCATACATCAAATACACATATAATCTTATGGAAAAAAAATTCTTCAAATGAATGGTCTGTTGACAAGGTTGCTTCAAGGATAACATCTGCTTTAATTTAGCAAACATGGTTTCTTGAGGATAACCTGCCTTCTGTACCATCACTTGTACCTCTCATATTAGATTTGTTTTATCATTAACAAGAGCCTTTGAAGGTCAAGTGCAAGAGGTATATTTACTCCACTGCTAGGTATTGTATATGCCTGTCCATGTCTAAGGCATATATTCAGTCTGTACATAGTTCTAATAACCATATATCACCAGTGGGTAGGAGGTCAGAGCTGCTTGAGTGGGATTGGAGGAAATGGGTTTGTCAAAGTGCAGCTGATCTCAAGAAATGTTTACAGGAACTGCTGGAGGAAAAAAAAAAGCATTTATAGTGCAAAAAGCTGCATTGTGTAAATCAAATTTACAGTGTAGGTCTAACACAGCTCTCTGTATGGCCGAAGTATGCAGATTGAAGTTACTTAAAGAGGTACTAAACCCAAAAACAAAACATTATCATAATGCAGCTTACCAATTCTTAGATGTTGGGGTTGCATTTGTTTTCTTTTTTTAGGCTTTTTTCCTAAAAGTAAGTCCGTTATTTTTACAAAGGTCAGCTTTTATTTCTTTATGTAAAATGTTTATCCCAAAAGAAAAAAAAACTGTTGCTGTAACTGCTTAAAAAGTGATAGCAGGGGTTTAATTTGTTAGTTAAGTCAATCTAAATCTGCTAGTGCATCTAACGTTACCCTCTTCCCAAATTGACAATGAGACTGTCCAAAGGTGTCTCCATTGATCCTCCATCTTGTTCTTCATTAATGTTATCTTTGCAAGTGTTACTCTGGTACATTTATAAACTATTTTGTGCCTCTGATGTAGTTTTACAGACTCTCTTCAACAGACATTGACTTAGAATGCACATCAATGAGAGCAAAAAGCATGCTGCATGCTGGGCTTTGTCTTAAGGAAATCTGTGCATTACCCATGGACATGTTTGGAACAGATGAAGATTTCTACTGAAAGAAGAAGAATCGACACATCATACTAACTGTAATTTATGTCCCTTGTGCTGATTGTTACATTTTTCAAATCCCTGCTGTGTGACAGCTCATCACCCAGGAAGGTAAGTACAGCAGGGACTGGGAGGCAGGGAAGTGTAGGGTGTTTGTTCACCTTTTCATTTTTTTGGAAATGGTGAACTAACCCTTTAAGAGTGATAAAGCCCCAGGACTATTTTTAGAGACTTTTTCAGATTTGCTTATGCCCAATGTGTCAAACACAAGGCCCACACATCGCAGCCCTGAACTCTGCATGTAGCACACTCCTATACTCTGCACTCTATATGCCACGTGCTCCTGAACTCTGCACTCTGTATGTAGTGCACCCCTAAACCCTGCACTCTGTACGTAGCGTACTCCTGAACTCTGCATTCTGTACATAATATACTCCTGAACTCTGCACTCTGTACACTGCATACTTCTGAACTTTGCACTCTGTACAAAGCGCACTCCTGAACTCTGCATACACAGACTATAAGATACAACTGTCCCTTTGAGGGCACCCGTAATGCTAAAATGGCCCACAGTGATAATGAGTTTGATACCCCTGTCTTATACCTTTAGCTGCCTGGATTCATTTTTCATTCATTTTGTATTGTAGGTTACCTCTGCTTAAGGATTTTCTCATCCTTTGCTCAGTTTAAATTGCCCAGGCTTGAAACAGGTTTACTTTAACACATCTGCATCCGGATACTCTGCCCTAATAATTACAACGGCAGCAGAGGAAGGGTTAAAAAACTCTGTTAAAATAAAAACCTGTAGAAAAAAACGACTACTTACCAGTTCTGTGGGCAGTGGCTCAGCACCCAGGTCTGTCTGCTGCTGAGGGTTCAACTGGACTTTCGAGCTTTGCAAAAGTATGAAGATTTAAAAATTACTAAACCGCAGCTTTAAGTATTAGGGTTCAGGTTGGGGAAGGGTTAATAGTAAGGGTCAGTTTAACAGCAATGATTAGATTAGAGATCAGGGATATTTGGGGTCATTGTGGCGTTTTTTATGTTTTTAACGCAGAAAGCCCCCACCAAGAATGACACAATGACCTCCCAATGCCAAAAATGAATTGGGTCCTAGCTAGTAGTAGTTAGTCACATTCAACTGGACTTGTTCTGTAAAGTTAAAGACATTTTTTCGCGAATCCAAGGCACTTCTTCAGTTCTAATAGGTTCAGGAAGATACCCACCATTTATATCCACACAGGGAGCACTGACACCTTACGCCAATCATTATGGAATGTGTAGATGTTGATTGTCCAAGAACAGAGCGGGAAGTTGTGCAGCCACACCGTACTAGTTATATAATCCCATCCTTGGTGTTAGGAAGTGTACATGAGTGTTATTTCTTACATTTACATGACGAAGGGTGTGAATTATTGCAAATACTCTGGGTTGGAGGTGTTAAAACAGCATTATATGTGGAAGGCAGATGGTGTTGAAGGCCCCCACCTGTGTTCAGCCATTCTAACATCTCTACTCTGGTAATCTGATAACAACTTATATCTTTAGCCAAAAAAGTCTGGAATGTGGCTCACCTTCTGTGGGTACCTGATGCTGGTTGCTTCCCCTGTCCCAGGTATTGATTGGTTATGAGTCCATCCCTTCTGAAAATAGAGGACAAACTGTCCTGCATTGAACCAATACAGGACTGAACATTTAAATTAGATTCAGGATGATGCCATATTATACGGGCAGGTGGCAACCCTATGCCAGTGCTATCTGTGTAGATAAAAAAGTCTGGGTATGTTCCTGACACGTTTAGAACTAAGGAAGTGGCTTGGAAAAGCTACAAAATGTCCTCAACATTAAAGAACGAGTTCAATTGAATGTGACTTACATTACATGTAATTACAAATAGCTATACCATAAACGGGATAAACGAGAACCTTCATAGACATAATTAAACCATGTGGTGAAAACCTATGTATGTGCATTGCCATTAATTACAGCATCCAAAGAATATACATGGAGTGCATAATAAGGAATACGTGTATTGCCTTCTTGGTCCTTGTTTAGGGTTCAAATAAAAATGGCAATGCACAAGTACCTAAAGAAGAATTCTAGGTATAGATATTTTTACATTACATTACATTTACATTACATTGGTAAAGCTTGGATTATTGTAACTCTGCATACACCATACCCGTGGTGCCCTTCTAAAAGCTGGAAATCACTGTGGTAGGCACCGCTATTCCACTGATCTCCACTAGCTTCCGGGTCCCATACTGAGCAGCTGCCCTGCTGCATTGTGAACACAGGAGGTTGGCCTTTCATCATGGGCACCATTCAGAGACTGGATGAAGTGGAGAGGCAGGGCGGTCACACTCTCCACCTCGCCCAATCACTAGTGGCAATCAGTGGAGTAGCCATGTCTACTACAGTGATTTCCACCTTCTAGAGCAGGGGTCGGTAGCCCGTCGATCATGGGCAGATGACGGGTAGATTTCATCCCTTCCTTGCGGCCCCTGGAACCTGGACAGGAGGGGTGGTGGCATTTACTGGAACCGATCCCCTGAATTTTCCTCCAGCAGCAGCTGATAGCCCCCATGTCATCGGCACTCAACTGCCACAGGACAAAAATACAGGGAATCGGTTCCAGTAAATGCCGCTCCATCACCCATCCTGTCCAGGCTATTCCTCCCTCTGCTACCCGGGCCCCCCTAGGTGCTACCCACCCTCCCCCACACCTGCATTGCTGCTGGCTTTTCCTTCTCTCCTATCTCGTCAGCTGCGGTGGGGGATCTTTAGGAGAGCAGGGGAAGGGGCCAGTAAATATGTCATTTATCAGCCCCTTCCCTTTCTGGATGAACACAGATGGAGATGGAGAGTGATCGGTACTGTGTTTACTGTGCTTTAGATTGTGAATGAACAGGGAGATTGAGAAGAGCTCAGTATTGGGACAAGGTCATCCAGTGCCCAGAGCAAAGATGCCAAACGGCGCTCCCCATTCATGATGTGCAAGCTTAAGGGATCCTATGCCCAGCAGTCAATCCCTTGTCAAAATCACTGTGCAGCTCAGTTTTAACCATGAGCACATGCTTGTGATTATGGCTCTCCACTCACTACTCTCTAGTGGACACTTCTGCGCTCGTGGTGTGAGCTGTGCTCTCTCTCCCACTCACCCTTCCTGCTAGTGCAGCTCCTGTGTGTCTGTGAACACCACCATCTGCTTGTTAATACAGGGGCACTGCACTGGCAGGAAGGAGGAGAGGGAGTGAGAACACAGCCCGCACCTCCTACCGACTCTTTCCTCCTCTCCTTGCTGCTCCCAGCACTGGGCTGACAGGAGTAGTGATGCCGTTGTCATTACTCCTGTCAGCCTTGTCACAGAAGGAAGGCGCCCCATCCCTACATTTTTCCTCTCTGGTGCCATGTGACTTGTTAGTGTTACAAGATCTCAGGTGTGAATGGGGAGCAGGTGTGTTAAATTTGGTGTTATCGCTCTCACTCTCTCACACTGGTTACTGGAAGTTCAACATGACACCTTATGGCAAAGAACTCTCTGAAGATGTGAAAAAAAAGAATTGTTGCTCTACATAAAGATGGCCTAGGCTATAAGAAGATTGCCAAGACCCCGAAACTGAGCTGCAGCACGGTGGCCAAGATCATACAGCTGTTTAACCTGACAGGTTCCACTCAGAACAGGCCCAGCCATGGTCGACCAAAGAAGTTGAGTGCAGGTGCTCAGCGTCATATCCAGAGGTTGTCATATGAGTGCTACCAGCATTGCTGCAGAGGTTGAAGGGGTAGGGGGTCGGCCTGTCAGTGATCAGGCCATATGCCACACACTGCATCAAATTGGTCTGCATGGCTGTCGTCCCAGAAGGAAGCCTCTTCCAAAGAAGATGCAGAAGAAAGCCTGCAAACAGTTTGCTGAAGAAAAGACTTAGGACATGGATTACTGGAACCATGTCCTGTGGTCTGATGAGACCAAGATAAACTTATTTGGTTCAGATGGTGTCAAGTGTGTGTGGCGGCAACCAGGTGAGGAGTACAAAGACAAGTGTGTCTTTCCTACAGTCAAGCATGGTAGTGGCAGTGTCATGGTCTGGGGCTACATGAGTGCTGCCGGCACTGGGGAGCTACAGTTCTTTGAGGGAACCATGAATGCCAACATGAACTGTGACATACTGCAGCAGAGCATGATCCCATCCCTTCAGGGACTGGGCCGCAGGCCAGTATTCCAACATGATAATGACCCCAAACACACCTCCAAGATGACCACTGCCTTTCTAAAAAAGTTGAGGGTAAGGGCAATGGACTGGCCAAGCATGTCTCCAGACCTAAACCCTATTGAGCATCTGTGGGGCATCCTCAAATGGAAGGTGGAGCAAAGCAAGGTCTCTAACATCCACCAGCTCCGTGATATCATCATGGAGGAGTGGAAGAGGACTCCAGTGACAACCTGTGAAGCTCTGTTGAACTCCATGCCCAAGAGGGTTAAGGCAGTGCTGGAAAATAATGGTGACCACACAAAATATTGACACTGAATTTACACTGTTATACAAGCTGTACACTCACTACTTTACATTGTAGCAAAGTGTCATTTCTTCAGTGTTGTCACATGAAAAGATATAATAAAATATTTACAAAAATGTGAGGGGTGTACTCACTTTTGTGAGATACTGTATGTGCCACTTTGTGTTGGTCTATCACATAAAATCCCAATAAAATACATTTACGTTTTTGGTTGTAACCTGACAAAACGTAGAAAATGTCAAGTGGTATGAATACTTTCTCAAGGCACTGTACATGGCAATGGATGCAGCCTCTGTGTACCTATGTACCTCCAACCAAATAGCGTTCCACTCACTTCCGATTGCGGCGTGATGTCACCAGCTCCTCCTCCCTATGCATTACGTCACTGTACCACGTGACTTTGTCAGGGTATTATACTGGTGGAGGGAAAGCGCACTACAAATACAAACAAGCCCACATTACCCACTGGTGGAGAAAAGTTTATATAAGCACAATTTTTTTTATTCTTTTTTTTTGCTGCAAAAATATAGCATATTAATGAGAATGGACACAGGACCATGATAACTTTTTTTGAATGACATTTTTTAAATGAACTGTTACATACCTCCCAACATTTTGAGATGGGAATGAGGAACACCTACTAACAAACATTTGTATGCATAGGACACGCCCCCCTGCCACACCCCCTTAAAGGAGAATTTACAAGAAAAAAAAAGGTTAATTAAATCCACAAGGGCTTTTTTTACCACTACTATTCCTTGATATTGGCTTTTAAAATGTACAAATGCAGCAATTTAGAAATTGGATGAAAGGTTTAGCACTGGGAAACACTTTTTGAAAGATAAAAAGTGCATTTTATATACAACTATAGAGATCAGACCAAAATGAGGGACAAATGAGGAGGAATTAGGGACATTGCTCCAAATCAGGGACAGTCCCTTGAAATGAGCGACAGTTGGGAGCTATGCTGTTCTAATTGTAATTATTTGATTTTGATTTGATACACATTTATTATGAATTGCACAGACATTTATCTATGGCGCAGAAAGCACTTTATTGCGCATTTGAAAACTGTTGACATTCTACATTAATTGCACTTTATTGATTTCACACCTTGAAGATTATAATAAATAGTTTATTGTGCAGGCACAGATTTTTTTATTCATATGTTGCAATATATAGGTGAGGTGCGAATCCTGTTTTTGTGCCAGCAGCAGTATCTTAGATACTGGTCTGTAGATGGCGCCGTTGCTCTACCGTCTGCATTACACAATAGCATGTTTGTTAAGCATCGATTGATTGATGCAGATTAATTGGGCTTGTGTAGAGAGGATTAGGGAAAATGAGCTTGTGCAACAAATGTCATGAAAGAAACAGTTTCATAAATCAAAAACCAGAATGACTGAAATTTAACAAGCGGCGGCACACTCAATGCCTCCAAAATGATGTTTAAAGCGTCGATCATTTTTTTTTTTTTTTCTAAATCCGACATGTAGTGCGGGACACGGATGATACATTTTAAAAGCTTTTATATTGCTTTTGCACAGAGCGTATATCCCGCTTTTAAATAATTTCAGTTATGACAAGCTGAGGCAGAAGTGTGAATGTCTATGCGCTGACATGTTGATTGCTTTTATCCAGTTCACTTACAATATGACCCGATGGTAAGTGCGTGGTCATGCTGTGACAGAGCGGAGAACACATTCAACACACCTTTATGGAAGGATAAATGAAAAGCTTTTTATATAAAAGGAGAGATCAGCCGCATCCATAATGGAGGAAGTTACATGTCGGATGACTTTGTAAAGGGAATATTTACTGTCTTAAAGGCTACAGGGAAGTTCCATGAACTGTTAATGTTAACCAGTAAGCACTGCAACTGTGCTTAAAGTGGTGTTCCGGCCGAAATTATACTTTTTAAATAAAAATACCCCTATAATACACAAGCTTAATGTATTCTAGTAAAGTTAGTCTGTAAACTAAGGCCTGTTTTGTTAGTTTATAGCAGTAGTTTGTTATTTTATAAACTTACAGCAGGCCGTGGCCATCTTAAGTGTGGGCATCTGAAGCCAGACTGTATTTCTTCCTGGATCTCATCCTTGCAGATCTTGCACATGCTCAGTGCAGCACAAGCAGTGTAATAGGTTTCAGGTCAGGTTTCCATAGCAACGGCAGTTTCAAAGGAAGTTGCCGCCCCTTCCCAGAAGGCATTGCAAACAGGAAATGATGCGATGGGCCGCGGCCAGGGAGGAGGAAGTGAAAAATTAATACAGCAGATATACAGTAGGTGTTGAGAAAAAAAATAAAAAAATATCCAATTTGTTTACAGTGCACAGTTTAGTGAGGGATGCTGAAGAGTTGTAAAAGTGGGTGGAACTCCACTTTAAAGTTTAAGTAAACCATCCTATCATTTTCAGCCAAGGAAGCTGCCATCTTTACCTTTGTTTAATCTACAACTGTCATGATGCTTCCCATGTGATCAGTTATGACACCAGCCATTGGATGGCTTGACAGTTTGGTTGAGAGCACAACCAATGGGAGTGCTACATTTCCGGCACATGCCGGAAATGAAACAGTTTTATTGATGGGTTTACTTCCGCTTTAAGTAAGTAAATAGGATCAATTTGCCTTAACCACTTGCTCTCCGGAAGATTTACCTCCCTTCATGACCAGGCCATTGTTTGCGATACGGCGCTGCGTCACTTTAACTGACAATTGCACGGTCGTGTGACGCTGTACCCAAAAACTATTTTTGACCTTTTTTTCCCCACAAATAGAGCTTTATTTTGGTGGTATTTGATCACGTATGCGGTTTTTACTTGTTGCGCTATGAACAAAAAAAGACCAACAATTTTGAAATAAAAACAATATTTTTTTTTACTTTCTGCTATAAAACATATCCAATAAAAAAAATGTAAAAAAATCGAATGTATTCTGCTACATATTTTTGGTTAAAAAAAATCCCAATAAGTGCAAAAGTTATTGTGTCTACAAACTATGGAATATTTTTATCTATTTATTTTTGTACTAGTAATGGCGACGATCAGTGCCTTATAGCGGGACTGCCATATTGCGGTGGACAAATTGGACACTAAAGCCTCGTACACAAGATCGGATTTTCGGCAGGGAATTGTGTGATGACAGACTGCTTGCCTAAAATCTGACCGTTAGTACGCTCCATCAGCAATGGCGTCCCTAGGGGGAGGCTAGAGGGGGCCCTGACCCCCCAACATTATGCTGTGCCCCACCATGTGCCCCCCCCCCCACTTTAAAAAAAAATATTTTTTTTTTTTACAAAAAATCAATGTCTAAGAGGGAGAGAGTCCCCAGACAGCTCCTGCAGGTGATTCCTCCCCCCTCCCTCTGCTCGCTAACACTGCATAATGCGAGCGCTCACACAACCACGGCCGCCCGATCTGCTCCTTGCATTTTATAGTTGCCCCTCTACTTTTGTCCCTGTCCCCCCATGTGCCCCCCCTAAATATGAAAGCTGGAGACGCCACTGTCCATTAGACAATTGTTGTCCAACTTTCGGCCAACAAATGTTGGATGGCAGGCTAGTAAATTTTCGGCGGATAACGGTCTGTTTTTAGATTTTCATATCGTCTGTACACAAGTCCGTCACACAAAAGTCCAAAGTACAAACACGCATGCTCGGAATCAATGCTCACCAATCATGACATCAGCAGAAGGTGCCCAAAGGGTGGCGCCCAAGAGCTGAAATCTCTCGTAGTACGTCACTACATTTGTGTTTGTTGGCCGACAATTGTGTGCCGTTTTGTATGAAAGACAAGTTCCCGGCACACGCCCTTCAGACAAAAGTCTGACGCTCTGTTGGCCAACAATCCGATTGTGTGTACGAGGCTTAAGGCTCGGTTCACACTGCAACGATGTGGGAATCCTGTGAATACACTGTGGGTTCCCGCATTGCATGTCTCCCGGCGGCAGTTCACACTGCCCTATGCGAACTGCTGGGAGTATCAATTAAAACTTAATGACATCCCTAAATCAGTGCGATTTGCAAATTCGGACAGGAATCGGATCACATGGGTGTGAACACCCATGCAATCTGATTCTGCTGCGGACCAAAAAAAAAGGCCCTGTGCGAGTTTGGTCCAAATGTGATGCAAATTCAGCCATACTATTTGTATGGCTAAATTTGCATCGCACAGACATCGCATGTGATTTGCGCTGCAGTTCGGTGCGAATCACAAGCGATCCCGCTCCACGCAGCAGTGTGAACTGACACTTTTGACACTTTTTGGGGACCAGTGACACTAATACAGTCATCAGTGCTAAAAAAAAAGTGCACTGTCACTGTTCTAATGACGCTGGCTGGGAAGGGGTTAACATCAGGGGCGATCAAAGGGTTAACTGTGTGCCTAGTACTTACTCACTGTGGGGGATGTGCTTTGACTAGGGGATGGCAAAGATCCGTGTTCCTGCTTTGCAAAGACGATGAATCAGCGCCTTCTCTTCTGACAGAATGATGATCTGCCTTGTTTACATAGGCAGGTTGTCGTTCTGCCTGCGCCCTGTGTAATCAGTGGGACATCGAGTGCGCAGTACCCACCACTGGGCTCCCACTGTGTATAATCAGAGCGGGAGCGGGTCGTCACCGGTGCGCACACACCCCAGACCTGGAGATGTCAGTATATCTGCAGTGGGCAGTTGTTATGTGGTTAAAGGTTAAATCTACCTTTTGGATCATATCACACCTGTATTTAGGGCGTAACGTGTAACATGGTGCAAATGTGGCCTCCCCAGCCCCAAACTGCAAGCCCCCTTCCCCCGTGACACCTTGTGGGGTCTTTATCCCCCACAGCAGCTGTCACTTTTATAAAATGGCGGGATGACAGAATTCAGATGCTGTGTGCCAGCATGACTGGACTCCAGTTCATGCACAGAAGTGACGTCATCCTGTGCCAGGCAATGAAAATGGTCACAGCCCAGCATCCGGTAGAAGGATGTCAGCATTGGTAAGGAATGTCAGGCTGTTGAAGGAGAGGTAAGTATTGCAGACTTTAGTTCTGCTTTAAAGTGGTTGTAAACCTGTGACATGAAATATGAACAAAGCATATCCCTCTATAGTGTGTACGTGTCTCCATTAAGAGCACTAAGGGGGTTATTTACGAAAAGCAAATCCACTTTGCACTGAAAGTGCATTTGGAAGTGCAGTCGCTCTAAATCTGAGGGGAAGATCTGAAATGAGGGGAAGCTCTGCTGATTTTATCATCCAATCATGTGCAAGCAAAAATGCTGTTTTTTATTTTCCTTGCATGTCCCCCTCGGATCTACAGGGACTTTACTTTTAAGTACACTTACAGTGCAAAGTGGATTTTCCTTTAGTAAATAACCCCCTAAGTGTCATTTGTGTCTGCTGCTTCATTCCTCTATCTATTGCTATCTGCATGAATCACTTCTGACAAGTTTTCCTGACACCAAAAAAAAAAAAAAAAGCTGACAGGGGAGGGAGCTTCAGTACACAACCTGTGATTGACAGCCTCAGCCCTGTTCCTGTGTGCTGTGTGAAAGGGGATGTGTCCCTTCCCTCCAATCAGCTCTCACCCAGATAGCAAGGATAACGTGTTGAATTGTAAGTTTGTTAACTTGCTGCACATTTTCACTGGCAATTTAAACACATGCAGAGCACTTAAAGCACAAGTTCTAGTTGACACTTTTCCAATTTGTAGCAAATTTGCGTGGCAAGTCTCTAGCAAGAGCAAAGTTGCAGTGGTGAGTCTACAGCAAGAGCTCTGCAAGTCTACAGCATGAAAATTGAGCCACAGTGCCCTCTATGGTGGGATGACTATTGCACAACATTACTAAACCAGAACTTGCAGCAGACTTGCAGAATGTTTGTAAAGAAAGCTGATCTGGAGTCATGCAATGTGGACTTGCTGCAATTGTGCAACAAACTTGTGAAGCCTGGAAAGTCTAGCAATAGCTTAGCAAGTCATTTTCATACTTGGAGCACAATTTCTTACTATCTGGGTGAGCTCTCCTCACGGAGCTCTGCAGTGTGTAATTTCAGCTCACTGCCTGCTTTTTTTCTAGCGGATCAGACAAGCTTTATAAATTCTGGACTTTGTAGAACTGTAGAGAAGAGAAGACTGCAGAGAAACATGTAGGTGGTGTGCAGAGTGGTGCGATGACAATAATTCACACAGATGGGTGCAATAAAGGACTTGTATTGAAGAATGCAGTGACGATTCACAACAGAACCCGGGAGGGACTGCCCAGCCGGGTACACTCACAGTTTGCAGCAATGAGGATGCGACAATGCTCTGCCAGGCTGACAGCGTCGGTAAAGACAGCAGAATGTGGCCTGGCCATCCAATGCCCAATCGGGAAGGTTTCCAGAGGAATCACAGACCCTATATTTTCCCTCCTTGGAAAGGAACCTTTCCCTACCACTATTACTATCCCTGACAGGCGAGGTATCTTACCCTACACTATAAAGTGTGCCAAATCTGTGAGCCAGGCCCTAAATAGGCTATGCTTGACCCAAGATGGCTGCTAGAGTCACATGGGGCAACAGCATTCAATAGGTGAGCTTCCCCGGTGACCCAAAGAAATTATAGAGGAACCATGTTTCTCTTGACTTCCTCCTCCAATAACAGTGCTGGTACAGAAGAGCGCCACCTGTCATGGAGAAAGTAGACTGCATGTGCCTACAAACAGGGACAACTTATGTAGGAGGATTTGCTTCATCTCTGTGCATCACCTGAGGCCAGTCACTTAGTTGGGTATATGTAAGTGTTTACAACCAATTTAAAGTCTGTACTTCTGTACAGACAAAGAGCTGGAGGAAGTGTCTCCAAAAGCTTTGCATTGCAATCCCCATCTGCTGATCATAGGTGCAAGAAAAAATTAAAAATTCACTTTTTATCCCTGCAAATATACGTGCAGTTATTATTATTATTATTTTTTTTTTTTTTTTTTTTTTAAAGATGGACTTAAGCTGGCCATACACTTGTAGAATTTTGTTCGAACTTTTTTGTTTTAAAAAAGTTTGTTTATTAGTGGAGTCAAATTGGCATTCGTGATGACCTCAGAAAATTCTAAGCAGGATGGAAATCTTTTTTTCAAATTTCTAACAAATGGTTTTCATTTAAGAAAGTCCATTTCCCCCAAAATCAATTAGTAAAGCCCAACTCTGGGCAACAAAGAAAACTATTGTGTGCAGCCCAACTGCAAGGGTTAATTGCTGATTTAGGTCTACGGGAACAATAACCTACCCAATGTCCTGCTCCTTCATGCTGCTAGATCGGTCCCCACAGCCCTTCTCCCTAACCCTCTTGTAGTCTAGGCAATGGCGTCCCTAGGGGGGGCCAGAGGGGGCCCTGACCCCCCCCCCCCCAACATTATGCTGTGCCCCCCCAATAAAAATTTTTTTTTTTTTTTTACAAAAAATCAATGTCTAAGAGGGAGAGAGTCCCCAGTCAGCTCCTGCGGGTGATTCCTCCCCCCTCCCTCTGCTTGCTGACACTGCATAAAGCAAGCGCTCACACAACCACGGCTGCCCGATCTGCTCCTTCCCCTGCATCCTCATTGGCAGGGAGAAGAGCGAGTTGCAGGAAGGACTCCACCAGGACTCTCAGTTACTGAAAAAACAGACTGATTTCTCCCATCCTTAGGACAGGAGAACCAGCCTGTAAATTCCAAGAGATGCCAGACCAGAGCAGTCAATAACAGGGGCAGGACAGCAAGAGGAGGCTGGGGAACCCCACAGTGGCAGAACACCAGGGCCCGGAGGCAAGACAACCTTTGCAACCCTGAAAGTTCTCCCACTGCTTTGGATCCTTATATTTTCTTGGTATGCTGGTGACATATATATCTTGTTTTCTGCCACCCTGGGGGACCCCAATACAGTAGGAAGGGAGCTCACTGCAGAACATGTGAAAGGAAAGGGCCGTTGTGGGGGTCGTAGTAAAGGGCCCCAGTATATATTTATATATCTATATATATCTATCTCTCTCTCTCTCTATAATATATATATATATATATATATATATATATATATGCATTTTATAGTTGCCCCCCTACTTTTGTCCTTGTCCCCCCATGTGCCCCCCCTAAATATGAAAGCTGGAGACGCCACTGAGTCTAGGGTCCTGACGTCATCAAGGCCAAAGCAGAGTGTATAGCCCTGCAATGGACGTGTTGATGCCAAAGGACAGCCCACAGCCGCAGCATTGGGGAGCGAAGGATCAGGAAAGGAAGTGCTTCTTTTCTCCTGTAGACAAAACAAGTTAATAACCCTTGCAGTGCGGGCACAACCCCACTGCAAGGGATCATTTAGCATTTTCTCAGAGCTGGGCTTTAACAGCAAATTTTTTTCAACAACGTATCATTGAATGCAATTTAGCCTCTAAAGCCCAACTGGATTTTCAGTTTACACTTTAATGGCATCCCAGTCTTAGTCCATAGGGTTCACTATTGAGTTGGCCCACCTTTTGCAGCTATAACAGCTTCAACTCTTTTGGGAAGGCTGTCCACAAGGTTTAGTAGTGTGTCTATGGGAATGTTTGACCATTCTTCCAGAAGCGCATTTGTGAGGTCAGGCACTAATGTTGGAGAGAAGGCCTGTTTCACAGTTTCCGCTCTAATTCATCCCAAGGTGTTCTATTGGGTTGAGGTCAGGATTCTGTACAGCCCAATCAAGTTCCTCCACCCCAAACTCGCTCATCCATGTCTTTATGTACCATGCTTTGTGCATGGGTGTGCAGTCATGTTGGAATGGGCAGAGGCCATCCCCAAACTGTTCCCACAAAGTTGGGAGCATTAAATTGTCCAAAATGTCTTGGTATGCTTGGTATACTGATTTGGACCACTGCACAACACAAGGTTCATTAAGACATGGTCGAGTGAGTTTGGGGTTGAGGAACTTGACTGGCCTGCACAGAGTCCTAACCTCAACCTGACAGAACACATTTGGAATGAAAAAGAGCAGAAACAGCGAGCCAGGCCATTTTGTCCACATCAGTACCTGACCTCACAAACGCGCTTCTGGAAGAATGGTCAAACATTCCCATAGACACACTCCTAAACCTCGTGGACAGCCTTCCCAGAAGAGTTGAAGCTGTTATAGCTGCAAAGGGTGGGCCAACTCAATATTGAACCCTACAGACTAAGACTGGGATGGCTTTAAAGTTCATGTGCATGTAAAGGCAGCCGTCCCAATACTTTTGATAATAGCGTTTATCTCTGCTACAAAGATTCCAGGTGCATCAAAGCTAAAAGGTGTGAAAAGTCAAAGAGTTGCTTTTCTTTAGAAAGCACCCAGAGACACTGGTTTTAAATACTTCAAGTTATAACAAGCTGAGGCAGAAGTGTGAATGTCTATGCGCTGACATGTTGATTGCTTTTATCCAGCTCACTTACAATATGACCCGATGGTAAGTGCGTGGTCATGCTGTGACAGAGCGGAGAACATATTCAACACACCTTTATGGAAGAATAAATGAAAAGCTTTTTATATAAAGGAGAGATCAGCCGCAACCCTAATGGGGGAAGCTATATGCCAGAAGACTTTGTAAAGGGAATACTTAGAGCTCATGCCACAGCCACAGCATTTTCATTAGTAACTTTTTTTTTTTTACACTCATCTGACCGCAGGTGTATTGTATTCTATGGCCCCATGCATACAGCTGCATAAAGATCAGTAAACCTGCGCTGCGTTCAGAGCTTTAAAAAAATAAAATTGTCCAAAGTCCATAGTATGGACATTGTACGCATGGAAATGTTTATGCTAATGTTTACATGCGTACAGCATATATTGCAGATGTTGAAGTACAAGATATGTCTGCATCCTAACAAAGGAAGATGATAGGGGGTGATGGCCACCTGCATCATAGCAAAGGAGGGTGTGTACTAATAACTGAGGATGCTAGGTGGCAATTGCCATGTCCTAATAACAAGGGAAACTAGATAGTTACTGCCTCCTGTGTCCTGGTAACAGAGAAAGGTAGGCGGAAATGACTGCCTGCATCCTAACAACAAGGATCTCTAGGTGGCCTTGGCCGCCTGCACACTAGCAATGAAGGAAGCTTTTCAGCAATGGCTTCCTGTGTCCTAGCAACAGAGGCTACTAGAGAGCAATAGCCCGCTGTGTCCTAGCAACAGAGGATGCTAGAGAGCAATAGCCGACTGCATCTTGGCAACAGAGGATGCTAGACAGCAATCACTGCCTGTGTCCTAGCAACCAAAAGGATGTATGAATGCTGTACACTTGTACGCATGCATAAATTGCTAAATCTTTTTTTGGTCCATCCACACATGCCGGGGTGCTGGGTGTAATCCTAGACTCTGACCTCTCCTACAGTGCCCACATCAAATCACTGGCTACATCTTGCCTCCTTAACCTCTGCAACATCTCCAGAATTCGCCCCTTCCTGACCAACGACACCACAAAACAACTTTTTCACTCCTTGGTTTTTTCCTGCCTTGACTACTGCAAATCTCTCCTCACTGGTCTACCTTCACACAGGTTATCCCCCCTTCAGTCTAATATGAATGCTGCTGCCCGGCTAATACACCTTACCAACCGATCCGTGACTGCTGCCCCTCTCTGCCAATCTCTTCACTGGCTTCTATAAAATTCTAAATACTAACCAAAACATCCAAGGCCATCCACAACATCGCCCCCAACTACATCACCAACCTCATCTGCAGATATTGCCCAAATCATCCGCTCCGCTCCTCCCAAGACCTCCTGCTCTCTAGCTCCCTTGTTATCTCGTCCTATGCTCATCTCCAGGACTTCTCCAGAGCCTCTCCTATTCTCTGGATCTCTCTGCCCTAGTATGTCCGGTCAGCATCTACTCTGTCTGCCTTTAGATGATCCTTGAAAACTCACTTATTCAGGGAAGTCTTACCCCCCTCCACCTAAGAACCGTACCCTAGCCACCTCCATCAGATCATCCCCCTCAGCAATTACCTTTTGTACCACTTCCCCTTCATTTAGATTGTAAGCTCCATGAGCAGGGACCTCCTATTCCTTCTGTATTTAACTGTATTGTAATTGTACTGCCCCCCCCCCCCATATTGTAAAATGTTGTGTAAACAGTTGGCACTATATAAATACTGTATGATAATAATACTAGTGCCCAAATGTTTATACAGTCATCAGCATGCACTCTTAAAGATCGACCGCAGACAAAAGGGAAAATCAGTGAATTGTTAATGATAACCAGTGAGGACCACAACTGTGCTAAAGTCAGGTAATCAACTCAACATACTTTAAAGCCCAACTAAACTTTCAGTTTAAATCTGCTGCATGCATAAAAACTAAAGGTGTGCAAAGTCAAACCGCTGGCTTCCATTAACCACTTGCCACTTGCCTTCCTGCCCAGGCCAATTTTCAGCTTTTAGCGCTGTCACACTTTAAATGACAATTTCGCGGTCATGCAACACTGTACCAAAAAAAAAATAATATTTTTTTTTAACAAATAGAGCTTTCTTTTGGTGGTATTTAATCACCACTGGATTTTTTGCTAAATAAACTAAAAAAGACTGACCATTTTGTAAAAAAAAATAAAACATTTTTTGTTTCTGTTAGAAAATTTTGGAAATAAGTAATTATTTTCCTTCATTGATGTGTGCTGATGAGGCTGCACTGATCGGCACTGAAGGGCACTGATGAGGTGGCACTGATGAGGAGGCACTAATGATGAGGCACCAATATGCAGTACTGATGGACACTGATAGGTGGCACTGATATGCAGCACTAATGAGCACTTATAGGAGGCACTGATGGGCACTGGTAAGTGGCACTGATGGGCAATGATAGGCGGCACTTATGGGCACTGATAGAGGGTACGGATAGGCGGCACTGATTGGCGGCACTGATGAGCAGGCACTGATGGGCACTGAAAGGCAGCACTGATTGGTATCACTGATGGGCACTTTTGGGGCTGCACTGATAATCAGTGCGGAAATGCCGCTGATCAACTCTCCTCTCCTCACTCGCTGTCAGTGTGAGGAGAGGAGAGCCGATAACCGGCATTTCTTTGTTTACATGTGATCAGCTATGATTGGCACAGCTGATCACATGGGTAAAGAGCCGCATCATCGGCTCTTTACCAAGATTGGGGATGCGCTGTGTCCCAGGGACAAACAGCACTGGCTGTTCAGGTGTTTGTCTTAACGCAAAGTTTGGGATGTTTGTCGTGGATGCATGTGAAAGCTTCTTGCTGTCAATGGTTGCTAAATGCTTGCACCCTTACCAACCACTGTTGTCACCCGACACATTCACTTGCATGGCTGGAAATTCCATTGCCCCATATTTGGTCAATGAAATCACCAAATTTCTTGCCCATTCCCTCGTGTAGCCAATGATAGCTTGAGAAACTGTAATTTGGCTAGTGAAACTGTTGGGACCAGCCATGTGCGCAAGATCATCTGTTTTTCTTTTTTTCATTTTTTTTTTAACATTTTTTATGGCGAGTCGACGGGCATCATGACTGACTATGTATTTACAAGAGATTTTTGGGGGAATTTTTATTTTAAATAAATGGCTTGTCAAACATTTGGGTGTCCTTATTTATAGTTTATATTTTTTTGTTTTGTTTTATTTTTGAATGAGTGGGTACTATGTACTCATACACATAGGGGGATGGTATGTGGGGGGGCCCCCTTCTTTTTGAAGGGGTCTTCCAGATTCCAATAAGCCCCCTGCCTGCAGACTCCCACAACCACCAGCCAGAGTTGTAGGGAAGAGGTCCATGTCCTCACCAACATGGGGACAAGGTGCTTTCCTTGGGGGGACTCCTGTTGAGGGCATGTGGTCTCACCCCCCCCCCCTCTCCCTTTTCCTAACAAGCCAGGCTGCATGGAATTAAATGTCTGGTATGGGTTTTTGGAGAACCTCACTTTTTTTTTTTTTGAGTGAGATACCCTCTTAAAATCCATACAAAACTCAAAAGGTCTATGCAACTTTTTTTTTTTCATTCTCAATGTAGGATGTGCTACAACAAAAGTGACATTTAAAAAAAAAAAAAGAAGAAGTCGGGAATGAAATGTCATTTGACGGCAATTTAAACACTTTTTTTCCTGTGTAAAAGTCAGGCAGGATTAGGGCACCCCTCAGGCATGTTATTTAAAGTAATTGGACAGTTTTAATGTTTGACTTTAAGCATTTCAAAAATCGGTGTTCCTGGAGGAGTGGAATTTAAAAAAAAAAACAATGTTTGCAACCATTCTATTTTTTGACGCTCCCTTGCCTCTTAACCCAATTTGACAGTTTCGGCTCCCATTGATTTCAATGAGGTTTGGGGTCAACATCCAAACTTCTTTGATGTTTATGGAACAGTGATCAAACTGAACCCAGGGCAGTTTGGCTCATCCCTGCTGAACATTCAGTTGGACTTTAGCTGGAGTTGTATCAATTGTAATGAATCCATGATTTTTTTTTACAAGAGACTACAGACTGAAGGCAGAAGTTATGCAGAGAGAGGGCCAATCACAACATAAAAATACAGTATTAGCAATAAAAGTCTAATGCTGCATACACGCGGTCGGAATTTCCGTCAAAAAGAGTGTAATGGGAGCTTTTGGTCGGATATTCCAACCGTGTGTATGCTCCATCCAACTTTTTCTGTCTGAATTTCCACCAGCAAAAGATTGAGAGCTGGCTCTCTATTTTTCCGACAGAAAAAGTTCCTATCGGAAATTCCGTTCGTCTGTATGCAATCCCGACGCGCAAAAAAACACACATGCTCGGAAACAATTCGACGCATGCTCGGAAGCATTGAACTTCATTTTCTCGGCTCGTCGTAGTGTTGTACGTCACCGCTTTCTTGACGGTCGAAAGTTCAGAGAACTTTTGTGTGATCGTGTGTATGCAAGGCAAACTTGAGCGGAATTCCCTCGGAAAAACCATTCAAGATTTTTCCAACGGAAATTTCGCTCGTGTGTACGGGGCATAACGCCGCCTTTTCAACATGTTACATGTTACACCCGTATTTAGGGTGTTACGTGTAGCATGTTGATAAGCAAACTTCCCCCCAATGCACCTACCCTCCCTATGACAGCGTGTGGGGGTTCCGTTCTTCTCCCCCACCACTATTCTGTTCATTCCCAGAGATCTGTGAAAGAACTACAAGTCCCGTCACTTCACTGTATGTGTGTTGTTTGTTTTGTTTGTTTTGTTTGTTTTTTGTGTGTTGCACAGAAATGGAAGGTTCAGGTTATCTGGGGCCTGCCCTGATGTCGTGGGGAAGTTCTGTGGCCTTTGGGTGTTTTGTCTTTCCCTATCTGGAGGGGTCTCTCTTTCGGAGAGCCCCTCGCCAAGTACTTGGTGGACCAGCTTCGGCTGGTCCCTATGGAGTGGGGTCCACATGGCTACGGCCTTACGTGCCTTGCCCCTGTCAGGGGCCTTGTGCCCCATGAGGTTCAGGGTTAGAGGTCCCTCCTCTTCAAAGGCTTGGCCTTTCTGTACCCTCTGTGCTTTTTTTTTGTGTGCTGTATTTCACAGTTCACTTTTTTTTAAATAATATATATTTATTGAAAATTTTATCATAGAAATTTAGAGAAATTTACAAAAAAAAACAGTTCACTTTTTTTTGTGCAAAGGGGCTCAACAGCAATGCACCGCAGGGCAGAAGCAGAAAATAGTCCTGTCCGATACCATGGCAGACAGACTTGTCATTCTCAGTGGAATACAAGTGCAGTAATCACTGCATTCAGTCTATTGACGCCATAGGTGTGCGCAGCCTGTTGCATTAGGGTGTGCACCCCAAAGTTCAAACACATAAGCCTTTGACTGCAGCCTCAGCCACACAGGGAATGGACAGGAAATGAATAGGAAGTGCTCTGTGTTGAGCGGCTTCCTGTTCATTCACAAACCAAAGCATAACAGACACAGTTTACCATGCTTCAGTTATGATTTAACACAGCGAGTTTAGTCACTGAGTTCATTTAGAAAAGGAAGGGGCTGGTAAATGACACATTGACTAGCCCCTTCCCCCCGCTCTCCATCCTGAAACATCCCCTGCAGCAGTCAATGAAATAGAAGGGAAACCAGCAGCACTGGGGGGGGGGGGGGGGGGGGGGAACCTGGGTAGTATGGGAGTCGGCCCTGCTCAGAGTGGAACACCTGGTACCCTCCCTGTGCATTACTATGATTGACACTTCCTCCAGCCTACTTGGACCTCCACCTCTACCTCTGTACAGACAGGATGCTGGAGGAAAAGTCTACAGGAGCCTGGCATTGGACCCACTGCGACCCCATGGGTGCAATGCTTTTGCAGGCTGATGGGCAAAAAAAGAAATTCCCGCAAAAATATGTGCATTTATTATTTTTTTAAATTAAAAGTGAACCTGGCCTTTAACCACTTGCTGACCAGCCTCCGCAGTTTTACTGTGGCAGAATGGCACGGCTGGGTCAAACGACGTTATGTAACGTCGCTTTGCCCTGTGGCAACTAGGGGCACATGCGCGCCCGCTGCCGGCCCCCTGAGCCGATGCGTGTGCCCGGTGGTCGCGATCACCGCCGGGCTCCCACGATCATTGGTTACACACCGAGAAACGGGATTTATGTGTGTAAATACACAGTTTCCGGTTCTCTGAGGGGAGAAGAGACTGATCGTCTGTTAAAACAAAGTATGAACAGCGATCTGTCATCTCCCCTAGACAGTCCCTCCCCCCTCCAGTTAGAACACAGAGAGGGAACACAGATAACCCCTTGATTGCCCCCTAGTGTTAACCCCTTCCCTGCCAGTGACATTTTTACAGTAATCAGTGCATTTTTATAGCACTGATTGCTGTATAAATGCCAATGGTCCCAAATATGTGTCAAAATTGTCCAATTTGTCCGCCACAATGTTGCAGTCCTGATAAAAATCGCAGATCGCCGCCATTACTAGTAAAACAAAAATAATAATAAAAATGCCATAAAACTATCCCCTATTTTGTAGACGCTATAACTTTTGTGCAAACCAATCAATATACCCTTATTGTGACTTTTTTTTACCAAAATTATGTAGAAGAATACATATCGGCCTAAATTGAGGAAAAAAAAGTTTTTTTATATATTTTCGGAGGATATTTATTATAGCAAAAAGTAAAAAATATTGCTTTTTTTTTCAAAATTGTCGCTCTTTTTTGTTTATAGCGCAAAAAATAAAAACCACAGAGGTGATGAAATACCACCAAAAGAAAGCTCTATTTGTGGGGGAAAAAAAAGGACGTAAATTTTGTTTGGGTGCAACGTTGCACGACCGTGCAGTTAAAACGACGCAGTGCCGAATCGCAAAAAGTGCTCTGGTCAGGAAGGGGGTAAAATCTTCCGGGGCTGAAGTGGTTAAAGTTACTTAAAGGGTCAGTCCACCCAAAAGCGATGTCACTAGTAGGAAAGGCTGTGTGAATAAGCCCTATACCTGCACTGCGAAGGAAGTTTCAAGAGGTTGTCACTGGCTAACATGTACAGTACGTGCAAGGCTGCCTTCTCATTATGGACTGGGAATCTACAAGCTGCAAGAGAAGAGGGGAAGGAAAGAGAGGCGCCAAGCAGGCATAGTGTAGCACAGTTTATCAAAAAAATATGTATAAACAACAATTGCACTGACAGAGCGGTGGGGGTGACAGACGGAGGTCAGTGGTGGATGTCCTGGATTACATGCCTGCTCGGCGCCTCTCTTTCCTACCCCTCTTCTCTTTTTTATCAATTCAGCTCCAGAGCAATTTTTTTTTCTTTGTCGCATACATGTAAAAATCTGAATTTTTGCCCAAAAAATTACATAAACCCCCTGAACATTATATATTATCTGAAAGCAGAGGCACTGTAGAATAAAAGAGTGATAGTTGCAAATTTCTGTTTCACGTGATATTTGCGCAACTGTTTTTTTAAATGCAAATTTTCCGAAAAAATAAATTATAAAATGAATTTTAGTGCAAAATCACACCATATAATGCCCATTTTTGGTTAAAATATATAAGATGAAGTTGTATTGAGTAAACCGATACCTAAGATTCCATGTTTTAAAATTGCGTGCGCCCGCGATATCGGCAAAAACTATGGTGAACAAAAATCACCATAGGCGATGCTTTAGGCCTGATTCACACTTGTACAGTTTGCAGTTTGCATATTGCATGTGCATTTTGCATTTTCAATACACATCTTTAAAGCTCACACTAGCGCGTTTTTTGATGCATTTTGCATTTTGCAGGAATGCATGGGAATTTTTTAACATGGGTTCCTATGGAACATGTTCACATCAATGCATTTTTGTATCTCTGCATTTTTGGAAAGGGTCAGGGACTTTTTTTCATGCAAAATGCAGCGTTTTGCATGTAATAGAATTTCAATGGACAAGCATCAAAAACACAAAAACGCCGCAAAAACGCTGTAAAAACGCTACAAGAACGCTGCTCAAAAACGTGGCAAGCATGAAAAAAAGAAACTCCAAAAACGCTCAAAAGCAACATGCATAGGTGTGAATCGAGCCTTAATCATTGAAGTCTATGGAACTAAAAACCAGAAAGAAAACCCCTGGCCCTTTCCATAAAATGCATAGATGTGAACTACATTCATAGGAAACCATGTTACATGGACTGTAGCGTGTTTCTACAAAACTGAAAAGGCGCTAAAAAATGCATAGGTGTGAACCAGGCCTTAAATACCTTTATAGCTCATCAATTTAGAGTTAACTAGGAGCTCTTGTTGTAAAATAATTTTTCTCATTCTGGCATTCACGGCGTTATGTCACATGTGTGGTGCGACCACATTTACGTACACATACGGGCTTGGGTTTGCACAGGCGTGCGGGGCAACGGGGGTTTTGGGATTTTTTTTTTTTACATTTTAATATATTTTATTATTATTATTTTTTTTTAAATGATTGCTAACACAGGCAGTTAATAAACCCCTATGTGATAACATTGGGCAGGTGAAAGGTACACTTTTTGGAGACATTAGGGGTCTAATAGACCCCAATGTCTCCCCTGCCCGTCACACCATCTAACCAAGCACAGATCGGCTTGGTTAGAGGTGTCTCCTGGCTGTACTGGCCAGGAAAGGGTGTATATGAAACCAGAAGTTACATCCGTTTCATTGTTTGCAGGTGAGATTGAGCCATGGGTTTGCCTCAATCTCACTTTAGTCTCTCTCCCCCCACCGGCGGATGTGTTTCTGGGTGTTGGTAAACACTGGAACCACGGGAGGAGGGCGGGGTGCCGGCGGGAGAGGGAAGGGGGCACTGCGTGCCTGGCTGTGTGAAAGTGGTCGGTAGCTTTGGAGATGCCACATTACTTTCACTTTGAAGCTGGTCGCCGGCTCTGCATGTCCATCTACAAATAGGCTTTTAGCAGAGTTTAGGAGCTTCCGCGGTTAGGTGAGGTTGAACCTCCCTCTCCTGAACGCAGAAGAATTGCTTTCAGGATAGGAACGTTTTGACCGCCAGCCATGGGAAAATGCAAAACACAACGAAACTGCAGACCTCTGCCTAGCAAAACTTCATAGTTTCGTTTTTCTAAACAGCTTCCATAATGCCCCCTCTCCTATAGCAGTCATGTGTGCTTCAGACTTTGGGAGTATTTACGTGTCTAAGCCCTTATTGTCTATGGTTGGTCACAACCAGAGGTGGCCGATCCATTGGGGGCGCAGGGGCGCCACCCCCCTAATCCATGCGCCCGGTCCCTAATTTACATGCAGGGAGCCAGACGCATGGATTTCAATTGGATTTTTGTTTTTGAAGCACATGATTAGAGCCGGAAGCCCTTAAAAAAAGGTTGGGCTCAGGGCATAGAGCATTGCGCCCTGAGCCCACCCTGTTGTGTGACATTAGCAAATTATTATTCGCTAAAGTCTTCCTGCTTCTCCTGCTGGCCAATCAAAAAGCGGGTCTTGAGACACGATTGGACCCAATTCCTGTTCGGCCGTGAGGAGAAGCAACGGCCCCTCAGCAAGCTGGAGCAGGAGCAGCATCGGCCTCCCAAGACTGATCGCCGCCTTCCTGGCTCCATAGAGCTTGCACTGGGCACTGTCCTCCTAGGTAAACCCATAGCATTATGAGCTGCCATTGGTCACAACATACACTTTCATTGTATAACATTAGCATTGTAACAACAATACA
Organism: Lithobates clamitans; assembly: GCA_037952925.1. Taxonomy (NCBI): domain Eukaryota; kingdom Metazoa; phylum Chordata; class Amphibia; order Anura; family Ranidae; genus Lithobates; species Lithobates clamitans. Next base: position 437,049 of record JBBGZY010001550.1, on the reverse strand, counting down.
AACACTAGTTATGTTTGAAAATCCAATATAGGCTTACTTAACCACTTCAGCCCCGGAAGGTTTTACCCCCTTCCTGACCAGAGCACTTTTTACAATTTGGCACTGTGTTGCTTTAACTGGTAATTGCGCGGTCATGCAATGCTGTACCCAAACAACATTTGCGTCCTTTTTTTCTCACATATAGAGCTTTCTTTTGGTGCTATTTTTTATTTTTTGCGCTATACTCAAAAAAAGAGCGACAATTTTACTTTTTGCTATAATAAATATCCCCAAAAATGTTTTTAAAACACATTTCTTCATCAGTTTAAGCCAATAAATATTCTTAAATATTTTTGGTAAAAAAAAATCGAAATAGGCGTATATTGATTGGTTTGCGCAAAAGTTATCTACAAACTATGGGAAAGATTTATGGCATTTTTTGGCATTTTTATTATTATATTTTTATTACTAGTAATGTTGGTGATCTGCGATTTTTAGCGGTATTGCGACATTGCAACAGACAGATCGGACACTTTTGACACATTTTTGACATTGACATTTATACAGCGATTAGTGCTATAAAAATGCACTGATTACTGTGTAAATTACACTGGTGGGGAAGGGGTTAACATTAGGGGGCGATCAAGGGGTTAAATGTGTGTTCCCTCAGTGTGTTCTAACTGTATGGGGATAGGACTGAGTAGGAGAGGAGACATTTCGCTGTTCCTACTTACTAGGAACAAATGACATGTCTCCTCTCCTCTGACAGCACAGGGATTTGTGTGTTTACACACACATATCCTCGTGCTGGTGCTCGTGTACGCGTTCGCGCGCGGCCGGTAGCGATCGTGACCGCTGACCACACGCATCGGGTCCCCCGCCATGCAGCGGGCGACCGCGTGCCTCTCCGGCGGCGCACGCACTCTAGCGGCTCTTAAAGGAACCCCGTACCCGTACGGGGTTTCGTGCAGCGGTGCCATTGTGCCGCAGTATATTTACGCGAGTCTGTCGGGAACCGGTTAAAAAATCTTCTTTCATGTTGTGAGTTCTGCCTGTCTGCTGCCATCTCTTTCCTCAACTTCCTGGATTCCTTGCATGCTTTGCAGCTTCTCATTTGCTGTTTACTTTCCATTTCTAAGGCCTACATATCCCCTGGTACCTTGCTGCCAGCAACAGTGATTCCTGTACTGACTCTGCCTCCTGAAATGCCTCCTCTTAGCACCTCTGTAGTTCAAAAGGCAGGCTCTGTGAAATGTGTGACACAGCAGTGCCTACTCACAGGACATTCAAGGAGGTAAATGTGTGCAGATCTTCACAAAGTAAGTTTACAATCTTTAAGATTGCTTAGATTAACCACTTGACTTCCTGAAGATTTACCCTCCTTCATGGCCAGGCCATTTTTTGCGATACGGCCCTCCTTTACATCTGGTGTCCCCGGCAGTGGAGCCATCCTTTAAATTTGGTGTCCCCGGCAGTGGAGCACTCCTTTACATCTGGTGTCCCTGGCAGCGGAGCCCTCCTTTACATCTGGTGTCCCCCAGCAGCGGAGCCCTACTTACAGATCTGTGTCCCCCAGCAACAAAGGCCTCCTTACTTCAGTGTCCCCAGCAGCTGGCAGCAGTGGAGCCCTCCTTACAGAGCGATCTGTGTCACCAAGCAACAGTGCCTCTTACATCAGGTGTCCCCAGTACAGTACCTCTTACATCAGGTGTCCCCAGCAGAGTGCCTCTTACATCAGGTGTCCCCAGTACAGTACCTCTTACATCAGGTGTCCCCAGCAGAGTGCCTCTTACATCAGGTGTCCCCAGCAGAGTGCCTCTTACATCAGGTATTAGATAATCACCTGAATGACCGCAATATACAGGGATATGTAATGTAATACTGACACATAATCACACACATAGGTTGGACTTGATGGACTTGTGTCTTTTTTCAACCTCACCTACTATGTAACTATGTAAGGTGTCCCCAGTGGTCAGTGTCCCCAGCGGAGTGCCTCTTACATCAGGTGTCCCCAGCAGAGTGCCTCTTAAATCAGTGCCCCCAGCAGAGTGCCTCTTAAATCAGTGCCCCCAGCGGAGTGCCTCTTAAATCAGTGCCCCCAGAGGAGTGTTGGATGCAGACGGAGTGCTGGCTGCAGTCTAGCTACATCTCCTCTCGTTCCTCATGTTCAGTGGAGAGGGGAGGGGCCGTTCCGTGCAGCTAACCCTGGCTGGAGAATTGTGAAGAGAGAAGCCGATTCATTGGCTGCAAGCATTGGCCCCTCCCCTCTCCACTGACCACGAGGAACGAGAGTAGTTGTAGCTGAACACAAGGGAAAAGCTCTCGCGGTGGCGCCGGCGGCCATTTTGTTGGAGCCAGGAGCCAGAACTGCTGCAGAGCTAAACATTCCCATTTTTCCATGGACAAAAGGCAAAATCCCAAATCAGGACGGCCTCCGATTGGGACGAGGGTCCCAAAATCAGGATTGTCCCGGGAAAATTGGGACTGTTGGCAACTATGGGGAATAGTGCCCCATCATGATGTCAGAGGAAGAAGTTATGTTCCATCATTGGTGTCAGTGGGAAGAATTATACCACATTGTTGATGCCCGAAGGAGGAATTATGTTGGTGTCCGTGGGAGGAATAGTTTCCAAAGGGCCGCAGTTTGGAGACCACTGCTGTATAATAATAATAATTTTGAACATAGATACACTCTATAAACCAACTACTATACAGTATGTTCTGTGACCACTAGAGGCCCTCTGCACACAATATTTCCTTTCCTATGCAGACTCTCCCAGGTATTGTATTCACACTACCTTCTAGCCAGCTATTCATCCTAAGAAGTACATACAGCAGGCACACTTTATATCCTTTATCCTTTAAAATTTTAATTGTCAATCAGAAATACAGTAGTTCCCGGTTGCCCCGTGGTTATGAAGATTTGCCTATAGAGATGTGTGAATTGTCCTTAGTGAAGAGCTTATCTCAGGCGGTAAGCCTCTGCCGTACATTTTATAACAGCGAAAGGACTGCCACTTAGACACTAATGGAATAAAAAGGCTTTTAGACTTTAGCTTTCAATGTCGAAGCTGAGACTCCTATATCCCTATAGGCAGAGGACAGAATAAGATTTAACTCAACACTAGAGGAAAGAGAGAGACAGACATAAATGTAGAGAAAATCCATGAACTCTATACTGTGTGTTATACAGAGCATAATGTAAGTCCTCTGATGTGAATGGGGACCTTCGTCTTCTTAGTAGAGCTTCTCACCCCTCTATTCTGCTTCTGTATTTACACACATATTTAAATAGCTGGTCAAATCAGGTAAAAAAATGAAGAAAGACAAAATGTTGATGTTTGTTTTTGCCTCTTTTTGACCCTTCTGCTGAATCCTGAGTATTTTAGGATAAATAGTGCCATATACAAGGTCCAGTTCATTATGCTGCTAGCCCTTGTGACCCTTCGTAAGACAATGACTCTTGAGTGTGTTATGATAAATAGGACTGTTTACAAGGCCTAGTTCATCATGGCTGCTGCCCCCCCTGACCCTTCTCCTGTAAGCATTGCTCCCAACTGTCCCTGATTATGAGGGACTGTCCCTGATTTGGAACAAAATCCCTCTGTCCCTCTTTCCTCCTCATTTGTCCCTCATTTTGCTCTGATCTATATAGTATAGATCGATAGTATATATACTATATAGTTGTATAAAAATTGCACTATTTATCTTTCAAAAACTGTTCCCAGTGCTAAACCTTTCATCCAATTTCTAAATTGCTGCATTTGTCAATTTCAAAAGCCACTATAAAGGAATAGTAGTGGTAAAAAAAAAGCACTTAACTAATCTTCTTTTTTGTATAATTCTTCTTTAAGGAGGTGTGGCAGGGGGCGTGTCCTATGCCTACATATTTTTGCTAATAGGGGTCCCTCGTTGCCATCTCAAAAAGTTTGGTGGTACAGTGCATCCAGAAAGTATTCACAGCGCTACACTTTTTCCACATTTTGTTATGTTACAGCCTTATTCCAAAATGGATTAAATTCATTATTTTCCTAAAAATTCTACAAACGATAACCCATAATGATAACGTGAAAGAAGTTTGCTTGAAATCTTTGCAAATTTATTAAAAAACAAAAAACAAAAAAAAAAACCCCATGTACATAAGTATTCATAGCCTTTGCTCAATACTTTGGTGAAGCACCTTTGGCACCAATTACAGCCTCAAGTCTTTTTGAGTATGATGCTACAAGATTGGCACACCTATTTTTGGGCAGTTTCTCCTATTCTTCTTTGCAGGACCTCTCAAGCTCCATCAAGTTGCATGGGGAGCCTCGGTGCACAGCCATTTTAAGATCTCTCCAGAGATGTTCAATCGGCTTCAAGTCTGGGCTCTAGCTGGGCCACTCAAGGACATTCACAGAGTTGTCCCATAGCCACTCCTTTGTTATCTTGGCTGTGTTCTTAGGGTAGTTGTCCTTTTGGAAGAATAACTTTCGCCCCCGGTCTGAGGTCCAGAGCACTCCGGAGCAGGTTTTCATCAAGGATGTCTCTGTACATTGCTGCATTCATCTTTCCCTCGATCCTGACTAGTCTCCCAGTTCCTGAAAAAACACCCCACAGCATAATGCTGCTACCACCATGCTTCACTGTAGGGATGGTATTGGCCAGGTGATGAGCGGAGCCTAGTTTCTTCCAGACATATTGCTTGCCATTCAGGCCAAAGAGTTCAATCTTTGCTTCATCAGACCAGAAAATTTTGTTTCTCATGGTCTGAGAGTCCTTCAGGTGCCTTTTGGCAAACTCAAGGCAGGGGCTGTCATGTGCCTTTCACTGAGGAGTAGCTTCCGTCTGGCCACTCTACCATACAGGCCTTGATTGGTGGAGTGCTGCAGATATGGAGCTCTGTCAGAGTAACCATCGGATTCTTGGTTACATCTCTGACTAAGGCCCTTCTCCCCCAATCGCTCAGTTTGGCCGGGGTGGCCCACTGTAGGAAGAGTCCTGGTGGTTCCAAACTTCTTCCATGTACGGATGATGGAGGCCACTGTGCTCATTGGGACCTGTAATGCTGCAGAAACTTTTCTGTACCCTTTCCCCACATCTGTGCCTCAATACAATCCTGTCTCAGAAGTCTACAGACAATTCCTTGGTCTTCATGGCATGCATTGTTAACTGTGGGACCTTATATAGACAGGTATGTGCCTTTCCAAATCATGACCAATCAACTGAATTTGGACTCCAATTAAGTTGAAGAAACATCTAAAGGATGATCAGTGGAAACAGGATGCACCTGAGCTCAATTTTTGAGTGTCATGGCAAAGACTGTGAATACTTATGTACATGTGATTTTTTTCAGTTTTTATTTTTAATACATTTGCAAAGACTTCAAACAAACGTCTTTCATGTTGTCATTATGCGGTAGTGTTTGTAGAATTTTGAGACGGATGATGAAATTAATCCATTTTGGAATAAGGCTGTAACATAACAAAATGTGGAAAAAGTTAAGCGCTGTGTATACTTTACGGATGCACTGTATACTGTACGGATCTGGCTTATGAGTGCTTTTTAATGCGAAAAGCCTACACACCAAGGAGGACATTTATAGAACAGAGGTATGGCCTTATAAAAATACCACATCTGTAAAAGCCCAGTGGTGTGCCTGAAAAATCTGCTTAGTGTTCCCGAAGCCAGTGCAGCTCTATTCTTCTAAATGGAAGATTTGGGATAAAAGAAATACACATATATATGCCAGCCTTTAAGGACCAATGGTAATAATAGCATAAATCACAGTAAATATTCCTGTAGATGTCATACAATATTAAGTAAAGCTATAGTTACTGAGAATAGTATAAAAAAAGTCTATAAAAAGTCCATAGCAATTAGTGGATGTGATGGAAAGGAAAGTCTTTTTGTTGACACCAGCGCTGAGGGCAAGCTTTCGTAATGAGCGAAGTCAGCTCTCTATACAACCGTAAGAAAAACAAGAGAAAGAAAGCGCCTCTGAGTGCAGGTATTTAATGGAAACAATAAGCACGTATTCACACTTACAGTGAAGTAAAATAAGTACAGCTCCGGTGAAGGAATCATCCTAGATCAGTCCCACGTCCATAGCAGGAAGCTGCGATGTAGCTCCGAAGGGATGGCCGCGGACCTTCGCATGGAGAGACAGGCAGCCGGGCTGGATGGGAGCTCCGTATTGCCGGCAAGGCGCTCCTGGGTGTGTGACGTCACCAGGATGGAGAGGATGGAGAGGAACACACGACGCGTTTCAGAGCATGCGCGAAGCTCACAATGGGCATGCGCGCTCCTTTATCAAGTGTCACACTTGAAAAAAGTGGCAACCCTACCTCCCAGTCTAGTTTATATAAAGATCTGACTGTAAACATTACATATAAAATTTAATACAATGGAGTGAGGATCAGCTCCCTCTCTACTACCCAGGGACACCCGTCACGCCAGTCCCGTGCCCGCAGTAGGGACAACAGAGCCCGGGGGTGAACTAACCCTTTAAGTCACTTCTGATTTTGAGCTGTCATTCTATGGCTGCTATGGCTGGGATGGACCTAATGGAGGAGCTGTACTCCATTAGGTTTAGTAAAGTCCAGGGGAGACATCAGGGGTCTGATAAAACCCCTGATGTCTTTTTAATGAGAACCTGTCACTGCAAAAAGTATTATCACGTGGGGGCTTTTGGTCCCCTATGTAATGGCAATAAATATTTAAAAAAATTAAAGTGACATATAAAAAGCCACCCCCCACGTACATACATACATAAACACGAGCATTGGGAGTGGCTATGTACAAAAACAATGATTTCACAACATATGTTATAAATCACTACCAATACCAGTGTGAGAGGAATAATTTAAGGGCCACTGTTCATGGTTAACTCTAAACTGAAGACCTGTGAGAGCTTTAAAAGCATGGATAATTTTGAGTACCAAAGTTTGTTACCGTTTCACAGTTTTAAGACTTGGGATGCTGATGCAGCTTCATCTTTTATAATTTACCAAAATAGGTAATATATTGCATTTGTGTCACTAAAATTGTCTTTTACTGAAAGTATGCATTTGATAAACTGTTGCGTTATTATCTTATGACACAAAAAAGTTCAGAAACAATATATTTTTGGGGGATTCAGGCCTAAAATGTGCATTTTAAAGGGTGCAAAAAAAATGCAAAAACGACTCTGGAAGCGAAAGGGTTAAAACACACTCACCTGGTGGTGAATGTTTGGCCATCCTCAGATTCACTGCATTTAGAATATGGCCTTCAGTGTTCACCTAATCAGCATACCATTCAGGCAACCGGCCTTTTAGAGAACGTTATCAGCAAGGACAGGCCCCATATTTCTCTCATGACCGCTTTACTTTAAAGTGCAAATTTCAAAATATAAGCAGACAACTTTTTTTTTTCCTTTGCGAGTCCCTCTACTACTTAAAAGCTTTCATGTGCAAAGTCCCGCAACGTCGGCTTTGTAACAACACCCCCCCCACCGGCAGGAACTATGTTTTATCTTCAGCAGTCATCGGCTTTCAGATGCATGGCCTATGGCCACTGGAGCACCATTGTAGGTAAAATCCCACACATATGGGGAATGACGATTGAGCGAAATAGAATTGCCTGTCAATGGGAGAAGTGGGAACACCACAGCATGTGCTGGAATACGTAAAGGAGGACAAGTTCTTGCCAAAGAAATGCCCATGAAAAATAAGAAGCCCGTGGGTGGGTCATCCCACCAAATCCCACCAAATCTCCATCTATAATTGAAATGGCACTTATGGATGAAGTGTTTTAAGATGCCTCCTCTATGAAGCTGAACACTAGACCAGGGGTCCCCAATTGATTCAGTATGAGGACCGCAGCCTATATCTTACAAATATTTGCAGGCTGAAAAAAAAACAGTTTTGAAAATAAATGAATAACATTCAAATGAATGAATAAACACACTCTATAAAATCACTTTATCAGAACCTCCCACATCATATCAGAAGACTCCTCCTCTTTACATCGGAGTTCTCCTTTCACATTAGAAGCCCCCCATCACATCAGAAGATCCTCTTTCACATCACAAGCCCCGCCCCCCATTACATCAGAAGACCCGCCTTCACACCAGAATCTCCCCTTTGCACCAGAAACCCCCATCACATCAGAAGCCCCCCTCTTCCCATCAGAGTCCCGCATTACACCAGAGCCCTCTTTTCACCTCAGAAGCCCCCCCTTCACATCAGGGTCCTACTTTCACCCCAGAAGCACCCCCCACCACATCAGAAGACCCCCTTTTACATCACAAGTCCAGCATCACATCAGAAGCCCCCCCCCCATACACACACACACATATCAGAGCCCCCTTTTTGACATCAGAAGAACCCCCCATAACATGAAAAGACCCACTTTCAGATCACAAGCCCAATATCACATCAGAAGCCCCCCACCGCCATCTAGTCAGAAGATCACTCTTCACATCAGGAGACACCTCTTCACATCAGAGTCTCCATTTCACATCAGAAGCCCCCCATCACATCAGAAGACCCCTATTCACATCAGAGTCCCTCTTTCACATCAGAAGCCCCCGTTCACATCAGAAGACCCCCAACCCGAGTCCCTTTTTTTATGTCAAAAGCCCCCCATAACTTCAGAAGCCCCCGGACATATGAGAGTCATATCAGATTCCCCCTTACATCAGGGTCCCTATCAATCACAAATGAGTGTCCCCATCAGAGTCCCTTGATGCCAGTAGGACAGAGGTTGGAGTCAGTAGGGCAGTGGACAGTGTCAGTAGGGCAGCGGATGTATCAGCAGGTGTCTTGCAGAGGCGTGGCAGCATTGGCCCTTGCCTCACTTGTGCGGTGCCTAGCAGCCGGCATCTTTCTGATTTGGGGGGGTAAGAGGACATTTTCTAGGGGGTGATTTGGAAGGGGAGAGGACCTGTGTTAGAAGGGAGGGTTGGGGGAGTCAGACTTTGAATCCGCCCCCCTCCTTCTAGCACAAGTCCTCTCCCTCCCAAAGCACCCCCTAGCACATGCACATGTCCTCTTACCACCCACCCCCCCTTCCTAAAATCATTCCTGGCAGCATCAGCATGAAATTGTTACCTGACCATGCCCCCCACCCTAACCTTCATGGTGATTGTATCCCCCTCCTCTGCAAGGCTGCATTAAACCTCTTACAGATCTCAGATCAATGATCAGTGCGACCACTGATGCTACGCCCATGGTTGGTATTATATGTACACCACCCCGCCGTCTCCTCCCACCAGATATGATCTGTCCACATGAGACCCAGTAAGGATATCACTGGGATGAAAATAAGGTAAGTTTTTATTCCAAAATTTCACTAGCTTGTTGAGGGAGATAGAGAGGAACCACAGAAGGCAACTTTAGCTTTAAATCTGTCAGTAGAAAAATAATAAAATTGTGTACTTAAATCATTCATTTTCATTTAAAGTATTGGGTGCTCTGTATCATGTTCACAGATAAAAAAAAAGATTAAAAAAAAAAACACTTTACAATTCAAACTGAAGCTAGCAGGTGCATAAATGTCAGGTGTGAGCATGGCAGCAAGACACTCTATAGAGAGCATAATTACAACCGTCACAGAGTGACATGTGTAATCCATAGCACTGTGAATCTGTCATCCTGCACAACGCATTTCACATCAAATCAACCACGAAAAACATTTAAGTGTCACTCTTACTGAGGGCCGTTCAATCGGCTGCACATGATACAGTAATCAGTGATTTCTATTTTTGCTGCCAGGTAATTTACCTTCCCCTCCACCCAATCATCTGTCCATCCATCTATCTATCAGCCATAAACACCGGAACAAAGAAAAGTAAAATGAAAATTGGCCCTGCTGTTCTTCACACTCAAACATTCCCGGAATCCTTGTTAATCTAGAGCTGGCCATACACTTTCCAGTCTACATCTTGAATCTCTATATAACCGTCTTCAGATTTACCACATCTATGTAAGGGCTTAAACCATCCAATCTTTATCCAATCAGTGATACCCTTCACTGTTTATAATTGTTATTTGTTATATGGTTGTTATACAGTTTATATTGTTTATATTTGTTATTGTTTATATTATTGTTTATATTATTTTTATATATATATTTTTTATTTTATTTATGTAATTGTTTATATTTAGAATCACATTGTTTATAATTGGTATTGTTTATATTTGTAATTGTGTAATTATTTATATTATATTATATGGTATATTATATTATATTAATATATATTTTTTATTGATGTAATGGTTTATATTTAGAATTACATTGTTTATTATTATATTGTTTATAATTGGTATAAAGCTGCCTATAATTGTACTGTCAGGTTGTATTGTATATGTACTATATTACCAAAGGTATAGTGACGCCGGCCTTTACACGCACATGAAATTTAATGGCATCCCAGTCTTAGTCCGTAGGGTTCCATATTGAGTTGGCCCACCCTTTGCAGCTATAACAGCTTCAACTCTTCTGGAAAGGCTGTCTTTAAGGTTTAGTGTGTCTATAGGAATGTTTGACCATTCTTCCAGAAGTGCATTTGTGAGGTCAGGCACTGATGTTGGACGAGAAGGCCTGGCTGGCAATCTCCGCTCTAATTCATCCCAAAAGTGTTCTATCGGGTTGAGGTCAGGACTCTGTGCAGGCCAGACAAGTTCCTCCACCCCAAACTCGCTCATCCATGTCTTTATGGACCTAGCTTTGTGCACTGGTACTCAGTCATTTTGGATCAGGAAGGGGCCATCCCCAAACTGTTCCCACAAAGTTGGGAGCATGAAATTGTCAAAAAGTCTTGGTATGCTGATGCCTTAAGAATTCCTTGCACTGGAACTAAGGGGCCAAGCCCAACCCCTGAAAAACAACCCCACACCATAATCCCCCCTCCACCAAATGATGTTATAGCTGCAAAGGGTGGGCCAACTCAATATTAAACCCCACGGACTAAAACTGGGATGCCATTAAAGTTCATGTGCAAAATCTTCTGTTAAAATAAAAAAGTTCATGTGCTTGTAAAAGCAGGTGCCCTGATACTTTTGACAATATAGTGTATATAGATTATAGGGCTCAACTGCTTGGTGATACTTAACCGGTTCCCGACCGGCTCACATCTATTTACGGGGGCAGAATGTCTCCCCTGCACAAAACCCCGTACCCATACGGGGTTTCCTTTAAGAGCAGCCAGGGGGGCGCGCGTGTGCGCCCTTTGCACGGCGGGGGACCCGATGCACGTGGCCACACGTGATCATGCGCACGAGCGCCAGCACAGAGATTTGTGCGTGTAAACTAGGGATGGGACGAACCGACCCCTGTTCGGTTCACAAAAGAACTTTTGAATACCGCGACAGTTTGGACCCGATTAACGAACCCCATTAAAGTCAATGGGACCCGAACGTCAAAAATCAAAAGTGCCCATTTTTAGGCATATATGCAAGTAATTGGGCATACAATGGTGATAGGGGTCCGGATTCTGCCCTGGGGGACATGTATCAATAAAAAAAAAGTTTGTGAAAAACGTAATTTTTAAATGAGCAGTGATTTTTTTATTTTTAAAGTGAAAACCTGAAAATGAAAAATTCCTTCCAATATAGTGCCTGGGGGTCCCCTTAGTCTACCTGTAAAGTGGCAGATCTGTACCATGTCTAGAATTTGCTGCAGCAATAATTGCATTTATAAAGCCAAAAAAATGACATTTTCCCTGCAAGCTGCCTTTATTTTGCTCAGCAACAGCTGGGGAGCCAGTGTGTATGATGAGACTACAATGTAGTACACTGGGAACAAGATTAGAGATTTTTTGGATACATTCAGTATTCAGTATTCAGTAAAAGGTCCGTAAAAATTGGTCTTTGGGCGTCGGTGGTGCCTTCCCACCGTAACCCTATAGAGGTAATCTTGATGAAAGCAAGAAGTGGACTTGCTGTAAAAAATTGCAATGATATGCACCTGTCAAATAGGTGCAGAAAAATTGGGCTTTGGGTGTCAGTGGCACCTTCCCACCGTAACCCTATAGAGGTAATCTTGATAAAAGCAAGAATTGGCCTTGCTGTAAAAAAATTGCAATGATATGCACCTGTCAAACAGATGCAGAAAAATTACTTTTTGGGTGTTAATTGTGCCCATGAAACCTATACCAGAAACATTCTTCCAGATGAAATGATTGAACACCTTCAAAGCTAGGCAGCCTGGAAGTCCTGCAGAGATTTCACATCCCAAAAAAGATTTAATCAGTGACATCGGCATCAGGGGCTTCATAGCTGGTAATCCAGGACTGATTCATTTTTATAAAAGTCAAACGGTCGGCGGAGTCTGTGGACAGATGCGTTCTATGATCAGTAATGAAACCTCCTGCAGCACTGAGTGCCTGTTCTGAAAGCATGCTGAATGCAGGGCAGCCCAACAACTCAAAAGCATACTGGGCAAGTTCTGGCCAGTCGTCTATACTCATGACTCAGTAAGTTAGTAAATCGTCAGCTAGAGACAGAAGACTCAAAACTACATTTTCCACGACACTGTAACCTACTGGAGTCAGGAAAAACATTCAATAAAATCCTCTTTAACAAGTCCTCAAGAGATTTTATCTTCTGCACTCTCTATGGGGGCGGGATGAGTTCTGAGACCTTCCCCTTATAATGGTGGTCAAGGAGGGTTTCCAACCAGTAATCATCCTTCTCATTTATGCCACGTATTCTTGCGTCCTTTCGCAGGCTTTGAAGTATGAGGTTGCCCATGCACCTCAAATTTGCAGAGGCTTGAGAAGCAGACTCCTCGGGGTCACTCAGGATGACAGCATCTGGAACTTCTTCCTCCCAGCCAAGTACTACTCCCAAGGGTCCTGGGGTTGGAAAGCCGTCATTTACAGATTGACACATGTCTTCCTCTTTTTCGAAGCCTATGAAAGTGCCAGAATCCTCCTCCTCATCCTCCTCCCCTCTCTCCTCCTGTGTGTTCTGTGACATACTGTAGGAATGATGGTGTCTGGATAAAGTGGGCCTTGAGAGGAAAGGAAGTCCTCCTCTTCCTCCTCCTGCTCATGCCAATTTATCTACCAGTGTTCCTCCCTCTCTCTAAGCTCATGTTCCTGTCATCCTCAACCTCAGAACCAACATCTGAATCCAGTATTGGCTGGGCATCATCAAGGGGCAAGTGGCTGACGCTGTGGTCAAAAAACTAAGCTGACTCCTCAATAGATGATGTTGGGGCTATGGCAGGAATAGATGTGGACAAAGAGACAGGTTTATCCACTCTGGCAACTGCAGGGGACTGCACATTTGTCTCTGCTTGCGTGACAAAGGATGAGGAGAATGAAGAAGGTTTAGTAAGCCAGTCCACCACCTCCTCTGCATGTTGTGGCTGGATAGCACGGGCAAACTCATTAAACAGAGAAAATGATGCCCGGCCTGAGGACTGACCACCACATCTACCTTTGCCTGTGGACACATTTGTTGCTGGCCCCCTTATAGTGCCAAGGGAACGTCTGCCTCTCCTTGTTGTCCTCCCAGACATTATTGGGAGGGAGGGGGCGGTGCTTATAAGCAAATGTAAAGAAGAAGCTGAAATCTGTACGTATATGCACTTTAATCAATGTAAAGAGGTGTTTGGTGCACTTTAATTTGAGTACTCTAACTACATAGACACACTCCACGGATACACTATAATATACTGCAATATAATGCGCCAACGTACAGTGACGCACAGAACTATATACCGTTAAACTGGCAGTAACGCACACAGAACTATATGGCGTTAAACTGGCAGTAACACACAAAACTATATGGCGTTAAACTGGCCGTAACGCACACGAAACGATATGGCATTAAACTGGCAGTAACGCACACAGAACTATATGGCGGTAAACTGGCAGTAATGCACGCAAAAGGATATGGCATTAAACTGGCAGTAACACAATCAAATAGACAGTGTTCAACCGTCACTATACTGAAGCCATCTGAACTGTCCCTACTCTATCTATACACTAATGTAAAGATTACTGACACGGTCTCACAACACTACACTGAAACTATATGAGCTGTCCCTACTCTATACTAATGTATGTATGAATGACACGGTCTCACTACACTACAGTGAAACCATCTGGGCTGTCCCTACTTTAGCTGCACAGTATGCAAAGCTGAATGATGGTCCTCCTCACTACACTCACACTATCCCTAGACTGACACTAAACTAATATTCTACACTGACAATTGAAGCAAAATTGCACAGTATAGCACACTAACTAACTAATGGCACTGTACAGAGCCCTGTTCTATCTCTCTCCACGCCAAAATCACACTGAAAATGGCTGCCATTGAAAGAATACTTTTATACTAATGAGCCATGATTGGATAAAATCATGATGACAGTGTCCAATCATGACAGTGCTCTGTGCCCTGACTGGCTGAAGCTTTCACTGCTTCAGCCAATCAGGGCTTGCAATGCACTGTTCAGCGCAACAGTGCATTGTGGTCGGTTTGGGGGGCTGAACAAATGATCAAACGACCCGTTTGTTCGGCTATTCGCCGAACGACCGAACAACGAAAGTTCGGCCTGAGCTTAAGCTCGGGCGGAACTGTTCCCCCATCCCTAGTGTAAACACACAAATCCCTGTGCTGTCAGAGGAGAGGAGACATGTTGTTTGTTCCTAGTAACCTAGTAAGTAGGGACAGCGAAATGTCTCCTCTCCTACTCAGTCATAGTTAGAACACACTGAGGGAACACACATTTAACCCCTTGATCGCCCCCTAGTGTTAACCCCTTCCCTATCAGTAACGTTTACACAGTAATCAGTGCATTTTTATAGCACTTATCGCTGTATAAATGTCAGTGGTCCCAAAAATGTGTCAAAAGTGTCTGATCTGTCCGTCGCAATACCGCTAAAAATTGGTCATTACTAGTAAAAGAATTCCATAATAAAAATGCCATAAAAGTGCCATAAAAATGCCATAAATCTTTCCCATGGTTTGTAGACTATATAACTTTTGCGCAAACCAATCAATATACACTTATTGTGATATTTTTTTACCAAAAATATGTAGAAGACTATTGGCCTAAACTGTTGAAGAAATTTGTTTTTTAAAAACATTTTTGGGGATATTTATTATAGCAAAAAGTAAAAAATATTGTTTTCTTTTCAAAATTGACGCTCTTTTTTTGTTTATAGCGCAAAAAATGAAAACCACAGAGGTGATCAAATAGCACCAAAAGAAAGCTCTATTTGTAAGAAAAAAAGGACGCAAATTTTGTTTGGGTACAGCAGTGCATTAGCGAGCAATTACCAGTTAAAGGGACGCAGTACCAAATTGTAAAAAGTGCTCTGGTCAGAAAGGGGTAAGACCTTCCGGGGCTGAAGTTATTAATTAGTGATACTTGCATAATAATAATAATAATTAATAAGAAGATACTTGCATGGTCTTGGCCCAAATTCTCTGGCAATATTGTTTTTCATTTATGAGAAATCACTACTTGAGTACTGCGTGTTTGGATATAATATGTGTTTAGATTACATATAATAATAAGATCATAATTGCTCTATATTGCGGCACCCATGAATTGTTATAATGGTGTATCTTTTTTTTTCACAAAGTTTATTATTTATTGAGAGTAAAGGCTTACAGGCTTAGTAAAATGTAAAACAGAGATACGTGTATCTTTACCTCTTAGGAATTCCCACATTTTTTTTTTGTACTTCTATTCTCTCCTTGTCAGAGTAGAACTATTAGGCAATATTTGGTCATCACAGCAATCACAAGGCACAGAGTCACTCTGACTGGCTCTGTGCATTTTGCCTACAATCTGCCCTGTCAGGCACAATGATCACCTGTTTATGTTTTCTGCAACACTGTTTATAAACTGGGCCCACTTACCCATCAGTTATAATATTTGGCAGTGGTAAGATGGTTAAAAAATGAATAGAGTGAGGCATGATGCCAGGCATCCAGAAAAATAAGTTTTGGGTTTACATGCATTTTAAAGTGATACTACACACACACACACTGTTTAATTTTACAGTACCCCTTCTCTTTCTGTATGTGGATGATGACACTAATTATTTTATTAAAAAAAAAAAAACCTAAGTACCTGTCACATGACCCAGCTCCTTCCCAGCCTGTCTACAGGGAAACAAAAGCACGAGAAACTTCTAGTTCTCTGCTGCTGGTCACATGCTCAAAAAAAAAAAAAAAAAAAAACAGCCTTCAGGATACCGCATAAAAATGAATAATTAATACCAATAAACTGCATTGTGTGCCTGGGTTTGAACTTGGATTCTTCCACTTCTGTGCTCCGGCTCAGTTCATTCTGCCACTGGGGAAGCCAAGCCTCTGCAGCATATACCCTGCTTAGTACATCTGCTCCTGGGACTCTCTAGCTCCACCTGCCTTCCAGCTGCAGTCAATCCACAATCAGCTCAGCTTGAATTGCGGGACTTCTCGTGCACTATGCCCATTTGTTAGATGTTTCCCTTGGTGTGTGCTATACTACTGAACTTCTGGACTTTTGACCTTTGCCTGAATCCTGGATTACTTTCTTTGCCCGACGATTCTGCATTATATTGCCTGTCTGTATATGACCCTGCCTGTCTCCGACCATGCTTCAGGATTCTGACTTTGTACCTTGCTGTCAAGACTTGTTAGTGACCCGGCCTGCCTGACTACACTGACTAACGCCTCAACCCCCAGCCAAATCTCCGCTCTAGACTAAAACCTTTCAATAGGTACCTTACAACTGTTATAAATTGTCATACAAATATATATTTGAAATCAACTCATTATTATTTGATAGCAATAACACGGTGTGGGTGGATTTCTGGAATCACAGGCTGCGTCACACCCATCCAGCCTGTGTCTTAGACTAAGAGGGAGGTGAAGCCTCCATCCATCTACATGTAATATCCCGCCTCCATTGTGTTTAGCTGGTTAGTGGGCATAATATCCCTCCTCCATGCCCACTAACCAGCTAAACACAATGAAGGCGGGATATCACAGTGGGCTGTCACTTACCATGGTGTATACACCCACATGTGTGACTCTATAGTCACATGGGCTGCTCAGATGTGAAGGGGAGAAAATGCTCAGTATAGAAACTCACTGAAAACTGAGCATGTGCAGAGTTGTCACCACTACTCTGTAAAACCCCTAGCTGCATTGGGGACTTGCACAGAAGGTAGAGATAGATCGCAGCAGGATCAACCAGGTTTTTTGCAAAATACAGAAAACTAATCTCATAGTGACTGAGTGAGTATGAACAGCATGTAATACACCACTTATTGATTGATTTTTATGATGTGGGTTTAGTGACACTTTAAAAATGGAGCATCGGATTCTTACAAACTCCTTTTTCTGACTGGTTCTCTTAAAAAGAACTGCAATTAGAACTTACTACTATGGAAGCTGCTGACCTCGAATGACCAGCGCCGATCAATGTTTGGAAAGGAATGAATATCTCCAATGCTTATTTAATTGATGAGGAATCATTAAGGCTCTTCGATATGGGACTCTCAAGCTGATCTGCGTATATTGTTGCGCAAGCAGCCAAACACTTCTTCATAGAAGTCCATGCATTAGTGACATACAGTATATGGCCATCTGGAGCCTTGAGATGTGTTGAGAATCGTTTTGTAGATTCGCATTATTTTGTAGAATGGTCTCTGAGAATTAAATGAGGAGGAACCTGATGGTAATATAAATCAAACCTAAGTTTAGTTGTTTAAATATTGAGCAGTTGTCATTAATTAAGGCTAAGTTCACCCTTTCTAGAAAATAGCCCATGCAGTCAGGGGGACCCAGTAGAAATAAAAAAAACGGTGCAGTTTTGTAAAGTGTTTATAATTTTATTGTCATACCTGTAGGCCTTTCTGGCCCCCCTGAAAGACTCCAAGTTAGCAACCCCTACGTCATGCCTTGTTGCTAGAACGTGAAAGCAGTTGGACGCTCATTCCCAGTATTAAAAGTGTAAAAACCAATAGGAGCAAAAACCAATACCAACAAGGTGGTACATTGGGGTTGCCAAGTAGGTCAACTGGGAGTTTTTCGGCCAGGCTTCCAGGGAGGTGGTGGGGAAGTGGAGCAAATAGCCTATAGATACAACAATAGAATTAATGCAAATTTTATAATGTTTTTTAATACCTACTGGGGCCCCTTGACTGACAGTGGCGTCTCCAGCTTTCATATTTAGGGGGGGCACATTGGGGGACAGGGACAAAAGTAGGGGGGCAACTATAAAATGTAATTATATATATCCTGGGGCCATTTACTACGATCCCACAACGGGCCCTTTCACATGTTCTGCAGTGAGCTCCCTTCCTACTGTATTGGGGCCCCCCAGGGTGGCAGAAAACAAGAGATATATGTCACCAGCATACCAAGAAAATATGAGGATCCAAAGCAGTGGGAGAACTATCAGGGTTGCAAAGGTCGTCTTGCCACCGGGCCCTGGTGTTCTGCCACTGTGGGGTTCCCCAGCCTCCTCTTGCTGTCCTGCCCCCGCAGGACAGTGATTCTCATTTTATCCAGAATCGTACAGCTTTACTTTATAGGCCGTTTTCTGGAGAATGTGAATCTAGCCTTTAAATGTAACTTCATTTTTGTAACTCACTTGTCTTGTTTTGTAACTCACTTGTCTTGTTTCCACAAGGATCCTCCAACTGTTTTCTTTCTTTTTTTTTTTTTTCCTTTTTCATAATTAGTTTGCAGTGCCCTTGAAGAGGTGAGTATAAATGTTCTCGTACTGCAGGTGCCTTCTATTTGAAATGTTTTCTTATCCTGACAGTCACTTTAAAGATGTAGAAACAAACTCAGCAAAGATTGTATTTAGATAACAGTTGTAGATGTCCCTGGACTTGGCATAGGTTCCGGGAGCGAGAGTAGACTCCATGTCCCACAAAGCTTATCTCCATTGGTCCACCTTGCAATGCTAGCCTTTGAACTCCAGCTTGACCAATCCAAGCCTATCCTACCAGTGGGAGAGGGTTTCCTAGAAAGTCTCTGGAAGAACTTTGGACTAAAAAGCCCTCCTTCAATGTGGTAATAAAGAAACACTAGTAAAGCCTTTCTAACAACAGAACCAACGGGTCTCATGAGTACTTTACAATGAACATGAAATTCACATCATGATCATTACATATTCACTGCAGAGAGAGTTTTATGCTGTTCTAGGTTTCTCTGTGGTCTCTCTGCATTACCAAAAGTTTCAGTTCGGGGAATCAAACCATTGCCTGGTATGAACAATTTAAACTCAAATGTGTGTCAGTGTACATTGTGGAAAAAAAAAAACATTAGATGTCTCTTGAGTGTCTGAAATCCAATTCAAAAGATAGAAACGTTTTGCAGACTTTTATTTTATGCTAGTGTTGCAGATATAAGTCTGCATGAATCTTATGAGGACTCTGCATGGATGTGCATGTCAGGTGATAATGGGGTCTGCTAAGGGTCTAATGCAGTGGTTTCCAAACTGCAGCCAGATGTAGCCTTTATCCAGCCCTTGGGGCACTGTTTCATCCACTGATACCAGCATTAGGGCATAATTCCCACCACTGACCCCCAATAAAGGGGCACAATTCCTCCCAATGACACCAGCGACAGGGCACAAATCTTCCTAATGGTACCAGGGATGGGGCACGATTACTCCTAATAACACCAACAACGGGGCACAGTTCTTCCCAATGATACCAATGATGGGGCACAATTTATCCAAATGACCCCAAAAATGGGGTTCAATGACATCCATGATGGAGCACAATTCCTCCAACTTATACCAACTATGGGGCATTGTTTTTTTCCCACTGAAGTTGGAAAAAACCTTGGGTCCGGCCTCCCAAAAGTCTGAAGGACAGTAAATTGGTTCTTTGTTTAGAAAGTTTGGAGACCCCTGGTCTAATGCCCCCCCCCCCTTCACATCTGAGGCATCCCATCACTTCAGAGCCCCCCCTCCCCCCTTACATCAGGGTTCCCATTAGTATAAGAGATCAACTAACCTGAATCCTCAGTCTGTGCATGGAGTATGAGGAAACACCACTGATCCTAGCTGCAGGTCAGATAACACTTTGTAGTGGTCAAATGTGGCCCACAAGCCATAGTTTGGAGACCCCTGATCTAATGCTAAGTCAGGAAGTTCTTCTGCTTGGTCCAACTTTAGCTGAACTCCCTTTTTTTGGATACAATATGGTTTGGGTGTTTGCCAGATATTTCTTGCCATCTGTTTCCCCATTATCAAGATCACAGCATATATTTCCAGCACACCACGGATCTTGAAGATAAATTCCAAAGGTTTTTTTAACGTGATCACATCCCATCTTTACCACTGTGATGTGATCACTTTAATAAACGTTTGGACCTTATCTTGAAGATCCATGGTGTGCTGGGGATATATGTTTCATCTTTTATGATGTTACTGTTTTTCAGCTGGTAGTTGCTACAGCACCCAATTACTCCGTGCTATGACTAAGAACCAAGGGCGGGGTGAAATGCATCAGCGAATTAAGCGTAGGAAGAGCCAAAGGTGAGGCTGTTTTTCACTATCATTGCACATTGAGCTGTGGGTGCGTGGTGTCTTCATATGACATACTGTACATTTACAGTGCTTTGAAAAAGTATGTATACCCCTTGAAATTTTCCACATTTTGTCATGTTGCAACCAAAAACATAAATGTATTTTATTGGGTTTTTATGTGATAGACTAACACAAAATGGCACATAATTGAGAGGTGGAAGGAAAATGATAAAAGGTTTTCGAAATCTTTTACAAATAAACATCAGCCCCCTTTACTCTGACACCCCTAACTAAAATCTAGTGGGACCAATTGCCTCCAGAAGTCACCTAATTAGTAAGTAGAGTCCACCTGTGTGTAATGTAATCTCAGTATAAATACAGCTGTTCTGTGAAGCCCTCAAAAGTTTGTTAGTTAAACTTAGTGAACAAACAGCATCATGAAGGCCAAGGAACACACCAGGCAGGTCAGGGATAAAGTTGTGGAGAAGTTTAAAGCAGGGTTAGTTTATAAAAAAGTATCCCAAGCCGTGCACAACTCAGGGAGCACTGTTCAATCCATCATCCAAAAATGGAAAGAGTATGGCACAACTGCAAACCTACCAAGACATGGCCGTCCACCTAAACTGACAGGCCGGGCAAGGAGAGCATTAATCAAAGAAGCAGCCAAGAGCCCATGGTAACTCTGGAGGAGCTGCAAAGATCCACAGCTCAGGTGGGAAAATCTGTCCACAGGACAACTATTAGTCGTGCTCTCCACAAATCTGGCCTTTATGGAAGAGTGGGAAGAAGAAAGCCATTGTTGAAAGAAAGCCATAAGAAGTCCTGTTTGCATCACTCTGAGCACGCCATCATGTTGTGGGGATGTTTTTCTTCAGCAGAGACAGGGAAGCTGGTCAGAGTTGATGGGAAGATGTTTGAAGCCAAATACAGGGCAATCTTAGAAGAAAACCTGTTAGAGTCTGCAAAAGACTGGGGCGGAGGTTCACCTTCCAGCAGGACAACGACCCTAAACATACAGCCAGAGCTACAATGGAATGGTTTAGATCAAAGCATATTCATGTGTTAGAATGACCCAGTCAAAGTTTAGACCTAAATGCAATTGAGAATCTGTGACAAGACTTGAAAATTGCTGCACAGACGCTCTCAATCCAATCTGACAGAGCTTAAGCTATTTTGCAAAGAAGAATGGGCAAAAATTTCACTCTCTAGATGTGCAAAGCTGGTAGAGACATCCCCAAAAAGACTTGCAGCTGTAATTGCAGTGAAAGGTGGTTCTACAAAGTATTGACTCCATACTTTTCAGATTTTTTTTGTAATTCTTTTTTAAAACTATTTATTATTTTCCTTCCACTTCACAATTATGTGCCACTTTGTGTTGGTCTATCACATAAAATCCCAATAAAATACATTTACTATTTTGGTTGTAACATAACAAAATGTGGAAAATTTCAAGGGCAATGCATACTTTTTCAAGGCACTGTACTATTGACTTCTATGGGTGGGAATGCATGAAACTGAACAAAAAATGGACCTGAGCTCTTCTCAAAAATGTTCTGATATGAACAGGCTCTATATATAACATTGCCTTTGACATATAAATTTTAGCAAGCTCTAATATGAATGTTATAAAGCAAAACAATGGATGTGCAATAAAACCCAATGTTATTCATTGAGCCTGATTAGATCTAGGCAGTGTGGTTTGAGGCATGTCCATTTTTCTGTGTATTTTCATGCGCTGTGACGTCCACCTAAATAATGAAAATGCATTACAACAAGCATTAGAAAACAAACTAAAAAATGGCAAACGAGGACACAGATAGATGTGACCCTGACCTGAAGGAAGCGGGCAAATATAAAAATAAAATAGCGGTAGGTTTTATTGTCTGTTTTTTGTTTTTTTTTACGAAAAGTTGTTGCAATTTAACCACTTAATCCCTTTCATGACCAGGCTATTTTCTGCTATTTAGTACTGTGCTAATTTAACTGGTCATTTTGTGGTCATGCAATGCTATACCCAAATAAAGTTTATATAATTTTTTTTCACACAAATAGAGCTTTCTTTTGGTGGTATTTGATCACCGCTGGGTTTTTTTATTCTTTATTATATGAACGAAAAAAGATCTAAGGTTTTGAAAAAAAAACCAATATCTTTTACTTTCTTCTATAAAACATATCCAATAAAAAAAAAATCTAATTTCTTCATAAATTTAGGCCAAAATGTATTCTGCTACATGTCTTTGGTAAAAAAACAAATAAATAAAAATCCCTATAAGTGTATATAAGGGGTTTGTGTGAAAGTTATAGTATCTACAAAAAAATCCAGTGTATACAGTACACTGTATTTTTTATTTTTTTAAATACTAGTAATGACGGTGATCAGCGACTTATAGTGGGACTGTGATAGTGCGGTGAGCAATCTGACACTAACTGGTGCTGGCTGGGAGGTATTCTAACTGACTGACATTGACATCACCAGTGACACTAATACAGTGATCAGTGATAATACTATACACTGTCACTGTACTAATGACACTGGCTGGGAAGGGGTTAACATCTCAGGGTAATCAAGGGGTTAGGGTGCGCCTAACAAGTGTTAATGCGTGTAATATGTGTTTTTACTAAATATCTGTTTGTTCCTTCTCCCTGCCCTACAGAGAGAAGAAACGCGTAGATCCTTCCCTCTGCACAGAGCTCTGTGTGTTTGTCAACACAGGGCTCTGGGGTGTGATTGGACACAGTCAATCAACAGGTCTCAGCCATGATACATTGGCTGAAACCTGATGACTAAATCCCACTGTGTCCAATCACAGCAGGAGGTGGGCTGGGGATGAGACACTGCCGACCGACAGGTATGTGATTGTGCCTGCCTGCAGTAAAAAATGGGCGAGTGGCAAGCGATCAAAGATAAACTTCAGATTTATTTATTTTTTCAAATACTGTAGCCACTGACTTTTAAAAATAAGTTTATTACCAGTGTCTGGAGTCCAGCGCTGTCTTCCCACATCCAGTTCTTCTTGCTGTTGCAGGTCCCCGGAACCGCCATCTTGGATATGAGAGCCGGCTGTGCCTTCCTGAAGAACCATGGCCAGCTCCCCACTGTGTGCGCAAGCTCACATTGCGCTCTATGAAAGGTCCTGCAGCCTCCTGAGACATGTTCCAGAAGAATGTGGGAGAAGAGGGGATGGGGCAAGGGTTGTCTTTATAGCCTAGGCGAGGATTGCAGAAGTGGGTGTCAAAAACAATGTGGCACTTAATCCCCCCAAAAAATTACTTAAACAGGCTGGGGGAGCGAGCAAACCTTTTTTGAGTGCAGGTCCACCTTAACTCATTATTGACCCTTTTTGAAATCTAATTAGTTGTTATTAACTTATTTCTCCCCTCTTCCTTTCCACTTTTTGCTTCTTTCTTTTTGTTCTTTTTCTTTCTTTACTATGCTTGCTATGCTTGTAGAAGAATAGAGGGGCCATCTCTGGGCAACGTAGCTTTCTCCTCTTCGAAATATTGGAGGTTGTAAGAGACACAGATGAAAACATGTTTTAATAGTGGGGGGAAAGGATAGAACATCTGTAACGTTTTTATTGCTATCTGTGTCTTCCCGTTTCAGTGACCCCATCCCCTAATTTCTGTCATATGAATAAAAATGGGAACTCTACCCAATGGCATCACAGACAGCAATAACCAATAGAAGTAAAATATATTTTTTTACAGTGAAGTTACTGTTTTAAAACAATTTCTATTTTAACCTGTCGGCTGAGAATCATGCATATTTTGCACATCTATGTGTTGGTAAGAGGTGCACTTTAACGGTTCAGGATAGGTATTCCATTTTATTAAAAGCCTACAAAATAATCACTTGGTAGAATGACAGCCCGGCCCTGCAGCAAGGATTTTTCATAAGAGCATGCTTTTATGTTCTTTTCTGAAGTGCTCTAGAGGCGGCACGGCATAAAACCAAGGACATCAATTCCATGCTGTACGTCTTCAATCTCCCTTTTCATCCATCTTCTCTATAGTGCAGTGTTAGCCAATACATAGGAGACTTTCCTGTAAAGTGGAAGCTCTACTTAAATTCTGGCAGCAAAGTGATGGTATAGTAGGAACTTTACCATAATTCAGCTGCATCGATCACGCTAAAATGCAAAAGAGTGCTGCTAGATTGCACAACGTGCTACAGTGTTCTGTTTGCATCTGAGATCAAGAGCCACAGCCATGAGTTACTTATATTATGTCATTTCGATCAATGCAAATTTGTTCACAGTATCTACAGTATGTACTTACACCTGACATACAGTATATGCAGGATGGGTATTATTTGTATCATGACATTTTTTTTATTTAAAGCTGAAGACAGGTGTAGTGCTACCCCTGTAGGGACTACTTGTTCTTCCCAAGTAGTACAGAGGCTACCTACAAGCACACGCACCAGTTCACACACACCAGCTCCGAAAACCCAGTCTAAGGCATGGGTGCTCAACCTGTGGTCCTCCAGCTGTTGCAAAACTACAAGTCCCATGGGGCATTGCAAGGCTGACAGTTACAAGCATGACTCCCAAAGGCAGAGGCATGATGGGACTTGTAGTACTGCAGCTGCTGGAGGGCCACAGGTTGAGCACCCATGGTCTAGGGGATGTCTTTTTAAGATTTATTGCTTGAAGAACTTTAAACAGGAGAGGGGTTAGGTCATGGGATATGCCAAAGTGATTAGCACATAACTATTATAGGACTTTCTACTTAGATAATTGTGAATATTGGACAGTCTAAGGCCTCGTAGCTGAAGACCATGAGGCAAGTCTCTTTGGCATCTGGTTACTGTACACCACAGTAAAGCTATTGGTAGCCAATGCAATTTCCAGAACACTGTGCAGTCTCATGTTTAGGTTTAGGGTCTTTACTTCCAAGTCCCCAGCTGCACCTTCTGACTTCCTTCGTACATGGTCCAGTGAGTGAGACAGTCCTTCTCAAGAACCAGTCCCCTGTGGAAAGGGGGGCTCCCAGCTTTTAAGAGGATCCATCCAGGCCCCCAGCCCTCACATCGCTGAGGCCTCTAGAACAGCTACACAGTCCATGGGCTAACTATAGCCCCTCAGGCTTTGGAACCCTCCTGGGGAGAAGAAACCCAGCTCTCCAGGTTATTTATCGCCTATTCAGCTCCACTTCCAAACACTCCTCTCCAAGGATTGGCTGGAGCATGAAAAATATTCAGGCTGGTTATTTGAATCTCCCTCCCTAAGCTCTGGAAACTTCTTCCAGAGACAGGGGGAAGCAATCAAACTCCCCATCCTGTGAAGTCCTGAACAGACCAAGACAAACAAGTACTGTTCTCTTCATTATAGAAAGAGCCAAAAGCTAAATGTACCTAGCGTCATATTCTAGGAGGGTGCTGCAATGGCCACAAAAACTTTCATTTATATATATTCCTTAATAGTCACATCAATTGATAAAATTTAGATAGATAGATAGATAGATAGATAGATAGATAGATAGATAGATAGATAGATAGATAGATAGATAGATAGATAGATAGATAGATAGAATGTAGATTCACTTTGTGTGCAACAAACGCAGATATTACCTGATATCATCACTCTGTTGAATATAGCCTAAGCAAAGGGAAAAAGCTGTGGGAGGGGCCTGGCAGTAGAAAAATACAGGAGGGGCGGAGACAAGCTAAGTCAACCAAAAGTTGAGCGCAGCAGTGACCGGTCTTTATTACATGATGCTCCCTCACAGAGGCAAAGTCTTACGCTGGATTATTGCACAGATCTGGAAGAAATACACAAAGCACAACAAGACTGAAGGACAGATACACACGACAATTTTTGCTTATCCTGGAGTTGAGCTTTAATGCAGGAACTCAATAAAAACATTATTTTAGTATTTTATAGAGTGGGAAGCGTTAGGCTCTCTCTCAAATTTGCATTTCTGTCTGTTTCCCCGTTGCTGAGAGTTCTCTTTACGTCCTGTTCCAGTGACACCCAGAGCATAGTAAGCTGCTCCCGTTTCCCCTATCTGATATGCATATACTCCTATGGATAATCTACTAGGGTGCTAGTAGCGTGGAGAAACTTCTTCAGTGAGGACAAAGAGAGCAACATAAATATCACTTTCTCAGAAGTTTAAGCTAAAGTGTTACTTTAAATATTGTTGACATGTAAAGGTAGGATAATAAATCATTTTACCTAAAGTATAACTAAATGCAACTTTTTTCACTTTGGATAGAGTTTAGAGGGATTAGAACACTGGTCAGTTTTTATTGCTGTCTGTGCCCCTGTTAAGGGGGTTCACACTCTCTATTTGTCCTGTTTAGCATTATTACTGAAAGTGGAAGTAAAAGAAAATCCCAAAGTATGGGTTATCCCAGAAAAGCAATAGAGGGGAAATGTCCCAATAGGAGCACTAGTTCTGGCTTGCCTGCATAGCTCTGAGGAAGAGGGGACATTCCCCTCGAAACGCGTTAGCGGACTGCAGCATCTGTGCGTTCCTCCACGACCCCTGGAAGGCTCCGCTCTTTCCAAATCGCAGACTGTTTACCGGTGCGATTTTTGTTGTGCCTCCTCTACTAATCGCCTGTGAGTTATTTCCTTTAATATTTTTTATCAAATAAATGTTTTAAAAGTTAATGCACTAGGCTGGTGCGCTTTTGTCTTCTTTTTATCTCGGTTTTCACTAGTTCTGGTGACCTGGGCGTTCCGAAGTAATTCCCTTAATTTGCAGGGATTTCCTCTCACTTCCTGTTTGGCTATGGGACAGGAAGTGAAGGGAAATCTCCGCAATCGAACACAGATGGTGAAAAAAAAATCTGACAAGGGTTTTATAACCCTACCTTACTCTATCCAAAATGAAAAAAAAAAACACTAAAATTCCGTATTCGTTATACAATACACGTTTGAGTGATATTTGATCATATATATTTGTGGCAGTGGTGGTCGGAGGGATGGGATCAATGGTGGTGGTGGTTGGTAGGGGGATGGGATCAGTGGCAGTGATGGTGATGGGGGGGTGGGATCAGTGGTAGTGATGGTGATGGTAGCGTGGGATCAGTGGTGGAAGGGGGTCAGGATCAGTGGTGGAAGGGGGGTCGGATCAGAGGCAGAGGGGTAGTGGAAGGGGGATTGGATGGTGACACTGGCACCATCCAGTTGATTTCCTCTCCTTGCTCAGTGCTCTCTCAGTTTGGCTTCACATGCCTCCAGTAACGCCTCTCCGACATGGAGTCTCTGCCTCCATGTCTCCTCACAAAGGGGAGAGCTCCTCCGCCTTCACTCTACTGGCCCGTCGGCTAATCAGCTGACTTTCCACTCCAGTTTCCTCCCGACATGGCATCTGTTTTCAAAAAAGGGCGGAGAGAATAGGCTGAGGTGCGCTGTGACAGTTAGTGAGTGAGTTCTCAGCCACAGTGTACTATTATGCCGCAACGGTGCCCCCCCCCCCCCCACACACACACACACACACAGTGTGTTACTATGTCCTGATCAAAAAAAGGATACTCGTGACTAAATGTGTGATTGCCACCATCCCTCTAAATCTAGAAATTGTAAACCTCATAAATGGGATTTTTAAGGCAGTTAGAATTCATATTTTAGAAAAAAACGTTTTCCATTGTTCATTAAAAAAAGTTTTAATATAGTATTGTATATATAAAAAGCAATAGATCATCTTTACACAATATTTCATCACAGTATATAGTAAAAAACATCAGAACATTTTGAAGTGGTATTCCCTAGCTACTTGCTCTTCCGCCACCAATTGTACAAGTCAAGATGGTTTCCAGTAGGTAGGGATATCCAATGCATTTCAAAATATACAAAGCCTTCTTCAGGGAAAATACCACTTATTGTTTTTCAACCTTGGCTAGAGTGCTCTCCAAAAGAAACTCCCACATCATATGTGACATATTCTTTGTGCAATACAAGGACTGTTGGATAAATATCCAAAGTCTGTGGCACCAAAATAGGTTTGTGGCTTAGCGCAGCCATAGTTCAAAATGTTGAAAGAATGTGCATATACTCCTCTCTCATCCCAAATCATCCCTCAGACATCCAGGTAGACAGATGCATATCAAATATTCCATCCACTGCAAGCAGCCATGGGGAGAGGAATGGCCATTCCTCTCTCCATGGCTCCCTGCAGTGGATGGATTATTTGATTTGCATTTTGGTGCCACAAACTTTGGATATTTATCCAGACCAGCAGTCGTTGTATTGCGCGAAGAATATGTCACATATGATGTGCGAGTTGCTTTTGGAGAGCTCTCTAGCCAAGGTTGAAAAACAATAAGTGGTATTTTTCCCTGAAGAAGGCATTGTTTGTATACTTTGAACCAGTGGGTCTTGGCAGATGGGCCCCCCCACAGTGTACTAGTATGTCCTGATCCAATCATCACCTCTAACTAGAACCGGAACAGAGTCGTAGTGTCCCTTCTTCCTGGGGGTGGCGCCAACCCCCTGAAAAATGCCGCCCAATGCAAACGCCTTTCTTGCCATGCTGTAGATATGCCCCTGCAGGGAGATGTACTGTACACACTAGCTAGCTTGTTCATGGTAATGGCAAACACTACATCAAAAATCCAGATTTGTTCCCCAGAGGCAGTCACAATCTACTTAGAGATAAGCTAATTTATCCTTTGGGTTCATGAGGATCTGGTGAATATCTCCTGATCCATAAGCCAAATAACACAGATTTCTCCTTTAGACCTGGTTCACACCTATGCATTTTTAAGTGCGTTTTCAGTTTTCCAGAAACATACTACAGTCCATTTAACATGGTTTCCTATAGGTCATGGAAAGGGCCAGGGACTTTTTTCTGGTTTTTGGTTCCATAGACCTCAATGTATCAAAAACGTGCATCGAAAAATGAAAAATGCACCCGGAATATGCAAACTGCAACCTGCATAGATGTGAACCAGGCCTCAGTATTACTTTTTTTTAAATTAAATATATACAATTGTGTTCCTTGAATTTTAGTTTGTATGCTGAAATACGTGTGAATGAAAGTCAAAGGGATTTGTTAAAGTAAGTGGTCACAGGAGTCTGGGAGATCACGGTGCAACAGTACCCAAATTCTGGATTTCAATTACTTCCTTCTTTATCTTGCACATAAACCCCAAACCGCCACCTTTTTGGGGTACTGGTGACATGAAAAAGCCCTCTTCAAAACATCCTTTTATTAAATCAATCATTTTTACTACACCACACTCTGTAATACAAATAGAAGCCTAGGACCTCATAAATGTATTCCCTGGGCTAGACATTGACTTTAGCTATTATTGAATGCTGTAGTCCAAGCCTTCAGACTTGCTATATCACCTGATCGTTTTTTTATAAAATAGCACTGCAGCTAAAAGTCACTATATTGCAAGCAGGAATAAAATGGTTAAATGGGTTAGGTAGGCAAAATATAGAAACAGTCTCATGAGATTGATCAGGGTTACCAGTATGGCTGGGGATGCATGTTTTATTCATTAGTGCCCGTTTTTTCACTGTTTACATAGCTGTTCACACCTGCCTGCAACTGGATTCACATTCTATTAATCGGCATTGATAGGTTGTGTCAGATTCCCTGGGAAGCTGGAATAAGACATTTGCATCTACAGAGAGTCAAAGAGAGGACAGCAGTAAACTAATCTACGATTAGATGGCATGGAGCCTGCTCATTCTGTGTGAAGATCTCAATCAG
Source organism: Lithobates clamitans (assembly GCA_037952925.1). Classification (NCBI taxonomy): domain Eukaryota; kingdom Metazoa; phylum Chordata; class Amphibia; order Anura; family Ranidae; genus Lithobates; species Lithobates clamitans. The sequence continues at coordinate 406,923 of JBBGZY010001550.1, read as the reverse complement.
TCCCAATCAACAAGATGGGTTACATGCTAGAGAACATAGTTGGCAAAACAAAGATTTCTTATCACTGATAGATCCCCTGTGACAATAATGAGGTCTTATGAACTCCAAACTGATTAAGGAGAAGGGGGAGTTGTACTGAACACAGTGCAACCCTTATTCTTCAAAAGTTCTAAAGTCAGAGTCAAAATCATCAGATTGAGAAGTCAGCATCAGGCATAAAGCAGGCCCTTATAAACCACATTCTAGTCACAGCAACTTTGAGAGGACACAGGCCCAGGTTGTTAAACCTATTAGCAGGATATGTCTTAAACCACGCTTGCTAACAGCTGTAAAATTGCCATGTCATAAAACAGAGCTCTCAAAAGGCTGTATTATGGTTCACTTGACCATAATACATTTTAGTCTGGCTTTACCTAACATGAAACTGTCCTTTCATACAACCCAGATAACATACTCTACACATAATCCATAATTCCATTATGATAAAATTACAACGTACATTCAAAACTAGCATCTGCATAAATGTATATGTCAATCCTGATTTTCTTGATACCAAACATTCCCATGCTATAATGATTGGCAAGCAAATAATTGGCCACATTAGAGTGGATGTAAACCCTCACATATACCCAGTGAAGTGAATAGCCTCAGATGATACACAGAGATGAAAAAAATCTTCCTGCATAAGTTTTACTTGTATATCTGCAGTCTTCCCCTTCCTACACCCTTTCAAAAGTGGGGATCATGTTTAAAATCTTTCTTCATCTTTCAGCAGCACATAGGGAAGGGTGGGGATACTGCACTTGGACTGCGTGAGAGCTAAATGAAGGAAAGGGACACACCTCCCCTCCACGTAGGCAGAGGAACGAAGGAACATGCAGAGCTGTATTCTGAATAGACTCATGCTGATAACAGCGGAAGGAAGCACCAGAGAGAAACAACACTTAAAGCTTTGGAGAGAGATAAGTAAACACTACAGATATATGTGCTTTGATCAAATTTCATGAATGGGGTTTACAACCACTTTAATTATCCTAGGCAATAGAGTTATCTGATATACATCTCATCAGGGATGAGCTGAACACTCCCCGGTTCGGTTCGCACCAGAACATGCGAATAGGCAAAAAATGTGTGCGAACATGCGAACACATTAAAGTTTATGGGACCCGAACGTGAAAAATCAAAAGTGTTCATTTTAAAGGCTTATATGCAAGTTATTGCCACAAAAAATGTATGGGGACCCGGGTCCTGCCCAAGGGACATGTATCAATGCAAAAAAAAAGTTTTCAAAATTTCAAAAATCTATACCAGACCCAAAGGGCCTGATATGGACTGGGGGGGGGGGGGCATACCGTTTTTTATCTTAATTCTGCCATAGGGTTCCCTTTAACCACTTCAATACACTGTATTATATACTGTACACTGCCTGCACTGTATATATATTCTACACTGAATGCAGAGTATATATATATATATATATATGTATATATATATATATATATATATATACTGCACGGTATATATATATATTAATACACTGCCTGCTCTGTATATATAGTCTACACTACACTACACTGACTACACTGTATATACTGTATATATATATATATATATATATATATATATATATATATATATATATATATACTAAAATGCCTGCATGCCACTAACTAACCTGCCTCTAGCTAACTTCTCTCATTCATAACATTATATACGGCCGCCATGTAAGCAGCCTTATATAGTGTGAGGTGTGGACTTAGCCCCTGAGCCATGGTTGGCTAAAGGCACCCTGCCTTTGGTCAATCATGGCTCTCACAGCAGGTCAGGTGCATGCTTTGGCCAATCATCAGGCATCAATGCACTGCAATCTTGCAGTGCTTTATGGGGCGTTCCGCGGTGCTTGAATTTGCCCCATAATGTTCAGTATTCGCCGAACAGATGAACACCCGATGTTCGAGTCAAACTTATGTTCAACTCGATCATCGGGCTAATCCCTACATCACATTTAGTCTCTATCAAAATGTGATTTTGTCCTTGGCAATAATACTTTGGTGGTTGAACACAATCTGTAGGAGAAAAGCGATATGGTTAGAAAAAACTAGAGAAAGTGGCCACTGAACTATCATAAAACACTTTAACATCCCATATATACTGCTCAGACCTTTTTATTTTGTCATGTAATTTCTATAAATGCCCTCTTCAGGAAACAGAAAAGATGGCTGCATCTGCAGTTCATCAGCTCTCAATTTTCCATTAAAGGCATGGTGGATTGCTAAAGGGTCATTCATGAGAGACGGTAAACTTAAAACATTAGATTGACTGGCAACCAAAGACCAGGCAAACCTTTTCAAGTACTTATCATTGCACAGAACCACTCTGAATTTCTGACATGATCAGCACAGATATCAACCTTGGGAGAAATGTACCAGGGAGATGAAGTTGCAAAAGTGGGAGTGGTTAATTTAATTAGGAGTGTGGCCTAATTGATTTGCAGTATAAAATTTCCAATCCCCATACAAAGACTTTCTCATGCAGCCTTTATGATAATTATCATCTCTGAAAGTACAGGGATTATCAAATCTGATCCTTTATACGATAAATACTCAAGATTTCACCTGCATTTGCATAGAGACACAATTATATACAAATATATAAATATATACTGTATATACAATTAGTTCCATTAGTATGAAAATAAATATAAACAATTAGTTCCAAAGTGACAATGAAAGTATGCTCATAGAGATTTAACCTTTTCCATAGTGACACCACCAGAAACAAGTCTACAGAGATATACCGTAATCAGTTCTGCAGTGACACCACAAAAAACACAGCAATCTATGTGTATGCTGATGATCTAGTCATCAAACATAGCACATAAAGTTTGTAAAAATTATCTGAATCAGAGTCCATCAGGCTAACATACAGCAGCCCATGAATAGTCACTTATGCCCCGTACACACAGTGGATTTTCCAATGGAAAATGTTTGATGGGAGCTTGTTGTTGGAAATTCCGACCGTGTGTAGGCTCCATTGGACATTTTCCATGGGAATTTCCGACACACAAAATTTGAGATGTGGATCTCAAATTTTTTGACAACAAAATCCGTTGTCGGAAATTCCGATAGTGTGTACACAATTCCGATGCACAAAATTCCACGCATGCTCGGAATCAAGCAGAAGAGCCGCACTGGCTATTGAAATTCATTTTTCTCAGCTTGTCGTACGTGTTGTACGTCACCGCGTTCTTGGCGATCGGAATTTCCGACAAGATTTGTGTGACCGTGTGTGCATGCAAGACAAGTTTGAGCCAACATCCTTCGGGAAAAAAAACATGGATTTTGTTGTCGGAAAATCCTATCATGTGTACAGGGCATTATAGTTTTGGGTGACTACAAATACACTTTAAACCTGAAATAAAAAAACAGAGGACCTCACCAACAACTTCCTTCTAAAAAAAGCTAGTTGCCTGGTTGGTATACTGACAACTGGCTTTAATACATTCTGAGTTGCTCACCTTGAACAAACATTCAAATAGGAAAAGTCAGTTAAAATGTAGATGCCATTATCTTTATACTAGTTCTGAGAAGTTTAATCAAAATATTGAAGCATTGAGCATTTATATACCGTATATTTCCCCTAATGCAAGTCCACCAATTGGCTCCAACTGATTGAAAGCTATGCAATATCTAAGTGACTTATCATGTAATTGGCTTTATTTCAGCCATCATTCTTCAAGGCTGCTAATGGAAGTGTTTGACATACAAATAGCCACACAATATAAGTGACATGGTCTTCATAATAACAAAAAAGAACGGCAAGCAAAAGAAAAATTTAAAGTCATATCAAATGGAAACTTTCAAGCAAACTTTACCACACTAATGCATAATGTGTTCTCACTAAAAAGTACACCTTTGGTTTAAGTGTTTCATTTGGCTTCTGCACAATTACAGCCATTTTTCTTTCAGAGCGAATAAAAAGTTGTAATATAGACATACTCCATCAATAATGTTCTTTTGCCTTCATAAAAAATGCCCCTCAATACCTTAGAAAAAGACAGATGATGGTAATTTCAGCTGCGCACAACGCCCTGTGGCAATCTACAGCCTTTTCTGGACTATCACTGTCACTAGCATGTCGAAAGAAAATGACTAGTAAAGAAGTAATGATAGGAAGGTGGTAATAACATTTCACTATAAAAATTACCTAAAAAAAGAATTTAAGTGCTCCCAAAAGTGATTGAAAACATATTCAAATTGTAGACTTAATGGAACACATTTTTTACATTTTCAGAGAGAAATATAATTATAATATACTGTATGTGTACTGTGGTTATTTTAAAATGTATCTAAACCAAGAACAAAATGTAATATTTTGCTGCTTACTGGCATTTAGATGTGATTGGTACATACATTTTCTTTTTTAGGCTTCGTGTCTTTTATTGTTGTGATCCTAATAGTAAAACACTCCCTGTCCTTGGGTGAGAAATTCACGCTTATTGCACTGTATCTATGGAGGAGCAGCCTAAGTCAGGGAGTATGCTAGGACTACAGAAAACCTTCTCCACCTCATAACATAGGGGCAGGTATTCTTTAGTTCATGTAGAACTAATGCCACGTACACACGAGCGGACTTTCCAGCAGATTTAGTCCTTCAGACCGGACTCTGTCGGACAATTCGATCGTGTGTGGGCTCCAGCGGACTTTTTTTTCGCAAAAGTCCGATGGACCTAGAAATAAAACACGTTTCAAATCTTTCTGACAGACTCGAGTCCGGTCGAAAAATCCGCTCGTCTGTATGCTAGTCCGACGGACTAAAACCGACGCCAGGGCAGCTAATGGCTACTGGCTATCAACTTCCTTATTTTAGTCCGGTCGTACGTCATCATGTACGATTTAGTCGGACTGTGGTGTGATTGTGTGTAGGGAAGTCCGTTCATTAGGAAAGTCTGTTGGAAGTCCGCCGAAAGTCCATCGGATAGACCGTCGGACCAGTCCGTTCAAAAAGTCTTCTCATGTGTACTTGGCATTAAGCGATGCGCAAACTGTTGGCGCTATATAAAACCTGTGTAATAATAATAATAATAATGTAGACTGGGGAAGGCTGATAACACTGATTATGATAACAGAGAGAACAAGACCTTTTAAGCTCACTAGGGATCCAGGGGCACTTGGAGCTATAAGACTCCATCCGCTACAGCAGCCATTCTTAACTAGGGTTCTCCAAAGGCTGTCAGTGATTCCCCTAAGCCAGGGCTGACTGACTTTCTATTTGAGGTTGTCTGCATAGTTTCAGGGTCAACACCAGTGACAGAGCCATCTGCATGACACCAGTGATCTTTTTGCTGTATGTAAGGGTAGCATTCTGATCACCACTGTAAGGTGGGAATAGTTCCCATTGGCTATTAACATAAGGGCTTTCCTACTGATTTAGAAAGGGTTCCCCAAGAACTGAAAATTAATTCAAGGGTTCTCCTGGGGTAGAAAGGTTGAGAAAGGCCACACTAACGAACAGCACTCAGTGAGGTGATGAGCTTTTCTGTTTTTGATCTGTGCTTTAGTGGACAGTCCATGTCCACAGATTGGAAGCTTCAGTGGACAGTCCACGTCCACATATTGGAAGCTTCAGTGGAGAGTCCATGTCCACATATTGGAAAGGCACAGGGATGTTCCTTGTTTACCAGGGAAAAGTGTAGCTGGATGCCAGACCTACTGGTATTTACATAGGGAGTTGCCTGTTGTGATTCCCCTAGATACCACAAGATGTCATTAATTTGGGTTCTGTGGAACACTAGGGTTCTTCCAGACGTTGCTTTGTTTTCCTAGCAATGAGTAATTTCTGCCTCTTGGAGAAGTAACCACTGGCAAAATTTGTTTTTGTGTTGTCTATAAGGGGGGTTCTTCCCAATGACAACAAATGTAAGAGTCATCCTTCCTAGTGACCATCACACTAATGTTCTGTGAGCTGTAGATAGAGTAATTATTAAGAGGGATTTCCTAAGGTCAATAAGTTATTTCAATGGGTCCTCCATGTTAAGGAGGGTGAGAAAGGCTGACCTATAGTATAGTTAGTCATTTAATAAAAAACCCTTTATTTTGTGATCTTGTCTTAGGGTTTTTCCTCGTCAACCTTTATCTGTCACTCACTTTGTTGCAACTTTATATATACAGTCAGGTCCATAAATATTGGGACATGGACACAATTCTAATCTTTTTTACTCTATACCCCACCTTAATGGATTTGAAATTAAACAAACAAGATGTGCTTTAACTGCAGACTTTCAGCTTTAATTTGAGGGTATTTAATCCAAATCAGGTGAACGGTGTAGGAATTACAACAGTTTGTATATGTGCCTCACACTTTTTAAGGGACCAAAAGTAATGGGACAGATTAACAATCATCCATCAAACTTTCACTTTCTAATACTTGGTTGCAAATCCTTTGCAGTCAATTACAGCCTGAAGTCTGGAACGCATAGACATCACCAGACGCTGGGTGTCATCCCTGGTGATGCTCTGCCAGGCTTCTACTGCAACTGTCTTCAGTTCCTGCTTGTTCTTGGGGCATTTTCCCTTCAGTTTTGTCTTTAGCAAGTGAAATGCATGCTCAATCGGATTCAGGTCAGGTGATTGACTTGGCCATTGCATAACATTCCACTCACTTCTTTCCCTTAAAAAACTCTTTGGTTGCTTTCGCAGTATGCTTTAGGTCACTGTCCATCTGCACTGTGAAGCACCGTCCAATGAGTTCTGAAGCATTTTGCTGAATATGAGCAGATAATATTGCCCCAAACACTTCAGAATTCATCCTGCTGCTTTTTGTCAGCAGTCACATCATCAATAAATACAAGAGAACCAGTTCCATTGGCAGCCATACATGACCACGCCATGACACTACCACCACCATGCTTCACTGATGAGGTGGTATGCTTTCCTTTCCTTTTCCATACTCTCCTCTTCCCATCACTCTGGTACAAGTTGATCTTGGTCTCATCTGTCCATAGGATGTTGTTTCAGAAGTGTGAAGGCTTTTTTAGATGTTGTTTGGCAAACTCTAATCTGGCCTTCCTGTTTTTAGGCTCACCAATGTTTTACATCTTGTGGTGAACCCTCTGTATTCACTCTGGTTTTCTCTTGATTGTTGACTTTGACACACATACACCTACCTCCTGGAGAGTGTTCTTAATCTGACCCACTGACGTGAAGGGTGTTTTCTTCACCAGGGAAAGAATTCTTCGGTCATCCACCACAGTTGTTTTCCGTGGTCTTCCGGGTTTTTTGGTGTTGCTGAGCTCACCCGTGCGTTCTTTCTTTTTAAGGATGTTCCAAACAGTGGATTTGGCCACACCTAATGTTTTTTGCTATCTCTCTGATGGGTTTGTTTTGTTTTTTTCAGCCTAATGATGGCTTGCTTCACTGATAGTGACAGCTCTTTGGATCTCATATTGAGAGTTCACAGCAACAGATTCCAAATACAAATAGCACACTTGAAATGAACTCTGGACCTTTTATCTGCTCCTTGTAAATGGGATAATGAGGGAATAACACAAACCTGGCCATGGAACAGCTGAGCAGCCAATTGTCCCATTACTTTTGGTCCCTTAAAAAGTGGGAGGCACATATACAAACTTGTAATTCCTACACCTGATTTGGATGTAAATACCCTCAAATTAAAGTCTGCAGTTAAAGCACATCTTGTTTGTTTCATTACAAATCCATTGTGGTGGTGTATAGAGCCAAAAAGATTAGAATTGTGTCGATGTCCCAATATTCATGGACCTGACTGTATATATATATATATATATATATATATATATATAAAAAGAAAAGAGGGGTGAGTGGATGAGCCAGCAGTCAGGATCATATGAATGCACATAGCAGTCCAGGGGGTTGTCTGGACTGCTCCCTGTAGAGGGGGCAAGGATACGGGACTATAGCCTATAACAAAGAATATGCTATCACAATGTATGCAAGTGTGAATACTCTCTTGAAAAGGACTATATGTTTGTAACCTCTATTAACTTTTGTGCCTCTGATGGACCCGTGAGTCAACTATGGCCACTGATGTATCTCAAATCTACTTTTTTTTTGGTAAAAAAAAAAGACTTTTATTTATTATGCAATTCTGCCTGGATTGCCATTATTTACAAAGAGGGGTATTTACTCTTGAATATGAATTTTTGTGCAGTGACAGTAGGACTTGTGATGGCTAGAAAGTTGGCTCTGAAGTGGGACTCTGTCTTGGTTAGGCCTTGTCTGGAGTTCCTATGGGGGTGATGTCTATGTGTTTCATCCTGATTCAGAAGTAGAAGCTCTGGAAGCCCCATGCCAAAAGATTATAGTGACACCACATTGGTTTCCCCAAGCTGAAGATAGAGAAGTTAAAACTTGATGTGGTCTTGCTTTGTTACATTAATATGTGTTTCATTGAACATTATTAGTTCATTTAAAACCACCATACATGGTTAATTGTTAATACAATCAGTTGGGGTCCTTGCTGGAAGAGGCACTAAGCGTTTAATTATTACTAAGTCTTCCTTTCTTCCAAACCATCTGCTTATGAGACGTACTCAAGACCCTGTGACATGTGGGCACGTTAGATGAGCAGTTCAGGTTGGTTAGTTTAGCTCTCTGCTCAGCGGAGAAATGTGTTTATGAGTAAGTTAGATTATCAATAGGGATTAGTGGCTACAAAGCTTAAACACTCTCTGCAGTTATTAGAACCGAACAGGGAATGTGGTTAGAGATTGGATTTACTGCAAATCAAAACAAGTACATTGAGCTCAGGGCTCAGCGACATGGCTGCATATAGCTTTCTCTAAGTATACACAGAACACTGAGCTTATATGTAGCCAACGCCACAGGGTACAAAGCTCTGCAGAGACTGAGATTGCTATCCACAGTGCCTGCTGTACAGAACAAAGCCTGAATTTTTTTCGCTAATAATCCTGATTACAAGTGATTCTGGCCTCTTGTGGGTTTTGATTTTGTGCATATCCAGTCTTTAACAAAAGAAAACTGCTTGACTGTTTTTAGTTAAGGAGCTGATTAACTGAAGGTTTTGCTAAACTAGAGAAAAAAATGTATAAAAAGAAAACATTAAAAATTAAAATTTTTACAAAAGCATTCACAACCACCATAATGATCTAAAAGGTGCACAAGGCAAAAAAGCATTCTGAGAGCGATACATTTTACTTAAAATGATTACTCTGAAAACTCCTTTTTGCCTTCTCTACCTCTGTATTTATTCATGGCTAACACAGTACATCATCATTTTTGCTTGTTACATTTGTAATGGAGAAAGTTGACATTTATGAAGCTTTGTTGTGCAGACAATTGCTTTTGTTCTTTCCTTTTAATTGCATACCTTTGCTTTGCATTTGCATTTCAATAGCAACTGTCATTTATTATTAAAATTTTGATTAGATTTACAATGAAACCAAACAAAAATTCAGAACTTAAACTTGTAAATGTGAAATGTCTTAACTGTAAAAACATGACATCCTTGTCAGAAAGCACTGCCAGGATCTAACCCTATTTTCTCTGCTGTAGTTTAGTAATACAGTCAATAATCAAGGACCTCCCCTGCCTGTGATTGGATATTGAAGGAGCAGCAACAAACTGATGAGGTTAACTAAATGCTCTCTCCTCTTGTCAGCTAGTCCCCAGTGTACTGTGAAATGTAGTAAAGTCTTATTGGCTTGCCATGCTGCCTCTACCTCCTCCAGTCTCAGCCCTGCTTTGCAGAAACTAAACTATAGGCAGAATGAGGTAATGTTTAATATGTTTAAAAATTAATTTAAAGTGGATCATCACTCAACAGTGAAAGTGCCGCTATTCCTCCTCCTCACCCCTGCCCCTAACACTTGATATATATATATATTTATATTTATTTATTTATTTTTTTTAATTTTTTTTTTACACCCTTCCTTCCTTCCTCAGTTCTCGTGGACCTGTCCCCTGCCCAAACTCCCCACCCAGCTGCAGAAGGCTGCAGGACCAGTCCCACAGTGCCCTGCAATCTCACACACACACAATGGGGAGTTGGCTGTGATTCCCCAAGAAGTCCAAGATGGCTGAGCAAACTTCGGGAAGACAGACATTTGTAAGTACCTGATTTTTAAAAGTCAGCAGCTACGGTATTTTTAGCCGTCGGCTTTTATTTTTAAATTTAAAAGGCTTTAGTTCCTCTTTATGGTGTTTTTAATTAAAAAACAAATTGGTTAATTGAGGGTATTTTCTATCAGACTACACCTTTTCTCCAGTACTTTGGCCAAAGACTAGTAGTTCATGCAGATCTGAGCTTTGTTCTAATTGCTGCTAAAAACCTGAATTTCATTAGACAGCCTACGTAAATGGACTGCAACTACAGAGAAGATCAAAGAAATACAGAAAGGATAGGCAGACCGAAATTGGATAAGAGTCCAAGATGATTTTAATTGTTAATTTTATTTATTATTTATTTATTTATTTCAGGTACTTATATAGCGCCATCAATTTACGTAGCGCTTTACATATACGCTGTACATTCACATCAGTCCCTACCCTCAAGGAGCTTACAATCTAAGATCCCTAACTCACACTCATACATACTAGGGACAATTTAGACAGGATCCAATTAACCTACCAGCATGTCTTTGGAGTGTTGGAGGAAACCGGAGTACCCGGAGGAAACCCACGCAGGCACAGGGAGAACATGCAAACTCCAGGCAGGTAGTGTCATGGTTGGGATTCGAACCAGCGACCCTTCTTACTGCTATAAAAATATCATATGACACATAATATAAATTCACAGTTCTATATTAAAATAACCACCGGACCCTCCACATGGAGTCCATCCAAGTTATCCCATGTTGAGCTCTGATGATGGGGAAGTAGTGTTGCCCTCGAAAAACTTTATTCTTCATATGACATTTTTTATCAACAATTAAAAACATTTTGAATGCTTTTATTCAATTTTGGTCTGGAGCTCCTTTCCACATTTCTATGGTTTGAGCTATTGTTAGGCATCCATTGAAGGAAACCTTGCTGTGTAGAAACCCCCTTGCTAGAGCTAGTGAGCTTGTTTACAGATCTCCTTCATCTACCTACACTTGCAAATATAAAAGTTCCAGCGCCTCTTTATGTTGTTCTGGACTACAGGGCAGATGACCATAAAAAAATGGCGATGACTGGTCGATGATTGATTGGCAGGAAAAAAATTCAGGGCCCCCTCATTGCCAGGCTTACTTCATAGCATGACACTCTCTTCCTCAGGTGCCACAAAACCCAGAGGGATCTATGTAAAAAAACTATTTAACGCAGAGATGCGGCCTCTCTGCGAATGGCCCTTCATGCCGTGCAGCCGCAAATATGCGGCCTTGTTTAAACATAAAACTGTGCTGAGACCACGTGCCCTGCACACTCCTGGCACAGTCACCAGTGGGCACTGGAAAGCTCCTGATGCATACTTGTGATCGGGAGTTTTCGAATCATGTGACCTCTGTGAGATCCAATCATGGCGGTCACATGACATGAATGCCTGCCTGTGCCTCCCGGCATTTAGAACCTTTAAAGAGCTGGGAGGCGTTGCTGTGAAGGGGTTCAAGTAAAACTAATAATGGTCCTGGTGAATTTTTCCAAATACATTTAGTTAATCAATCACTGAACTGTGCATCTGGAGAGGAAAGTGTGTGGAGTTTCCGACACTTTGGAAGCAGACATAAACACAACTTAGGCCAAATTAGTCCGAATTGGACCCTAGAAGTAAAAAATGAAGATCTGGTAAACAGATCAAGATGGGTAAATATTAAAATCTTTGGAATGTTGAAACCCATTAGAGCATTATAGGTAACAGCTTTTAATTTGTTCTCTGCTCTTCTCTCACAAGTCAACCAGAATGTGTTTCTAAGGACTCACATCTACAGAATACTGGTCAGGGACCAGTGAAACCCTGAGTGAAAAATCATGCACAGCCTTAAAAGGTAAAAAGACCTTTAAGCCAGATTATCATCCTGTGATCCTTAAGCATTTGGCCTACAGAAGATTCAGCACAGACTCCCTGAGTAAGACACCAGACTCCCTATTAAGTTCAAGCCAAATTTCATTTTTTGCGGCTACCTCCGGTTGAACTTCTACCCTGGTACCCTAGTGCTCCTTCCCAGGATGGGCTCCACCCATCCTGGGAAAACCACCTCCAGTAGGCTGTGTAAACCCAGGCCCAAGACTCAGGCATTTTCTTTTAAAAGGATGAATGCCTTCCCTAGGCAGCAGGCCTAGGAAGACCAGACTTCCAGTACATACCCTCCCTTAGGCAGGGGTCCAAGGAAGAGAGAGCTTTCCAAGGTCACACCCAACTATTTATATCCTCTCCCAGCTTCCACCATTAGCAATAACTCTCCTAGTGATCGGTAAGGGGGAAATATGTATTTATAACCCAGCATTGTTGTATCCTCTTGCACTATTACCAGAGACACACCCCAGCAAAAGACATAAGCAAACAGTAACGTTGGGTTTAGGAGCTATTGAATGAATACAAAACTATTAATTCAGCTTGGGCTGATTGCAGCCCAGCAACACTAAATTTATAGACTCACTATTGTGGAGGGGGCAGGGTGGCCACATCTGTATTCTAGATTTAATCAGTCCTCACCTGATAACAAGCTTCAGTTCATGTCCTACTGAGAACGAGTCCTGGGATCACTTTATCTGTTTTTGGAAATTTTGCACGACACTCAGCAAGGGCAACAACCGATTTACTATAAAGGGAGACCTCAGTTCAGCTTCTACATAAAATAAACCGTATATTGTTACAGAGCAGGTTTATAGGTTTGCATCTCCTCATATTGCTTTTAGAAACTGCATCAAAAGGGGCTGTTTAATCCACATTACCCACTGTACCGCCACCTAGATCCAAATCGCTAGAATGTGCTCTATAACCTCAATAGAAGCTTCTGGTCATAAGCTGCTGCAATTAATTGCCATGGATGGCAAAATCCATCAAGTAACCATGTGGTGAATACCAACCTTCTCATTAGATGCAATTAGAAATTGAATAAACTCTATATTAATAGCCAAATTGATCAATTCCATTAGGTCTGACAGTGGATCCTCAGACGTGGATTGACTAGTATTATTCCTTAGTGTTGTATAGTATTCCCCCGTGTTGTATCATTCATTGGAAAAATTACAATCTAAATTCTTTAAACCCTTTTCACACATTATATTAAGAAACTTTTAATTAAAGTGCTTCTGACTATGGCTGAGTTGATATTAGTATTATTCTGGCGTCTGCTTACTGTTCTTATAACAATATCTTTTTTTGTACCCTGTAATGGCATATCTCTGTTGGATGATTACTTGTTCGCTATTTGTCTCGTCCCTTGTTGAGGGACTCTGTGACATGTCTTTGTCTGTATAATGTTGTTTATTCTTTTAATAAAAACCTTTGTGTCAAAAAAATTGCCCAAAGGCTCATTTAGATTACACCCGATGCTGCAGTATAAATGATTTACTTCAGACGTGCATAATTTACCAAAGCAGCCATGTTGTTTTTTGTAAACTCTGGCCATATATTTGGTAAGTCGACTGCAAGCTTGCAGTCTAGAAGACTCTTAATAAATCGCACACTGGGCACTTTTGGTCTCACACCAACATCTTCTTCTGTTGTCTCTAAACTACGTGACAGTTTTTTCCCTCATCTTCTAGTACCGCACATCTTGTCTTTCAATGTCACTGAGCATAAATTCACCTGACAGTTGCTAAAGCTAAGCATTATAAATTTAAAGGCCAACTCCAGCTAATACTAGTTTTACAGTTTTGTAAAAACTGGGATATTAAATCATCTTCTGGCTCCTCACGCAGAATTCCAGTGTTTAGATATCCTCACCTATTTCTAGGTGAACCCAAAAATTAAAGCAGAACTACTGTATCTGAGCACCACAAACAACAAACGCTATTTGATTCATTTTTAATAGCAATAACGCTTGTAAAAGCATTAGACACTTTTACGAGCCCCAAAACTCTGCTGCTCCTTGACGCAATGGCCCTGGGGGTTTTTTCCTGCTTGTAAACACCACTGCCACTAAAAGATTCTAAAAGTTTAGGAAGCAAAAACAAAAAAAAACACTGGTGTGCATGAGGCCTAAAGATCATAAGGCACTGTGAGATGCTTTACAATTGTCTTTGGGGGGGGGGGGGGGGGGTTGCAGGAGTAAAAAAACACTCAGCTGAGCTGCAGCCAGGACTGTGTGTATATTTGTAAAGGCAACATGTCATTTTTCATGTGGAAGTCGGGGAGGAGAGGAGCCAGGGGTGTGGTCGAGGGCGGAGTCAAAGCGGGCCCCACGATTTCTGATTTCTAACAGCGGCCCTGCCTATACTACCCACATCTGCCACTATACCACCCTATACTTACCCACATCTACCACTATACCACCCTATACTACTTACATCTGCCACTATACCACCCTATACTACCCACATCTGCCACTATACCACCCTATACTACTCACATCTGCCACTATACCACCCTATACTTACCCACATCTACCACTATACCACCCTATACTACTTACATCTGCCACTATACCACCCTATACTACCCAAATCTGCCACTATACCACCCTATACTACTCACATCTGCCACTCTACTACCATATACTATCCACATCTATCACTATACCGCCATATACTACTCAAACCTACCACTATATTGCTCTATACTACCCGAAGCTGCCACTAAATTACCCTTTACTACCCATACCTGCTACTATATTGCCCTATACTACTCAAACCTGCCACTATATTGCCCTATACTACCCAGCCTGCCACTATATGACCTTATACTACCCATACCTGCTACTATATTGCCCTATACTACCCAAACCTTCCACTATACCACCCTATACTACCAAAACCTTTTACTATACCACCCTATACTACCCAAACCTTTTACTATACCTCCCTATACTACCCAAACCTCCCACTATACCACCTATACTACCCACACCTGCCACTATACCACCTTTACTACCCAAACCTGCCACTATACCCCCTATACTACCCACACCTGCCACTATACCGCCTATACTACCCAAACCTGCCACTATACTACCCAAACCTGCCACTATACCACCTATACTACCGAAACCTGCCACTATAACATCTATACTACCCAAACCTGCCACTATACCACCTATACTACCCAAACATGCCACTATACTGCCCTATACTACCCAAACCTGCCACTATACCGCCCTATACTATCCATACCTGCCACTATACCGCCCTATAATGTGTTCTAATAGGGGAATGGCGCTGTTCACAGACAGTAGAAAAATCAAAAAACCAAAAAAACCAAAAACACCAAAAAAATGTGAATGAAAAAATATTTAAAAATGTGAATGAAAAAATATTAAAAATATTGGGAAAGAAAATGGACAATAAGTGTGAGGTGTGCACCAAAGTCCATAACAGACTAAGTGAGAGATTCTTGCTAAAATCCTGCAAGCTATTCCATTGCGTGTTTTACATTGGCCTCCAGGCCTCCAGGAGGCTTAAAGCTGGTTGAGGAACAGCCAAACTAAGAACACTGTGGATCTAGAGGGGACACTGTGGATCTAGAGGGAAGGAGCTCGCTGAACCTGAGAGGGGGATTCCGGGCGTCCAGGATTCCGGCCACAGGATCTATTCATGCCCTTCACCCCTGCAGGGGTTGGGCTTTCTGGTGAGTGAGGGCACAAGTGGGGGCTTGCCAAACACGGACACATCATTATTGAAAATTTGCTGGGGATTACACATCTGTTGGATATACCTACCATCTGTGTAGAGGGATTTCCTTCACATTCATTGGACAATTTACATTGGACGATTTTGATTGTAGCACATACATTATTTTATATATCTTTTTGATCGCACATATTCACCATTACAATTTTTTTGATTAATCTATCTAATACATACACATATTCTGTTTGCACCTATATACATTTTTTTCACAGTTTATGTCAGAGGGATTACAGATGTTTATTATCATTTGGCCTATTTACATGTATTTTTATGTCATTGGGCACGTAAGTGGGATCTTCAAATGCTGATATAATTTTCTATGTCACTTTCATCTATCTTTTATTATGTATGATTTTGCAATTCTTTCACCAATGGTAGTGATTTGCACACCCACATCCCATGTAAAACACGCAATGGAATAGCTTGCAGGATTTTAGCAAGAATATCTCACTTAGTCTGTTATGGACTTTGGTGCACACCTCACACTTATTGTCCATTTTCTTTCCCAATATTTTTAAAATTTTTTCATTCACATTTTTTAATATTTTTTCATTCACATTTTTTGGTGTTTTTTGTTTTTTTGTTTTTTTGATTTTTCTACTGTCTGTGAACAGCGCCATTCCCCTATTAGAACACATTGTAGTACGTGGATTTCACTTCGGTGTTTCCAGTTTGCCTGGGGGGCTGCAGTTCCTTGTTGATATTGATCCTAAGCGCGGAATATTCAATTTCCACTATACCGCCCTATACTTCCCAAACCTTCCACTATACCACCCTATCCTACCCAAACCTGCCACTATACCACACTATACTACCCTAACATTTCATTATACCACCCTATACTACCCAAACCTGCCACTTTACCACCCTATACTACCCAAACCTCCCACTATACCACCCTATACTACTCAAACTTCCCACTATACCACCTATACTACCCAAACCTTCCTCTATACTACCCAAACCTTCCACTATACCACCCAAACCTGCCACTCTACCCCCCTATACTACCCAAACCTGACACTATACATTACTACACCCTATACTGTACCCTCCTGACCTCTCCCCTTTACTGTGTTCCCCAACCCCTCTGTACTGTGCCCTCCTGCCCTCCCCCTGTACTGTGTACAGTCATTCATAAATACAGGCTGCTGAGAAAGGCATTTATGAGAGGGGGCAGTGTGTGTGTACAGGGAGGGGGACAGTTTCAAAAAGGAGTGGGAGCAGTGTGTACAGGGAAAAAGATTCAGTGTATACAGAGGGTCAGTGTATATGGGGTGGGGGGCAGTGTGTAGAGAAGGCGGGGACAGTGTGTATAGGGGGTGAATTTAACTTGGGATAATTCCCTGGTTGTGTGTATTTTTTGTTTCGAATTAGACTCAAAAGCCACGCCCAATATGTAGCATCATTTAGCCACACCCTTTCCTGCCACAGGTCACCATCTCTCTGGTAGGGGCCCTAGTGCATTACTTTGCCCAGGAGCCCATGATGTTATTAAGATGGCCCTGAGCGTAAAGCCGCTATCAAAGCAACCTAGGCTTCCATAACACCTCAGCAGTGCCACAGGCTGATCACCTGCATGCCACATTGCAGTAATTAATGCAAAAGGAGCCCCGACCAAGTATTGGTATGGTGCATACTACAGCGTACATAGACATACGTTTTAGTAAGCCAACATTTCTGTATTAAAAATCTTCTTTTTTATTGGTCTTCTGTAATATTCAAATTTTCTGAGATACTGAATTTTAGGTTTTCAGAAGCTGTAAGCCATAATCATCAAATTATTATTTTTTTAAATGCTTGAACTATATCACTCATAATTTTGAGATGCACTTGTATATATACATATATAATAGTGTGCTTATGGTTACTATGCAAGAAATTAAATACTGAAATGTATCAATGTACAAACAGTGAATTGGTTAGTCCATAAAGTTCAATATGGAAATAAGTCCATGTGCCAATTGCAATGAAAACATACAGTGCAGAGATATGCAATTAGCGGACCTCCAGCTGTTGCAAAACTACAAGTCCCATCATGCCTCTGCCTCTGGGTGTCATGCTTGTGGTTGTCAGAGTCTTGCTATGCCTCATGGGACTTGGAGGTCTGCTAATTGCATATCCCTGATATAGTGGAATGAAGGTGTGTCTAATTCTTCTCAAGATAATGATATATCCCACTGGGTGGCAAACCATGTGAAGTGTTAAGGAATTCCACCATACACATGTACCCTCCACCGTAATCAAGCCTCTTACAGATGGTTGTGATAGAGGAAAAAGAACAGTTTTGCATCACAGATCATTTTCAGGGAAACAGGAACATGCTGTTTATGCTCCTGTTCCCTTGATGACGCGTTGTGAAGTGAAACTAGTTGAGCGGGGCCACAAATGTGTGACGTCTTTCATGACTGCTGATGCCGGCTGTCGGTGAGTCTCCATATGGTTTAAATGCTTTTTATTGTCCTGAATCATGTGAGTACCTTGTGGTGTTTTTAACAATAAACGTGTACCAGCAGTCTTCACGCTATGTGCGGCCTATGTTCCTTGAGTTGGATCCGAAGTTGTGGTGTTGGTATTGGGGAATATCAAATGTTGAAACCCAGTGGACCATACTGATCCCAATTAGACACCCGGAGGGGTCCATTATTTCTCATGTGTGTTTAATCTCTGTAATTGGGGGATCACAACCATTTGGTAAGAGGCTTGATACATATATATATATATATATATATATATATATATATATATATATATATATATATATATAATATTTTCTGAAAGCAGACACTTCGGAGAATAAAATAGTGTAGTTCTAATTTTTTATGTCACAAGATATTTGTGCAATGGTTTATCAAACACACAATTTCACACTAAGCACACTAAAGTTAATTTCAGGGAACATAAATTACCCAATGTTTTTGTAAAATATAAAATAAGAGGTTGTGCTGAGTAAAATGGAGACCGAACATGTTAAGCTTTAAATATGAATGTGCCTGCTATATGAGGACAACTTCTATACTATATTTTCGATTATCAGAGCTTTCTAAGCCCCTACTGGTATTCAGTTTACAGTTAACCATAAGTAATGAGCCTAAAATTATTCCTGTTACTCCAGTGTGTGTGTGTGATAATCTGTAGAGTGCATTGCAAGCAACGTTTTCATAGGTAGGTGCCCCCAACAGTGCATTTACGTTCATGTGTGCTTGTTTGCAGGAGGGGGGGGTATTTACATTTTTCTTGGAGGGGGGGTTAATTGTTTGGGTGTAACTTTATTTTTTTACTTGGATTTCACTTTAAATATAACTTTATTTATAATCACATTGGGACAAAAAACAACGGAAGAAACAACGCCACGCAGTGGCATTACTGCGCAGATGCGAGATCGGGAAGTGCAAGCTGGGTAGCCAGCTGCACCAAATCCCAGGAATGAGGACAAGCGGGCTTTAGATGTCCACATTAGCGAAAGACCCTGCCTGCTTCTGAGATCAGGTTAGATTTTAATGATTTAAAAAATAAAAAGATGGACCACATTGCTGACATTATCCAAATGTTACAGTAAAAGTGATAACAATTACGGCGGGGCATTTAAAAAAAAATGAATTGTGGGACTGGAACTCAGTTTTAAAGCTCATTCACTACTTGTTAAGAATATGCTACTACTAATATGCTAACTACTTCACTGTTCATAGCCTGGCCCTAGATTCAGTGTAAGGTACTTTTTTATTGATTGCATTATCACATTAAGCTGCGCCAATTAACATTTTTTCAACAGCAAAACTTTACATTTTAAAGTAGAACTCCAGGAAGATATAAAAGTGACACATGAATGGGGCCCTGTTAAATTATTAATGCATTATTAATTTTTCTTTTTAATGCATATCAGCCTTTTGCAGTCTACTGTGCAGTCTGTACAGCAGAGCTCTTTTCCAGCTTTAAAGTCCATTTCAATTAATGAAAGCTTTGGGATTTCCCAAAATCCCATGTGCGTGTACTCTTTTAGTCAAGAAACTCAATCATATAGAAGTGAGGTAGCAGCCCAGGATGGACAGTGATTCTGATGCAGAATGAAGCAGATAGCAGGGCTGCTGATAATTTTTGGTACAATTTTGCGATAATGGACATTTGCTATCAAAATGCAGAACTGGATCCTGTAATTTCAAATAAAGGTTTTTTTCAAGTCGCTAAATCGTTAAGAGGATCTCTTTACTAGTTCACCGGGTCAGGCTGAAGCTTAAGGTCTTACCTCCTTTCCTGGAGGCGCAAACAAAGCGGATTAGAAACAGAAGTGTCTGTTCGCCGTAGCAAAGGAATAAGTGCAGAGCGACTATGGCCAGAGGTTAGGATTACAGAAATGTTCCTACGCATTCTCGAGGGAAAATCTAATGGCCTATCTACACAGAGTCAAGTATTTGAAAGGACAAGAGCCCAGGGGGGATTGCCTAGAGTCAGTTACATCTGTCATATGCTATGAAAGACTATAAGCGTTCGCCTTAAGTGTGCTTTATTCTTATGTGATATCATAATAGCGTAAACTAAGAAGCCACATATGTTTTAGTTGCTCGTGGGGGCTGCGAGTCACGTGGTAATAGTTCAAGAGTGAAGTAGGAACAGAAATAAGGCAAAAAGGACTAAACAAGTTATCAGGTTATACTTCATTCTGTGTAGCCTTAGGTATATGTGACTACCAAGGCCATATCTCAAGGGGAAACTCCACTTTTGTTGATAAAAAAATATTTCCCTCTGGGTGATCTATGTTCATTACAAGGATTGTAACTTTGTTGTAGAGTAATACCTTTCGTTATTCTGGAGAAATAGCTGTTTGTTTGTCTGTGTCCATGTGAGTAAAGGTGAGTCTTTATGGGAGTGGTTTTGTAATCAAGGGGTCTGCATCCCTTTAGATATAATTTCCTTTGGGAATATCCCACCAGAAATGCTATTTTTGTTGCAGGGGATTCACAAAATGGAATGTGTATCTTAGTGCAGACTTCTTGGAAAACCAGTAAGCCAAACACACGCGCAGGAAATTACATACCTGGGGGGGTGGGCGGCATCGTTCTGTACAACATCTGTGTGCCTCCATATTGCATTGCATTTTACTTTAATTTTTTTTCCCACAAAAGTGGAGTTACCTTTTAACTCTTTAACATCTCATAAACATTATTGCAAGAAAACTAATAATGTATTCTAGCAGCCAGTTGTATATTTTATGGACCTTTTGCAGAGGGTACAGCTGCTCTTCCAAAATTGTCCCAGTCCTGCACCATGCCCCAATGTACTCAAGGCTCAGGGCCTTCCGTGGAACACCTGTCAACATGTTGATGGGCTGCAGATGAGCTCTCTTGAAATCTCTGAAATCCAGATCATGCCCTTCGAAATAGCGTTAGACTCCTGGATCTCTGGACAGACATTTCTTCTTCGAATTCTTTCCCTTCTCTTCTTTTCTTTTACTCCTTTTGGTCTTTTGAGACTTTCTTTGTAAATAGTTTTTGATAATAATGCCAGGTCCTATATCCCAACTTCTGGTTCTTCCAGAGGTTTATAACAGTATGGAACCTGTTGTATCTTCGAATTTACATTAATATTGTTAATGTTAATATTTTTGATGGGTTTGTACACCTGGGTTATTCCCTTGCTTCTAGTTGACAATTGAACCTATGGACTGTTCCTGGATAGCTCCATGGTTGCGAGCTATGGTACTACCTAAATAAGATATAGAACTATACTGGTTTCCCTTTACTTTGATACTGCTGTATGCCTTTTCTGTTCTTTATAGCCTCAACAATGTAAAACTGTATACTAAATTGTATTACTGTATTTTGTAAAATTAAAAAAAACAATTAAAACAGACATCCAGAGCATACATGCAAGACTGGGAAGATTTTGGAAGGTGGGGTGTGAGGCTCCAAGGAGGCCGTATGGTGAAGATGTCCAGTGAGGTGTGCTGAAGGTATGTGTATTATTTGGCTATCAATTAAAGAAACGTTGTCATTAATATACTGTACCTTCTATGATCTTTTCTGTATGAAAAGCAGTATGGATTGCTAACATGACAAGATGCACAGACAGTTCAACTTAACAAGAAGAAGTAGAATTCAATGTAGTTTAATTAAACTTTTCCTGTGTAGGTAAAAAGGCCAGTCAGATTCTACACATTGTAACCCTTGGTTGGCTGGAATTAGTCTGAACAACTAGCATTGTGGGGATGAAAAGTGACAGAGCCAGCACTAAATAAACTAATGAAAGATAAGGACCAGTACAGTGGATCATAGCTAAAAACATTAGGAATGGCCAGGACATTTTTTTTAGAGAATAAGTGCAGGTACAACCACCCTCCCTGAGTCACTCCTTGTCTCTGCCCTTACCCACCTCTGAACACCATCCCTGGTCTCTGCCCAATATCTACCTCCCAGTACCCCTTTAGACAATACAGAAGTAAATATCATGTTTTGGTGCTATGTAATTTGCATGGAATGTGTTAATGATAACAAAAGGCAGTAAGAATGATCCCCCACAGGCAGCAACAATAGACCCATAGAAACAATAGATCCCCCCAGCAACAAGAGATCCCCCTAGCAAAAATAGATCTTCCCCAGTCCCAATAGACCCCCAGCAACAATAGACCCCTCCAGAAACAGAATTCCCCCATAGCAACAGTAGATCCCCCACTAGCAACACTAGACTCCCACTAGCAACAATAGATCACCCAGGAACCAGATTTAATAGATTCTACAGTAACCATAGACCCTACTTTCAAAAGTAAATCTCTCCAGCATAAGACCCCCCTACAACAGCCCCAAACCCCTTCCCAACTCATTTATTCAGTTCTGTGGGTGCCAGAACGGCATACCACCATGTTTCCACTGAAAAACATAATTGAGAACAGAAACGAGACTGACTGTTCAGGCAGTCTACAGGTTAATGTGACAATAACAACTCAAAATGTGTAATTACGGAGAATACACTACATTTTCCATTTACAAAGCATGGCATTAGTGCATTCATTTCGTTGAGTATATTTTTCCTTTGAACTGAACCGATTATGGGATAACACACAGCAGGCAAAATAAGACTACTAAAAAGTCTGGACGCTGTCAGTGAGCATTGCTGTGCGAGGGTGCCGGAGGACCAGGTGTCAACTCCAAGACGACAGTGAAGGCTTTGAACGACATTTCTGTGTCACCAGGCCTCAGAGCCCATTTATCTTCCACAGCCAGCATTGATTTCACACCATAGCTATAATTACACTGCAAAGTGTACAGAGGTTGAATCAGTCTGTGCGGATAATAACAGTGCCCAGCTGACGGCCGATAGAACTAACGGCCTAATTGTTCTACTGAGCAGAGGAGAGTAATCCTGATCCAGATTTATTAGGAACCTTCTTAAATAACTCCAGAGCCTGCCATGAGGGAGAAAACTCTCAGGGCAACAAGGGGACTTTTAATTTGATATAAAGATTCGTAAGGTTCACAATTACTAATGATATACACTTCTACCTTACACTATGGGAAAAGAAACAAAACAATTTCTTCAGCATGGAGAGTCTGTTAGATCATTCTTTAATTAAAGGAGATCTATAGCCATGGAATATACTTTAATTTTACAACATCAGCATTGTATTAACAATACAAACAGTTGGTATTATTGACAATCCAATATAAGCTTACTTGAAAAATCTCCTTTCATGTTGTGAGTTTTGCTTCTTTCCACAACTTCCTGGATTCCCTGCATGCTTTGCAATTTCTAAGGACTACATATCCCATGGTACCCCGCTGACTGCAAGCTGTGATTTCTGTACTGACTCCGCCTCCTCTTAGCACCTCTGTACCGTCTTTCCGCTACAATAAGACCGGGTCTTATATTAAATTTGGCTGCAAAAAAACACTAGGGCTTATTTTCAGGGGCTGTCTTATTTATTTATGGTATGTACAATGACTATCTTAAAGTGATTGTAACCCCAAAAAAATAATATACATATATGTATATATATATATATATATATATATATATATATAGATAGATATCCTGTTTCCTGTCAAATGACGGCGGTGTGGTGCTGCTCTCGTTCTGGGACGCCATCATATGGGACGCCATTCTCTCGCGTGCCCGCGGCTCCTAAACCATGTGATCAGCTGTGTTCAATCACAGCCGGTCACATGTAAACACGGAGATTCCGGTAATCGGCGCTCCTCACCTCGCACTGACAGAGTGTGTGGCGAGGAGAGCCGATCAGCGGCATCTCCACACAGGGGGACATCTTCACATATAATCAGGGCACTGATCATCAGTGCCCTGATTACAATATAGCGCCAAATGTGTCACCAATCAGTGCCCAGCATTGCCCACCAGTGGCAGCAATCAGTGCCCACCAGTGCCAGCAATCAGTTCCCACCACTACCCACAAGTGTCACCAATCAGTGCCCATTAGCAATGCCAGTCAGGGCTGACTATCAGTGCCACCTATTGGTGCTGCCCATTAATGCCCATCACTGCTGTCGATCAATGCCCATCAGTGTCACCCATCAATGCCCGTCAGTGCCCATCAGTACCGCCTATTCGTGCCAATCTATCAACGCCCACCAGTGCCACCTATTAGTGCTCATCAGTGCCACCTAACAGTGCCCATCAGTGCCACCTCATCCATGCCCATAAGTGCCACCTCATCAATGCCCACCAGTTCAGCCTATCAGTGCCCATCAGTGCCGCCTCATCAGTGCACATCAGTGAAGGAGAAAAATTACTTAGTTACAAAATTTACTGACAGAAACTAAGTAAAAAAAATATTTTTTTCAAAATGTTTGGTCTTTTTTTTTTTTTAGTAAAAAATAAAAAACACAGCAGTGATTAAATACCACCAAAAGAAAGCTTTATTTGTGAGAAAAAAATGATAAAAAATGTGTTTGGGTACAGTGTATCACGACCACGCAATTGTCATTCAAAGTGCGACAGCACTAAAAGCTGAAAAATGGCCTGGGCAGGAAGGGGGTGTAAGTGCCTTGTAGGCAAGTGGTTAAAGCATGATAGACAGCACAGTGCTTGTGCTGTGTCATTTACCCCTCTCTACGGTATGTTATAAAAATTCTGGAATAAAACAATAAAATATTTTTTTTTTAAAGTTCCTGTGTCCCCCTATCTTCTCTCCCCCCACCCTCTGTCAGGTCAGGAGTCAGTATTTTCACATCATTTTAATAATTTAAAAAAAAAATCTTGGTTAAAGGCCTTTTAAAATGATGTAATCCGTTTTATAAAAAGATATACTGGTATAAGGTGCAGTGTGTATCCCTTTGTAACTGTTTTATGGAGAATATCTTTTTACAGCTCCCCTAGGCGCTCACGTGATTTGCTCTTCTTCTCTGCTCTGAGATCCCTGTTGTCAGCCCACTCCGAGCACTGAAGAGGCAGGGGCTGCAGAGATCAGCCGGAGAAAGAAGAGAAGAGGGAAGACCCAAGATCCTGCTGACGTCAGCCCGCTCCGCGCACTGAAGGGGCAGGGGCTGCAGACATCAGCCGGGAGGAAAAGAGAAGAGGGAAGAGCTAAGATCCCCACTGATGTCAGCCCGCTCGGTGCACTGAAGAGGGAGGGGCCGCAGACGTCAGCCAGGAGAAGAAAAGAGGGACGAGCTGAGATCCCTGCTGATGTCTGCCCTTTCCGTGCACTGAAGAGGGAGGGGCCCAAGACGTCAGCCGGGAGGAGAGAAGAAGACCTCTGCGGGTCAGCAGCAGTTGTAAATAAGGCATTTTTCAATACAATTACAAGGGGAGACACACTGCACCTTATATAAGTATAATCGTTTTACAAAACGGATTACAGTTTTTTCATGAACTTTACTAGGACTTATTATCAGGGCAGGGCTTGCAGCCCTCCCAGATAATCACGCTAGGTCTTATATTCGGGGTAGGGCTTATTTTTGGGGAAACACGGTAGTTCAGAAGACAGGCTCTGTGAAATGTGTGACACAGCAGTGCCAACTTACAGGGCATAGTGACTAAGTGGCGGGAAGCTGTCTAATAAATTACTTTAAAAACCTGTCTAGTGTGGCACTTTTTCCCTAGGTGAATGGGTATGGGTACGATGTACCCCATACTCATTCACATAGGGTGAGGGGCTGGGATCTGGGGGCCCCCTTATTAAAGGGGGCTCTTGGATTCCGATAAGCCACCCACCTGCAGACCCTGACAACCAAGGACCAGGGTTGTCAGTAAGAGGCCCTTGTCCTCATCAACATGGGGACAAGGTGCTTTGGGGTGAGGGGGCCCGCAGGGCGCCACCCTCCCAAAGCACCCACCCCCCCATGTTGAGGGCATGCGGCAGTTCAGGAGGGGGGGGCGCTCGCTCGTCCCCACCCCCTTTCCTGACCGGCCAGGCTGCGTGCTCGGATAGGGGTCTGGTATGGATTTTGGGGGGACCCCACGCCGTTTTTTTGGAATAGGGGGTTCCCCTTAAAATCCATACCAGACCTAAGGGACATCGTCACCTCCCTCTTGCTCTCGCCACAACTGGAAAATTTGTTTTTCCTATTGCAGCGAGCGCGAGATGTATTACCCTGCCCTTGCGTCGTATCTGGTCCGTCGGACCAGCATACAGACGAACGGGCTTTCCGTTAGGAACTGAGTCCGGCGGAGTTATGACGTAAAGATTTGAAGCAGGCTTCAAATCTAAAGTCCGTCGGATTTCCGACGGAAACGTTCCGTCGGAAGTCGGATGCAGACCACACACGGTCGGATTGTCCGCCGGATTAGGTCCATTGGACCAGTCCGGTCGGAAAGTCTGCCCATGTGTACACGGCATAATACTAACCCCCCGTCACCCTAACACTAACCTCCCCAAAACCCTAACACTAACCATCCCCGTAACCCTAACATTAACCTGCCATAAACCTAACACTAACCCTCCCCGTAACCCTAACATTAACCTGCCATAAACCTAACACTAACCCTCCCTGTAATAGACATGTGCACACTGAAATATTTCGTTTCGGAATTTCGTTTTCGTCCGAAAAATACATTTATTTAGTTACTCACGAAATTTGTTTTTATTCATTTCGTTTTTCGTTAAAAATTGCATTCGTCCGAAAATCCAAATTAAGGTCGAATATGTCATTGAAGGCTTATGGTGTCTGTCGAATGTTCAAAGAAGATTCGACGGAGCAGCTAAACTGTACAACGCTGTATAGTTTACCTGCTCCGTCGAATCTTCTTAGAACTTTCAACAGACACCATAAGCCAAAGTACGTGTGTACTTAGTTCTAGCTATTTTACTGCTCCTCCTCTTTGGTTACAATCAGCCAATAACATTCATCATCATTATTTTTATTTATCTTTTCTCCCCTACGTCGAATCTTTTCTCCCCTTCGTCGAATCTTTTCTCTCTATGTAGAATAATCTTGGACTAATAGAGTTAAGGTTAGGCACATTCGACCACAGGTTTGATGGACACAGATTGTTATTGTCACTGTCATGTCGAATCTCCTATCTATATCGAACTGTTGTAGCAACGAAAACGAAAATAAAGCATTTGTTTATGTCGGATCTTTCGTTTTTCGGATTCTGCACTTTCGTTATTGTTTGTTAAAATGATAACGAAAATACCTGAAATTCAGATGAAAATGCATTCGGACGAAAACTAATGCACATGTCTACCCTGTAACTCTAGCACTAGCCTTTGTAGTATCCTTCATACAAACTCTCCCTTTAGCCCTAACCCTCATACTAGTCCCCCTGTAGCTCCAACACTAACCTTCCCTCTAGCCTTACCCTCATGGTAACCCTAACACTATCTCTTGTACTATTTTTTCTCTTCGTGTAACCTCAATTCTAGCCCTCATTGTAACCCATATGTAAAAGTAACCCCTTCTTTGAATATCCATCTCTGCTGTACCAAGATACCAAACACCAATATTTCCTGCACCAGAGATACCAGCACCAGTCCTGGCACCATTTGACTCTATAATAAATAGGGGGCGGACTATCAGATGTGTTTTTGGGATGGGTGAAAGGAGGAGCAGGCAGACAACTCCAGGTCCTGGTTTATGTCACATATGGGGTGGTGGGGCAATAGAGATCGGCTAAGGTTCCCAAATCTGTTAATCTGTTTTTTTTGCTGATTGTTTGCAGCTTGGGATTGTCTGTTGCCGCCACAGCCTTCCGCCCCAATTAGGGAGTTAAATTGCTTTACAGTCAAATTCAGTTCAGTTCAAACTCTGTCTTGTTAAGTGTCTTATAAGCCTGAAACAATCATTTTTGAAGTTGAGCTATGTAAACAGTGAGATGGAAGCTAACAGAAATCCCAGATCACTTGACTGCCGCATGCATGGCTACAGGAATTCTATTGTACATGTGTAAGTAACTTCCAAGACCAGTAACTAATGAATGTACATATAAATAATTCATGTCAGGAGTTGTGCTGGGAAACAATGGCTGTTTTACAGATCATAAATTTATGAAGATGAAACAAAGGCAATGCCCTGCCAGACCTGGCTGAGTACTTAAAAACAGCCCCACGGAGTAAACCAGGCCATTTTCTGACATTCCCTAAACAGGAAAATACGCCAACCCTTTCTGGCACAAGCCAACACTGCCAGATTGCAAGGCCTGCTTGGCTACTTCAAATTAAATTTGTGTGTACACTCATGGCCGGTGCTGTCACTGCTCCAATGTGTGGGAGAACAGAAATATTCTATGTGCAGGACTTTTTTTTAAAAAAAAGGATGTTATTAAAATATATCTACAGTCAAAATGTAAAATCATATTCATTTGCACACTGTATTTTAATAATTTTTAGCCTGCTCCTATGATTTTCTGAACAATCTTGAAGTTTGTAAACTTACTTTTTACACATTTGTTTTGGTGAATTGTGTGACAAGTAGTCACTATTCCTTGTGAGTAGGCACTGCTGTGTCACACATTTCACAGAGCCTGCCTTCTGATCTACAGAGGTGCTGAGAGGAGGAGTTTCAGGAGGCGGAGTCAGTACAGGAATCACTGCTTGCAGGCAGCAAGTTACCATGGGATATGTAGTCCTTCAAAAGTAAAAGTAAACAGCAGAGGATGAGCTGCAATACATGCAGGGAATCCAGGAAGTTGTGGAAAGAGATGACCAGCAGAAAGGCAGCACACACAACAACAAAGATTTTTCAAATAAGCTTTAATTAGATTGTCAAAAATAAAGCCCTATTGAACCTTCTGTATTTATTACTGTGATATAGTCATGATGCATATACAATTTTAAATTTGCTCCTCTGATAGGGAAATTGCATATTACATATTTCCTATGTTAAAGTTGTCTAGTGGTCTCACAAATATCTAATAATGAATTCCAAGCCCTGGTTAAGAGTGTCAGGGCTGGGCTCAGCCCTTCCTTCTCTGAGCTGGCCGCTCAGCTGTCGGCTAATTGCCAGCTCCTATCTCTCCACAGGTACTCAGCTGTTGATGATATCCTGCTCTTCAGCCCTGCCTACTTAAGCCGTCCAGCCCAGAGGATCTTTGCCTTCACCTTAGTCCACATCACACAGACGCTCTCCTGCATTGCTGTTTAAAGACTTGCTTGGCTGACATCCCTTTTGGCTCCAGATCCTGCTTGCCGTTTTACTACGCTCATCTTCTGCTCCCTGACGTTTGGCTTGTCTGACTATCCGTTCCGGTTTCTGAACTCTGGCTATGTTTTGACTACATTTGTACTTTACTTTTATTATTAAACAAAAGTGATTTAATTGTACTTCTGTCTCGGTCTGATTTCATAGTTTCTGACAATGGGGTCATATATGCCATATAAGGACATAAGTTTGGTTTCACCTTAATTGACTAACACCAAAGGAATGTTATTGTTAACTGACCAGGATGTGGCCAAGCCCACTTTCTTCTCTACGATTGGCCCTTTCCTTACATTCTAGTCTGTATCTACCACAGCCCAAACTGGATTAAGCTAGTATCACCTCAAAGATTGCAATCATTCATGCATCTGTGATCACCTGTGTGCCATGCCGTAAGAAAAGTGGGGGGGACTCCATGGCAAAACAGCATCTTTAGTTAAAGTGTTACTAAACCCACAACAGTTAAATCAGTCTGTATATGCAGTTAAGCATGCTTGTTGTACTGACTGTGGAACCAAAAGGGTTAATCCTCTGCATTGTTTAAACAGGTTGTCTGATCCTGTGTTCTCTGATCCTCCCTTTCTTCCACATTCTCCAATCTATCTCTTGATAGAACAGAGCATTGGGGACAAGCTGCGCATTCTCAGTTTGGTGTGTATTGCTAGAGAGTTTTTTCTTTTCTTGAGAGGGTGCATGTGATCAGCACACTACCAATCGGCACTGTCCAGACAGAGGGTCAGGGGCCCTTTATCCTCATAGGACAGTCAGGGGAGAATGAAAACTCCCCCTACAAGCTTTAACCAGACACTGATAGAAGTCACAAGACTGCTATACCTGCTGATGAGAAATGGTGTTTACTGTAGAAGACCAGATATAGTGAGAATGCAGTAGGACCAAACAACCTTTTTAAACAATGAAGAGGATTATGCCCACGGGTTTCACATAACAAGCATGCTTTACTGCATATACAGACTTTTACTGTTGTGGGTTTAGTAACACTTTAATTGGCATAAATTACAAGTGGTAAAGGGCAAGACCCGCATTTTGGTTGATTTCCTAGCAACATGGAAATATTAGTAGTCCCCATTTTTACATTAATGTCATATTAAGGTAAATAATTTACATTAGATTACTCTGAAAGTTCAACACAGGAACCACTGCCTTTGTTCGAATGCTAACAGAGTTTTCAACAACCATGATCTAACATGAGGATGCTACAGAAAAGTTAGACACTGTCTCTTCTACAATAAAAGCTTCCTATATTCCTGCTTCCAAATTTCTTGGGAATATTCAGTGTGCATGTGCAGCTCAGTGTATATTTTCGAAATGTTTCTGTGCTGGGATGAATTAACTCCTGTGCACATGCGCAAGAATGACGTCAACCCGGGGCAGTCAATTGAGATGGCTGATGTCAAACCCATAAAATGAGTAGAAAAGATGTTGATAATGGCAAAAGAGCTTCCAAGCATTGCCTCATTGGTGTATAAGTGAACAATGATAGAACACTCAAGTACCACATCCGTAATCAAATAGATATAAACCAAAAAATAATTATAGGCAGACTTTACAAGTACAAATTGAGACCACATATAAAATTAAAAACATGAACAAAGCTTTATTACTAACATATAATAATTAAGACTGTAGTAGATCAAAAACTATCATAAAATCATGCACGTTACATGTAAATTCATGTGATAGCTTCTCCTTCAAAAAAGATTGCTAATAACTAGTAGACATGTGCACAGCCAAAAAATTAGTTCATTTTCGTTTTCGTTTCATTAGTTTATTATTTTTTTCGTTTTTCGGGTCATTCGTTATGATCGCGATTCGTAAATTTGTTTATTCGTAAATTCGTAAATGCGTTCATTCGTACATTCGTACATTCGTAAATTCGAACATTCGTTCATTTGTACATTCGTTCATTCGTACATTTGTACATTTTTACATTTGTACATTCGTAAATTCGTACATTCGTAAATTCGTAAAATCGTACATTTGTAAATTAGAAAATTCGGAAATTTGTAAATTCGAAGTTTGAAAATCCAAAAACCCAAAAATTCAAAAATCTGAAATAGTAACTAACTATTAAATTATAGGTATTGTAATTTCCTTTCAAATTTGACTGTCAGTGAACGTAACAAATACGAATTTATCCGAAGTTGCGAATTATCCAAAACTAATGCTGCATCTAAACAAATGGAACGGAACAAATTAATAATAAATAATAATAAAACATTGTTATTATTATTATTATTATTTATTATTATTAATTCATTACGTTCCATTCCGTTTTTTCGGATCATTCATAACTTCGGATAAATTTGTATGTGTTACGTTCACTAACAGCCAAATTTGAAAGGAAATTACAATACCTATAATTTAAAAGATACTAGTAATTACTAATAGTTAAGTTATTATTAGTTAACTATTATTTCAGATTTCCGAATTTTCGAATTTACAAATTTACGAATTTACTAATTTACTAAAGTACGAATGTACGAATGCCCGAAAATGTCAAATTTTATCGAATTTGCGAATATTCTGAAAAAATTCGTTAAGCGGGTTTTCGTTAATTCGGATATTCCCGAACTAACGAATTTGTCGAAATTTGTTAACAAACGAATTCGGAACGAAACGAATTGCACCTAATAACTAGTCACCAATAATCTGGTCTACCATGTTTACGGTAAGGTATACAATTAGTAACAAGTGGCCTTGATGTGAGGGATCCTCTTATATCAATGTGTTGAACAAGCAGCTTCTGGAAATGTGTATCAGCCATGTAACCTTCTACTAATGAAATCCTTGGTTAACTTAAAGGGGAACTTAACTCTGCAAAAAAAACTTTTATTCTGTGTCTCGCCCCTCCCCCATTCCACAATGGCAGCTTTTTTTTCTGGGAGCTTTGCTGGTTTTTTTCTGCAGGCCCCAACCACCACCACCATTCTGGCCTAGGCCGGCCTTCTGGGGAACCTCTATCACATATCCCAGGAGGCTGCAGAAGCCCATTCACAGAACAGCTGGAGCTGCCACATCATTGGGTCCTGGCTGCCTAAAATCGTGAGAGGCAGCTAGCTGAAGTATACCAAGATGGCAGCACAGGACACTGGAACAGGCAACTGAACAGCAGGTCACTGCAGGACAACGCTGGATCTGCTAGACAGATGAGTGTGTATTTCAAATTTTCTGCATTGTAAACGTTAAAGGAAATGTTGGGGAATGTACGCCTTCGAAGCCTCCTCAAAAAAAAAAAAAAGACGTGGGTATACCAGGAGGCTTTGTGCAAGAGGGGACGTCATTCTTGCCTAGGCAAAAAAGGTGGAAGAGCAGGGTGCACTCTGGCAGAAAAAAAAAACATTTTTCCTGCCAAATAAAAAAATATTGCAATATCCAGAAGGGGTGGGAGAGTAGAACTAGGTAGTGACAGAATAGGTTTGCTTTGAGCTGTTTTATTTTAGTATTTCATTGAGTGCTTTGTTGGATTGCATTGCGTTGAGCAAAGAGTCCTTTGTTAGCCCTATGTGAGTGCGTGTGCGATAAGGTTTTTTTTTCCTGTACATTTTTGAAATCTATGCAAGAAAAGATATCTTTAGTTTAGATCTTCGATATGTGTTCGCGTCTCTTTTCTTGGAATTCCCCACAGGCAAAGTAAAAAAAAAAAACACATTTCCTACATCTCTGCATTTCTCCATGTTTTATCGTTTTAAACACACTTCCAGTAAAGAAAAATAACCATCGATGTGCCAGAAATATAGTGTGCTCCTACCTCTTTGACATGACATTACAGTCAGTGGAATTCATAAGAGTGTCATAGATACTCTTTTTAATTTCAGCACACCTCCACACCAAAAATATTATTGCTTAAGGAACAGGTACATGTATCTTTCACATGGAGGTTGGCACTGAGGCTATTCCTGATTGCACTTTAATAAAACCTAGTCTTTCAGGACCAGCATTTGTAACATCCCTCTAAAGCCCCTGAGGAGTTTTGTTGTAGGGTGGGTGAAGCCTAATGGGGAACTCTGAGACTAACTCCCCATCAGGCCTCCCACGTGATTGACAGCAGAAGACAATAAGCCGATTCCATTGCCACTATTTAGCCCTAATAGCAACCATTCAATCTGCCCACTGCTGTGGACCAACAACTCAGTTCAATGGTTGATGAACCTGTTCAGTAGTCAGAGCCTGATGGAGAACTGTGAGAAACTGGTTGCACATATTGTCTGCCTTGCTTGTGAATGGCAGAGGACAGCAGTGGGCAGATGTTTTAGCCGCTATTGTACTAAATAGGCTTTTGAATCCACCAACTGCCCTTCTCTGTCTTTCAAAAGCAAGGCTCAACTGATGGGGAATTAGCCTCTTAGGATTCCCCATAAGGCTTCCTCCAATGTTGGTGTGCTCTACATCAGTGGTTGTTAGGACCCTGTTGGCCTGCCTCCTAGCAAGCAATCAAGCTAATAAATCTAAAACAAACAAAGTTAAAAACACAACACCCCCTCATAACTCTGGCCCCTCTGTATGCCAACTTTGAGTTAGTATTACCTACTTCCAGTCTCCATATCTACAAATTGAAAGCAAATTCTTTTTGAATTTTTTGCAGGTGTTCTGACAAAATGAGCAACCTGGCAGAATGTGCAACCCGCGTCACTTCCTGTGACGTGGAATCAGCTGTATCGCCAAACCGCGCTCACTGCTCACGTGCAACGTGTCATACGTGCCTTCAGTGGCTGACGTTGGTGCAAACTCGCGCTGGAAGTGAGAATGTGAACAAAAATGTTAAATAATATATAAATTGTAGCTGCCTTACGAAAGGTGCTAAACACTTGACAAATTGAAAAAAAGATAGATTACAGCGCTTACAATAGTGCAAAAAATATCAATAAACAAATACATAAGTGGAAACAATTAATTGTTGCGTGAATGTCCATATAATAGTGAATGTTGTGTTCCAATCGATAAAGTGTAATAATGCTCCAAAATTCTACTTAATTTCCAGTTGTCGGTGGAACCCATACCACTAGCGGTGCATCCTTTTGTAATCTCTTGCCATTACATGCTTGATTTTACCTACCTTTTTGTAAGTACACATTTTTAATCTGCGTAATAAAACAATTGCCAAACAGTTTCTCCATTATCCATGTATGACTGATATGATATGGGAGATCTTTTATGCATCCTGAAGTGAATCCGCCATCCCTGGCCAAATTTTTCAGCCTGTATGACAACTCCTAGACTGAAAATCTAGTGGTCCATTCCATCTGGTGAGTGGGGACACAGGAGGGGGTGTGGCGCACCTTGAATTTTGGAGCACTATTGATTTTATCGATTGGAACACATAGTTCACTATTATATGGACATTCACTCAACGATTAATTGTTTCCACTTACGTATTTGTTTAATAATATTTTTTGCACTATTGTAAGCGCTGTAATGTATCCTTTTTTCAGTTAAAATGTATGGAATTTTTATTTGATAATCCTGGTTAACATGGGTATGTACTGTAAAAATCCCTCTAATAGCTCACTCTACTTGGAAAGACTCCCACCTGACCTATATATGGCTATACAGCGATAGTGAGCTGTACAAGTGAGGGCTGTATAATTCTCAAAGCATTTTGCAGGATTGCCCACTTCTGCAGAAGAGATGGAGATACACACAATTGCAGGCCAACATCGGGTCATCACAGACCACTAATTGCTGCGCCACTGGATCCCAGGGGTGAATGCAGGGGCACTATAAAGGGAAACTGATAGTGTGGGAGGACAGCTTGGTAGATGAAAACATATGCATGATATATAAATGGTTAGCATCCCAGTATCACTCAAAAACAGAAAGTGGGACCTAATTAGACATGATGATTCCCCATTTAATAGGGGTGGATGTTCTATAAATACATCTGATGGAAACAGGTCCACTTGGCTTTCCAATACAAAGTTTTTTGCCATATTGCAGTGATGTAAGCTTTATATGCTAGTAATGCAGCCTCCTGGCCTGTTGTCACCTGACATGGCACTACATGGCTGCCATCTTTAACGGGTGATGGCAGGCCAAGAGGCTACATTACTAGAATTTTATGAGATCCTTATTGTAATTAGGTACTTATTGTGATAAGGTCCTTACAGTGACAAGATCCTTATTGTGATGCGATCTTTACTGTATGAGATCCTTATTAAAAATGAGATTCTTATTGTGCTAAGGTCCCTACGGCGATGAGATCTTTATTGTGATGAGATCCTTTTTGTGATGAGGTAATTCTACAGACTATAGGCATAAGTACTATGGATTATGCAAGGCAGAAAGGAAGGCAGTGTCCACGCTTGGCTGGTTCTTTCTTCATGTTCTCCTGCTTCACAGGACGGAAACCAAAGTAGGCTTTGGAATGTGTAGGAGACATTGCTAGCTAGGTCAGCAATTTTAGAAGGAGAAAACTGTCACTGCTACCTGAGGAAAAGGCCCTCAGTGGCCTCGAAACAGCACTGCTTTCTGTTGGTTACAAAAAAGTACCCTGTCTATTTATCTGAACGTGTTGTGCTGGTGGGTAGAAAACAATGTGGACAGAATCGGGATTCAGATGAGAGATGTGCAGCCCTCATGACCAAATCTTTTACATCTCTAAAAAACAAAATGGACTGTAGTCAGACTAAAGGAAATACAAAATATTCATAATGACATTTTTCTGCTCATATTTCCATTAAGAACTATTGGCATCTATTTCACACAAGCATTTGCACCATGTGATCCATGTAAACAGAAAACACTACCCTAAGCTTTTGTACATACAAACCGGTGACTCCAAAATTAATACCAGATGTCAGCTTTCAAAGAACCTGTCTTATTCGCTGCAATAGTATATCCAAGAAATGAGGACGCGCACATCGGAAGACCACCAGGTCTAAGAAATGACAGTTTGGATTCAGTGTGTCCCTTCCAAAGCCACACCATTCTAACCCTTTTCACCCACACCAAGACTTCTATGAGCAAACTCTTGTGTGGGTGAAACGTGTAAAAGAGACGTGGCTAGGAAGGAGACACGTTGAGGCTGATTTGTCATTTCTTAGACCAGGCGGTCTCCCAGTGTCTGCTTCTGCATTTCTTGGATATACTAAAGCATTTGCGCCATTTTTGATAACAAAATGGTCGACAAATTCAGGTAGTTCTTACTACTGCCAATTTAAGAACCTGTTGCTTTGGCAGCAGCAGATTCCCAAAGAATTACTACCAGTTTGCTGATTAGGTAACTGGTGGTAATTAAGACCAAATCTATGCCAGTGTACAAAGCTGTGACAGTACTCAGAGTGGAGCATGTCTGTGCTGGAAAACTGCCATGAAAGTGACAGCTTCCTGAACAGGGATACATCTACAGCCCCTGTTGACCAGGAGATTCCCCAGTAGACAGCTAAATGTGAAAAAAGGGGCTGGGGATACAGGCAATGTCATTACCCAAATATGGCATTGACTGGATTTGTGGATCTTGATAGGAAACTAAGAGACTAGTTCCATATCTGCTCCACTTCACTTTAGATTGCATAAGGTAGTGGGCAGGTCTGAACGCTGCTATTGGACAGGATAGTGATGTCAATCAAAAGTAAAATGGTCCTGATGGGGAACTAGTTTCTCAGTTCCCCATCAGGCTCTGCCAAACCCTAGTACAAATCTCCTCAGCCATGGGACTGTCAGTGTGATGGGCTCATTGACTGGGAAGGAAGTGCACTGAGAAAGGAGTGTTTAGTATGAACACTCCAACCTCAGCGCGGGCACCAAAAAATGAATCTACCTGTCTCTGACAGGTACATGAACTGGGTACAAGCACCATCACTTACCACATGTGCCTCAGTGGAATTATGAGGGGTCTCTATGCCGCCCTTTATGAATTCTCCAGACTTCGTGTTGTTGTCACTTAAGGTGGCCATAGATGGATCAAAATTCGGCTGGTTCAGCAAAGACTGGCTGAATTTCGGTCTGGCCACTGCAAATAAACAGGAGTTGATCTACTGATTGACTTCTGTTCAACTGCTCTGTCTGATAAAGGTCAGGCAAAGAGCCAATGGCTGATCTGTATATTCTGACAGCAGAGTCTCCCCGCTGTCAGAATACAATAGTGCAGCGGGGAGGATTCCCTATCCACCTTTATTGTATTGTTGGAGGAATCTGTTAACAAAAAAACTGGACCATGAACCATGTATGACTACCTTTACTGTAATCTGGAAAATCTTACTCAGTGAATAGAAAAATAGAAAAAAATTGTTACTAGTCACAGGTCCCTAAAGATGAAATACTTTTCACGCCAGCTTTGCTAAAAAAAGGTGGCAGAAAGTCACTGGTAATAGAAAGTCTCATCCCATCTGATATTTTAGTTGAAATAAACTGGGTCACATAGCGAGACAGTGCCACGCTGTGAAGAGAGATGTATATGAGAGAATCATACCGGAGCCATAGTTAAAGTATTATGATTATACAGCGAGATTGATAATTAGAAATAGTGAGCTTATTGGGAGGAACATACTTTATAGTCAGCTATGTTTTTTTTTGCTAAGGTCATCACCAATTTGAAAACCATTGAGAGGTGGAGCAGACAGACCAGATTAGGGATCTCTGATGAGAACCATAAAGCAACTGACATTTTTTGGATAGCTTGAGGACTATGACTTTTTGTCTGAAACTTTTCTTATGGCTTGAGGAGGGGGAGAACAACCAAGAACATGGCATAAAGACATGAGTAAAATTTTGTGCAACTGAACATTTTAGTAATACAAAATGTCCACTGGACGACCTTACGGTACGAGCCATAGATCCGCGTAAGTTGCGTAAGCCTGAGGGCCTAAAGGGATAGTCCATTTTTTAGGTCTAATAGTTTGTATTGAAGAATTCACAAAAGCAAATTAACTGGTCACCCATGCAGGGGGATCATAATGAAACGGTGATACCTAACAATAATTAGGTATACTTATAATGTAACAACTTTTTGGGGTAAATACCAACAATTGTGGCCTTGCAGCACAGGACACATGTCTGCAGAGCTGACCTAAGCTTACTTAGTAGCATAGCAGGACTTAGTAGCATATCAAGGGGAGGTAAAGGTGGGGGCAGGCATATGCCCAATATTAGTAAAAAGTAAATTAAAATGAAGAGAAGAAGGAAGAAGAAGTAAAAAAAAAAGAAGGAGGGGGTGGGGGAAAAGGTGGTGGGGGGGGGGAGGGAGAGTGATTTACATAAAATCAATTAAGGTAGGCCCAGACTGATTGAATGCAGTGTGGGGACAGCATAAGACCACCAGGGTAACCATACTTTATGAAGTTTGGTGTGAGAATCATGTAAGACACTAGACATTTTTTCATTGACCATGAGGTCAGTCAAGATGCTCTTTACCACATCAAATAAAAGAGGGTTTCTTCCAGGCTCTGGCAATTGCATGTTGTCTGTATGAATTTTGAACACAATGTCATAGACTCCTGGGATAGGTGTACTGCTAGAGATTAGTGCTGCATCTAAACTAGGGATATGATTTGATCAACCTTTTGGGGTTCAGAAAGCATTATTTTTCCCCTCTGTTAGGCAAATTTGACTAAATGTGCCAAGGGGAGTTTTGTCTTGCCTCTGAAGCAAAACTGTTAAAGCCCGATTTCATTATTGGGGGTACTGCCCATCAGGGGTTATTTAAAGAAAAAAAAAAGATTTTCATATACTAACTTTGTTGCTGGGATCGGCAGGGACATATTTTGCGTAATCATCCTGTAAGAGTAGAGTAACTTAATAACGCCCCTGGGGGTGAGTCCTGATGTCGTGGGCTCACAGCAAGTGGGTTGAATGATGCATGGCACAATTAAACATGAAAGAGAAGCAGCATTGTTAGAGTCTGTGAAGGACAGCATCATAGATAAGATATATATATATATATATATATAGATATATATATATATATAGATCTAGATCTAGATCTATATCTATATCTATATATATAGTTGTGCTCATAGGTTTACATACCCTGGCAGAATTTATGATTTCTTGCCCATTTTTCAGAGAATATGAATGATAACACAAATACTTTTATTTCATTCATGGTTAGTGTTTGGCTGAAGCCATTTATTATCAATCAACTGTGTTTACTCTTTTTAAATCATAATGATAACAGAAGCTACCCAAATGACCCTGATCAAAAGTTTACATACCCCAGTTCTTAATACCATGTGTTGCCCCCTTTAACATCAATGACAGCTGGAGATATTTTATGGTGTTTGTGGATGAGGCTCTTTATCTTCTCAAATGGTAAAGCTGTCCATTCCTCTTGGCAAAAAGCCTCCAGTTCCTGTAAATTATTGGGCTGTCTTGCATGAACTGCACGTTTGAGATCTCCCCAGAGTGGCTCATCGATATTGAGGTCAGGAGACTGAGATGGCCACGTTAGAACCTTCACTTTATTCTACTGTAGTCAATGACAGGTCGACTTGGCCTTGTGTTTTTGATCATTGTCATGTTGGAAAGTCCAAGTACGCCCCATTCATCAGCTTCCTGGCTGATGAATGCAAATGTTCCTCCAGTATTTTTTGATAACATACAGCATTCATCTTGCCATCAATTTTGACCAAATTTCCTGTGCCTTTGTAGCTCACACATCCCCAAAACATCAGCGATCTGCCTTCGTGTTTCACAGTAGGAATGGTGTACCTTTCATCATAGGCCATGTTGACTCCTCTCCAAATGAAGCATTTATGGTTGTGGCCAAAAAGCTCAATTTTGGTCTCATCACTCCAAATGACTTTGTGTCAGAAGGTTTGAGGCTTGTCTCTGTGCTGTTTGGCATATTGTAAGTGGGATACTTTGTGGCATTTGTGTAGTAATGACTTTCTTCTGGCGACTCGACCATGCAGCCCATCTTTCTTCAAGTGCCTCCTTATTGTGCATCTTGAAACAGCCACACCAAATGTTATTAGAGAGTCCTGTTTTTCATCTGAAGTTATTTATGGGTTTTTCTTTGCATCCCGAACAATTTTCCTGACAGTTGTGGCTGAAATTTTAGTTGGTCTACCTGACTGTGGTTTGGTTTTAACAGAACCCCTCATTTTCCACTTCTTGATTAGAGTTTGAACACTGCTGTTTGACATTCTCAATTCCTTGGATATAGTTTTATATCTCTTTCCTGTTTTATACAGTTCAACTACCTTTTCCCACAGATCCTTTGACAATTCTTTTGCTTTCCCCATGACTCAGAATCCAGAAACGTCAATGCAGCACTGGATGAAAGATGCAAGGGTCTGTCAGGAGTCCAGAAACTCATTGACCTTTTATACACACACACACTAATTACAAGCAAACAGATCACAAGTGAGGATGGTTACCTTTAATAGCCATTCAAACCCCTCTGAGGTCAACTTGTGTGCATGTTATCAAGCCAAAATCACCTGGGTATGTAAACTATTGATCAGGGCCATTTGGGTAGTTTCTGTTGTCATTATGATTTAAAAAGAGTAAACACAGTTGATTGATAATAAATGGCTTCAGCCAAACACTAACCATGAGTGAAAGAAAAGTTTTTGTGTTATCATTCATAGTCTCTGAAAAAATGGCCAAAAAAATCATAAATTCTGGCAGGGTATGTAAACGTATGAGCACAACTGTATATTAAATATTAAGTTAGGCTGTAAAGGAAATGTATTTCTTAAACTATTTTTGGAAGGTTGAAGCAGTTTTTGTCTGAAAGTGATTGAGTAGCTATCTAGTTGGTTAGCTCTGATTTTTCCTGTATTCCGATAAAAATCAGTGTTGAGATGTACAGCAATTCATGCTGATTTAAAATTACAGCTTATGCCAGATTAGCCATTTATTTTAAATTACATAGTCTGACTAGGTGAATTGAGGATCATAAGGGGACAAAGGTGTTGGCTGTTAGAGTCGTGTGCTCTACAGAGATCATCTGAGTTCTTAAACTTGTTTACTAGATTCTAACCTATAATGTGAAGGTGTTTTAAATGCATTCTGAACTAAACTTTCAACTACTCTTGCAGACAAACCTTATTTAGTGCATGGCAGGTCCCATAATTCTTTTTTATAAGGTAAAAGCAGTGTCACAATGTTCCACATAGAACACAATTATAAGAGATTTCATAATTTTCAACTGTAGACTGTTTAAAACTGAACTCCAGGCAGATATAAAACCTCTGTTTTAACGTGAACTGTTAGACAGGGCTAATTTGATTTTGTTACAGGCTAGCTGGTAAGTAGGCTGGGAAATTTGTGCAAAGTCCCTTCCATGTACACCGGTAAAAGCTAGTTATATATTAGGGTGATTGCCATTTATCTGTATAGTTGAATTTGATGCTGGGATGCATTGGATAGCTTCAGCTGCCATTGTGCTCTTGCTAGGTGTCCAATGCTTCCCTATGCCTTTAAGGAGGGGTGGGCTACCTCCAGGCAAAAATGCCCTTAATTTATCCACTGCTATATGTGCTCCAAT
Source organism: Lithobates clamitans (assembly GCA_037952925.1). NCBI lineage: Eukaryota > Metazoa > Chordata > Amphibia > Anura > Ranidae > Lithobates > Lithobates clamitans. Next base: position 365,119 of record JBBGZY010001550.1, on the reverse strand, counting down.
TTGGAGACTCTCAAAGCAATAGAGTTAGGATGGCAGTATACAGAGGAGCCTTGGCAAAGGCAATGTGGCTTGCACATATATTTGCAAATGTGTGCAACTAAAACCTTTGTTTTTAGCATGAATTGATAGACAGGGCTAATTTGGTTTTGTTGCGGGCCAGCTAGTAAGAGTGCTGGGAAATTTTCTGTTGCTTGTAATGTGCAAAGCCCTTCCATGTGCACCTAACTGTAAAGGCTAGTTATAGATTGGGGTGGTTGCCATTTATCTGTAGGGATATAAAAGGCACAAATGAATGTAGCTCTAATACATCATTAAATATATTTTCTAAATATATAGTATGTAGTGCAGATACCTGAACTTGACCTGGCATACGCCTTTAGCAATCCCTGTGATGGCAAAAAGCAAACTTGTAAACAGGTGTTGGGCTCCAACCTAATGGTGTCACCAACCTAATGGTGCCACTGTGCTGTTTCTTCAGACTGGCAGGAGATGATTGAGGACTAAAGTGTCCCCTGCTATGGGCACCAGGTGACCATCTTGGGGAAGATGGCATCTATTACTGGATACCAAAATCCTGCAAGATTTGGGTGGCTATCTGAGACAGAAGAGCTTACATAGCAGAGTCTGTGTCATCTGGTGAGCCTGCAGTGTGGGAGTAGGTTGGGGACAGAGCTTTGTTAGCAGTGCTGGGACAAGGTCATCCGGTGCCCAGGGCGAAGATGGCAAACTGCGCTCCCCCATTTGTAAAGAAGGAGTGACTTATAGTGGGACTGTGATAGTGAAGCTAACTGTAACTGACACTTTGTGGGAACTGACTAACTGCCACTGACATCACCAGTGACACTAAGGCTCAGTTCACACCTAGACGTTCCAGATCGGGGGCAGAATCACTGTGTCGGGCGGAGATTGCTCAGCCTGACAGGGAAGTGAACTGAAGGGTTCGTTCTAGGCTTGTGCCGGGTGCAGGAGTGCACTCGGCACATTGTTGCATCTGACCGGCTGTGCTGTATTCTAGCGCAGCCTATGTGTACAGTCCAGGCACCACGGGCACTTCACCTGCGCCCCCCTTCCTCTAGTAAATTGTCCCACCCAGGGCATCCGCCCCTTTGGCCCCTGCCTTGTACCGATCCTGTTTGTTAGGGAGAGTTAATTTTGAGTTAAGCTACTAAGAGGGTTAAATGTTGTCCTAGTTTCATTAGAAAGCTTGACACAGTAACCACTCACTTTCTTTGAATGCTAATAAAGTCTTCAAATGCCAAGCACCCTAAATACAGATATAACAAGATGTGTATGGCCAGCTAAGAACATTAATTACATCCTAAATAAAATAGCTAAAGGAATTGACTGGACCAATGCTGACTTTCTACTTCCTTTTTTCCACTTTGTCAACTGTCTTGTGTTCCCTCACCCTCCTACAACAAATAACGTGCTATCATATTTTTATTTTCAGATGTTTTCAATTTACAAGGCAAGCCGGGACTGAGGACAGAAAGCCAGTCTACCCACTCCTTGTCGGTGCACCTAGCCAACAACTAGAAGAGTAGGAAAACTGGCAGTGTGGTATAGAGTGGGTGAACTACACGCACACAGTACTGTTCCATCATTGCCATGATAAAAGCAAAATAGAATGTAGGTTTGGATCATATTTCACTTATTGGCATACAGATTTTTGAACACAAGGAAAATCAATAACGCATTACCAATACATTTCTGGAGGTCGTTTCTTTCAGAACTACCGGCGCCTGAATCAAGCAAGCATTTGTGCTAGTTTTGGTAATACTTTTAACACAGGCAAACATTTCGGGTAATTCTAACATTACCACTTTAACCTCTTGCCGACTACATAACACATATACTGTATGTGGTGGCAAGAAAAACGGGCTTTAACCACTTCAGCCCTGGAAGGTTTTACCCCCTTTATTATCAGGCCATTTTTTTACGATAGGGCACTGCATTATTTTAACTGACAATTGCGCGGTCGTGCGACGCTGTACCCAAATAAAATTGATGTCCTTTTTTTCCCCACAAATAGAGCTTTCTTTTGGTGGTATTTGATCACCTCTGCGGTCTTTATTTTTTGTGCTATAAATAAAAAAAGACTGACAATTTTGAAAAAAAACCTAATTTTTTTTACTTTATTCTATAAAAATATACCCAATAAAAAAAATTTAAAAAATCTAATTTATTCATCAATTTAGGCCAATATGTATTCTGCTACGTATTTTTGGTAAAAAATCCCAATAAGCGTATATTGATTGGTTTGCGCAAATCAGCGATCAGTGATTTTTAGCGGAACTGCGTCATTGCGGCGGACAAATCTGACACTAAGTGACAATTTTTGGGGACCAGTGACACCAATACAGTGATCAGTGCTAAAAAAAATGCACTGTCACTGTACAAATGACACTGGCAGGGAAAGGTTTAACATCAGGGACAATCAAAGGGTTAAATGTGTCCATAGCGGGTGCTTTCTAACTGTGGGGGATGTGCTTTGACTGTGGGGGATGTTTGCTTAGCCGAAACACAAGATCTTCATTTTCCCCTCTGGCAGAACAGCGGCCTGCCTTGTTTACATAGGCAGACAGCCGTTCTGCCTCTCCTCAGAATGATCGGTGGGTCCCAACAGACATTGTGTCTGTTGAACACGCTGATTGGCTCCTGCTGTGTCCAATCACAGCGGGAGTGGGTCACTGCTGGCGTGCACACGCGCGCCCCAAACACCGTGCATGAAATCACGTACAGGTACGTGATTTTGTGCAGGAGGGCCGCCCTGCCCCAGTATATCTGCGTGGGGTGGTCCTTAAAGAGGAACTGCAGTCTGTTCACATAATTTGTAAAAAAAAAATTTGCTTTTCTGAAGCTTCCCTTTAACCACTTTGCATATTATTTTATATAAACTGTGATTCTGTACTTGCCAAATATGCTGCAGAAATCTCCCTCCACTAAGTCTGGCTGCAGCTATTTTAACTGTGGGCAGCTGAAGCTGCTGCCTGTTCACTTCCTGATTTACACAGAGGCACACCTTCAGCTCTGCAGCCCTGCACCTCTCATTGGCCCTCTTATGTTAAGTTTTACTATCCAAAGTTAAAACAACAAGGGCAGAAGATTTAATAGACGGAAAGATGAAATAATGACTGAAGGTCCGCTTTAAGTGGTTAATCCCCATCCGTGACATATAGGCTTCCTTGGCAGACTGAGGTTGTGTGCCTAGAGCGCACTCACTGTTCATGGAAGGTTCCGTGCGATTTTGGAGTGAAGGAATTTTTGTTCGATCAGCCACAAAGGTGTTCAATAGGGCTGAGCTCAGGACCTGCAAGCAGGCCACCAAAATCCCTACACACCAAACCCATCAAACCTTGTCAAAAATGGATCTGGCTTTGAGCACAGGAGCGAAGGCACCTTCTCTAAATTGTTGTTGTAAGATTGGATGTACACATTTGTCTAAACTGTCTTTGTATGCTTTATCGTTACCAGTACCCTTCACTGGAAACAACTGAACTCAACCATTTGGAGGGGTGTTCACTTTTTGCTATACCGTTGTGCAGGTCCAATGTCCAAAACAACTGCCCATTAAGTGTATAATGTATGTGATTTAAAATGATAGCTAACCCCACACATACACACAATGATAGTTTCCATAATAAATGTGTCCATCATTGTGTGCTTTTACTTATTTATTTGTATACATTTAATTGTATTAAAATACCTTTTGCTCATGCCAGTGACTTCCTCCTGCTTATTGGTAGTGGCAACCATCTGTGGGATCATCTATCATCTACAGAGTTGCCACAACTTTTGTGCATGCTCCTGATGTCTACAGCTCACTAAGCTCCCTGAGCGGCATGGGTGGTGGGCAGCACTTCTACCCTGTGTTACCACCACTTGTGCGCATGCTCTGAGTGTCTAAGCTTTCTGAATGGCCCTGTACGTCTGCCCTGCCATGAATGGCAATGATAGGAGGAGTCACTGTCAATCAAACACTCCGTCAGGCAGTGCTGCTGGTGGGGTAGCAGCTGGGAGCCTAAATTGGTGGGTTTAATTAACATGGGCTTCTCCTGTCCCATATCCCATCCCTCACCACTGTGAGTCTCTGCCCTCAGCCCCCAAAGCAGAGGGGAGAAGAGGAGACCAAGCAGTCAAATGACAGAAGATAACATCCCAAAGAAAATGTAATTAAAAAGGATTTTAATGATGGTAAATGAGGCAAAATCCTTAGTGATGGTGCCAGGTGTATTTTAATTTGTTTAATTCGATTTTCATTTACAAACACTTTAAGGGCTCATTCACAATAGCATAGTTTTCAGAAAACGGATCCGCATTCTGCAGACAGTATTTGACAAGTGGGGAGGAGGCATTGTATCACCTCCTAAATGCCTGTTTCAACCCCTTGAAATCTGCACCAGTGTGTCACAACCGGTGCTGCAACAGCATTGCACAAGTTTTTTGGGGCACTTGCAGAGTGGCCACATTCACTTGATTGGGTTGTGTCCAGCGGCGTTATGCTTGCCAAAAGCGGCAGGGGGTATAATTCCTCCCACTGCCTCTACAGCTAAAGGGGGCAGTAGTTTGGGGTGGGCGGGGCTGGAAAAGCACAACTCAACTGCAGGGGTTTGCCACCATCTAACTGCAAGTGTGAACGAGCCCAAAGGGTCAAGTTGCGTATTTAGGGGACCAATGAAAACACTCTTGGTAATTTTGTAGGCCAAAAAACAAATAAAATTGATACTGCTCAAATGCACAATTTGTTATCCCAGTCGACTAGCCACAATGTTTGCAGGTGCTGGTCGGGTTTAACACTGGCTCATCAGACACATCAAGGAATACAACAAAAGGACACCCGTCTGCACACTGTCTCAGCATATAGTGAGCCCCTCTAAAGCCTGGTACACACTATTAGTTTTTTTTCCATTCAACCCAGAAGAAAAAAATCTGTCAGCTCCCGTCAGAGCTGCTGTACTAACGATGCAATGTTAGTACAGCTATCTACCCCGCTGAGCTGCTGGCCCCTCTTGCCAGAACACTCCAATCTCTCTGCCAAATGGCTGGCTTCCTTTCAAACCAAGTGCTTTATACACGGGCCGAATGTTGGCTGTTTTTTTATTGAACTGGCCGATGTCGGCCGGCATTCAGCCCGTGTAAGGCATAAATTGGGATAAAATCTTAGGAACAAAGAACACGGAGGAGAGATGGGTTTGTTTTATGAGCATATTAAATAAGGGCATTAGCCAATGCATCCCATTGGGTAATAAATTTAAAAGAGCGAACAAAAGTCCTGGATGGCTTAACTCCAATGTAAAAATGCATATAAATGCAAAGGAGAAGGCCTTCAAAAAATACAAAGTTGAGGAATCATCATCAGCATTCAGACTTTATAAAGAATGCAACAAGAAATGTAAGGGTGCAATAAGGACGGCTAAGATAGAACATGAAAGACACATAGCGGAGGAGAGCAAAAAAAATCCCAAGAAATTCTCTAAGTATGTAAACAGTAAAAAAAGGGAGGACAGATCATATTGGGCCCAGAAAGAATGAGGAAGGACATCTGGTTACAAAGGATGGGGAGATGGCGAAGGTATTGAATTTATTCTTCTCCTCAGTCTTCACGAGGGAATCGGGGGCTTCAGTAACCAAAACTGCAGTGTTTATCCTAATGACACAACACAGGAAACACCTCCATGGTTAACAGAGGACAGAATTAAAACTAGACTTGGGAAACTTAACATCAATAAATCACTGGGACCAGATGGCTTGAACCCAAGGGTACTTAGGGTACTTAGAATGGTCTGGCAAGTAATTGCTAGACCATTGTTCCTAATTTTTACTGACAGTCTATGACTGGAAAGGTACCAGCTGATTGGAGAAAAGCCAATGTAGCACCAATATTTAAAAAGGGCCCAAAATACACCCCTGGGAATTACAGATCAGTTAGCCTAACATCAATAGTATGTAAACTCTTGGAGGGGATGATAAGGGACTATATACACGATTTTTGTAATGAGAATGGTATCATTAGCAGTAATCAGCATGGATTCATGAAGAATCGTTCTTGCCAAACCAATCTATTAACCTTCTATGAGGAAGTGAGTTGCCATCTAGATAAAGGAAGGTCCATGGACATGTTGTATCTGGATTTTGCAAAAGCACTTGACACAGTTCCCCATAAACGTTTACTGTATAAAATAAGGTCCGTTGGCATGGACCATAGGGTGAGTACATGGATTGAAAACTGGCTACAAGGGCGAGTTCAGAGGGTGGTAATAAATGGGGAGTACACAGAATGGTCAGTTCTGTGCTGGGACCAATCCTATTTAATTTGTTCATAAACGACCTGGAGGATGGGATAAACAGTTCAATCTCTGTATTTGCAGACGATACTAAGCTAAGCAGGGCAATAACTTCTCCGCAGGATGTGGAAACCTTGCAAAAAGATCTGAACAAATTAATGGGGTGGGCAACTAAATGGCAAATGAGTTTCAATGTAGAAAAATGTAAAATAATGCATTTGGGTGGCAAAAATATGAATGCAACCTATACACGGGGGGGGGGGGGGGGAGAACCTCTGGGGGAATCTAGGGTGGAAAAGGACCTGGGGGTCCTAGTAGATGATAGGCTCAGCAATGGCATGCAATGTCAAGCTTCTGCTAACAAAGCAAACAGAATATTGGCATGCATTAAAAAGGGGATCAACTCCAGAGATAAAACGATAATTCTCCCGCTCTACAAGACTCTGGTCCGGCCGCAGAGTATTCTGTCCAGTTCTGGGCACCAGTCCTCAGAAAAGATCTGCTGGAAATGGAGTACAAAGAAGGGCAACAAAGCTAATAAAGGGTCTGGAGGATCTTAGTTATGAGGAAAGGTTGCGAGCACTGAACTTATTCTCTTTGGAGAAGAGACACTTGAGAGGGAATATGATTTCAATATACAAATACTGTACTGGTGACCCCACAATAGGGATAAAACTTTTTCGCAGAAGGGAGTTTAACAAGACTCGTGGCCACTCATTAAAATTAGAAGAAAAGATGTTTAACCTTAAACTACGTAGAGGGTTCTTTACTGTAAGAGCGGCAAGGATGTGGAATTCCCTTCCACAGGCAGTGGTCTCAGTGGGGAGCATCGATAGTTTCAAGAAACTATTAGATAAGCACCTGAGCAACCGCAACATACAGGGATATACAATGTAATACTGACATAGAATCACACACATGCGTTGAACTTGATGTGTCTTTTTTCAACCTCACCTACTATGTAACTATGTAACTATGTAACTATGTGTGGGGCCTGTTTTAGTAAAAAATTGCACCATTTTGTTGTAAGCCTCATTTATTGCCACTACCACCAACAAAACATCAAGCGGCATTACACTCTCTCTTGTCTTTTCCACCATTACTTAGGATGGCAGCGACACTAGAATACCATTTGTTGTTGCTGCCACTTTCACCGACAGCTTTCATTCTAGAATTCGTCAACGCTGTTAGTCAATTCCTCAACTTCCCACTACTAAGCAATGTCAACCGCCATTTTTTTATAGCCACCTATAGAAACAAACAATTGTATTAAACTGTCTGAAAACCTTAAGAAACAAAATATTCAGCCTGCAATGACTTTGTGCCACTCCACAAACCTAAATTGACACTTTCGGAATTGCAGGGACGGCTTTGTTTGCGGCAGCACTTTTAAAACACAAAAAATTTTGTTTGTATAAGTGTTGGATAATGTTTTATAATGGCACAATTACTCCATCCCCTAAAGCTTTTAACACTGTGTGAAGCTTTACAAAACACTTTTTAATAAAATGCAGTTTGGAACAAGTGTTCGCAAAGTGGAGACTTCTTCAGGGAAGGAGGGGGGAAGGATTTATGGAGGACTATGTCTGACCACTAATTTTTCCCTGATAAGATAGAGTTTTTGGTATATATACAGCACAGTGCTGATGCCACTGCAACATTTACATGATAATATCTGAGTTTTCAAGATGTGATGCAACCAAAGTGCATATATATATTTTGTGGCTATTAAGGAATTTCTTTCAGTTTTAAAACTTTAATGGCTACTTGGCATGACCATGTGAAGATGCCTGAGTTAGGGTTACCACCTCACCCTTTTAAAACCAAACACATACTAGTTACACAGGTTCTGTAGCTGAATAATTACACAGGTACTGTTGCTGATTAAGGTGCTAATAAACTCACTTGGTGCCTTATCTGCATTTAATTCGCTTCAGAACCCGTGTAATTCATATGTGTTCAGGTTCAAAGGGATGAGGTAGCAACCCTAGCCTGAGTGTGGTAGCATTGTGCCCATACATTTGCACCTACTGTGGCTTGACCAGAGCAAAGCTCAAAAGTGAAAGTTGATATCTGGACATAGGGATGCCACCTTTTAGCCCACAGAATAACAAATTAGGGAAGTTTTGCATTGTATACCATGTGCTACAACAGAGAGTGCATGTGGCTTATCTAAAGTAGACATCAATAGACATGGAAAACCTGGTGTGATTTAGTCATAATGATCATGGTAAAACATATCCGGGTTTTCATTAACCACTTGAACTCCATCTTTATAAATTTATAGGCCAAAAAATGTATGTTTTTTGAAATTAGACAATCCAGTGAATTTTGTAAGAGTCATAGCGAGTTTTTGAAGTTGGAATTTATTGTCACAACTTTTTGGAAAATGAAGACAATTTTATTTTTATTCACAGATTTAAAAAAATATATTATTACATACTGTCACCAGGGCAGTTCGGTATCATCGTATAACTGGTATGGAGGTGATCAGGAACACTAACTGGTGACAGTATATGAAAAAAATGTATAAGAATATATTTTTTTTCAATTTCTTCAACTTTCTTTTCTTTTTACATACTGTGACCAGAGCAATACAGTGTTACCATATGAACATTGCGCTACTCTGGGGAGATGATCAGGATTTTTTTATTTATTTTTTTTTTACACACTATGATTGCTTATAACAGTGAATTTCACTGTTATAAGCAACTATTTTTTTCTGCATAAAATCAATTTATTCAGTATTTACTATTGTGATTAGCTGTGATTGGCCACAACTAATCACGTGGTACAGATGGGATGTGATTACTGTGACCAGTCACAGAGATGAACGCAATAATACACAATGAATGGAAGCCATCCATTGTGTAATTGTTCACTGCAATCAAATGGTACTGGCAGTAGTACACTGATCTGTCATGCGCTGTGTCCAGTGGGTGACATGTCGGTTCAAGTATGGCCCATGGGGCGCACTCGAGGCGCGTTCTGAGGAGGACGTCCACCCAGAACGGCGAATGTCCTGCCCAACCTATAATAAAATGACATATGACGTCCTCCACAGACCACGCCGTGCTTGCCCCACGGGCCACGCTGCACTGTGATCCGTCACCAAGTATTAAAATTGTATGCGCCTGTGAAATAAAATAAAAAAATACGGTGCCCAAAATTGTCCATAACAGTGTTAATTTCGTTGACTAAAACGACTAAAACATTTTAGTCGACTAAATGAATATTATTTTAGTTGACGAAAGTACGACTAAAACTAAAACAACTGAGATGACTAAAATACAACTAAAACTAAAATGGGACTTAAACTAAAATGCCATTTTAGTCAAAGGACTAAGACTAAAACTACCGTATATACTCGAGTATAAGTCGAATTTTTCAGCACATTTTTTAGTGCTGAAAGTGCCCCCCTCGACTTATACTCGAGTCAAGCACTTTTCTGCAGCAAAAAATTTCATTTTCCGAACCGACTTTGGGGCCCCGTATCTCAGGGCCACTTGGTGCTAGAAACCCCAAATTTGGTGTGCAAACCCAGTGGATCTGGTACCACCACATATCCAAAGCTGGAGTTTCTAGCACTAAGTGGCCCTGAGATACGGGGCCCCAAAATCGGTTCGGAAAATGTCATTCTCTGCTGCAGAAAAGTGCTTGACATTTTCTGAACCGAGTTTGGGGCCCCATATCTCAGGGCCACTTGATGCTAGGAACCCCAAATTTGGTGTGCAAACCCAGTGGAACTGGTACCACAACATATCCAAAGCTGAAGTTCCTAGCCCTAAATGGTTCTGAGATACAGGGCCCCCAAACCGGTTCGGAAAATGTCATTCTCTGCTGTAGAAAAGTGCTTGACATTTTCTGAACTGATATTTGGGGCCCTGTATCTCGGGGCCACTTGGTGCTAGAAACCACAGCTTTGGTAATTTTATGGTGCTAGTTCCACTGGGTTTGCACACCAAATTTGGGGTTCTTAGCACTAAGTGGCCCTGAGATACAGGGCCCCAAATTTGGTCAACTGTGTCCATCTGCTGAAATGTCATTTCGGGACCCTTTGGGTTCAGAGACCCCAAATTTTGGCTGCAGCTAGGGGGCATCTAGGAACCCTTAACTACCGAGTTTGAAGTTCAGGGGACCTATGGCTGCAAATGGGCACAGTGATGCTGCAAATGGGCACAGTGAAGCTGCAAATGGGCATTGTTGACCCTCTTTTCCACTTACAGTAGCTGTGCATTTCTCACCCTCTTCTTATACTCGGGTCAATAAGTTTTTCCCATTTTTTTGTGGTAAATTAGGACCTCGACTTATACTCGGAACGACTTATACTCGAGTAGATACGGTACATTGAAATTTGACTTTAAAATTAACATTGGTCTGCAGTGCATGTTCATACCTCAATGCCATAATAAATAATTTATTAGATTTTTCTCTCCAGCAGTATATAATGAGTTTGGAAATTGTAGAGAAATGTTAACTAATGCATTACAATTTAATTACACCTATTAGATTTTAGACGACTAAAATGAGTTTTAGTCAACTAAAATGTACTGGAGATTTAGTCGACTAAGTACGACTAAAACTAAAACAATTGCAGAAGACTAAAATGGGACGAAAACCAAAAATGCCATTTTAGTCCTAAGACTAATGCCCCGTACACACGGTCGGACATTGATCGGACATTCCGACAACAAAATCCTAGGATTTTTTCTGACGGATGTTGGCTCAATCTTGTCTTGCATACACACGGTCACACAAAGTTATTGGAAAATCCGATCATTCTGAACGCGGTGACATAAAGCACGTACGCCAGGACTATAAACGTGGGCAGTAGCCAATAGCTTTCATCTCTTTATTTATTCTGAGCATGCGTGGCACTTTGTGTGTCGGATTTGTGTACACACGGTCGGAATTTCCGACAACAAGGTCCTATCACACATCCGACCGTGTGTACAGGGGCATACGACTAAAATTAAACTGAAATTTGCTGCCAAAATTAACACTGGTCCATAAGTCACGCTTCAAAAGCCTTTACAGGTTTAGAGTTAACCATGAATTATGGCCCTAGAATTACTGCTTTCCGACAGTGACCGTGTGTATGCAAGACAAGTTTGAGCCAACATCCGTCGGAAAAAATCCTAGGATTTTGTTGTCGGAATGTCCGATCAATGTCCAACCGTGTGTACAGGGCACTAGAATTACTGCTTTCCGACGGTTGCGGCAATACCTGACACGTGTGACAGAATTTATGTCTACATACACGTGTGTGGCCTACACTGCGTGTTTGCATTGGGTTGTGTATTGGGATGACGTGGGTGCTTTAACATTTTTTTAAAATTATTATAGTTTCATAGTTACATAGTAGATGAGGTTGAAAAAAGACACAAGTCCATCAAGTCCAACCTATGTGTGTGATTATGTGTCAGCATTACATTGTATATCCCTGTATGTTGCAGTCATTCAGGTGCTTATCTAATAGTTTCTTAAAGCTATCGATGCTCCCCACTGAGACCAGCCCCTGTGGAAGGGAATTCCACATCCTTGCCGCTCTTACAGTAAAGAACCCTCTACGTAGTTTAAGGTTAAACCTCTTTTCTTCTAATTTTAATGAGTGGCCACGTGTCTTGTTAAACTCTCTTCTTCGAAAACGTTTTATCCCTATTGTGGGGTCACCAGTACGGTATTTGTATATTGAAATCATATCCCCTCTCAAGCGTCTCTTCTCCAGAGAGAATAAGTTCAGTGCTTGCAACCTTTCCTTATAACTAAGATCCTCCAGACCCTTTATTAGCTTTGTTGCCCTTCTTTATACTCGCTCCACTTCTAGTACATCCTTCCTGAGGACTGGTGCCCAGAACTGGACAGCATACTCCAGGTGCGCCCGGACCAGAGTCTTGTAGAGTGGGAGAATTATCGTTTTTTCTCTGGAGTTGATCCCCTTTTTAATGCATGCCAATATTCTGTTTGCTTTGTTAGCAGCAGCTTGGCATTGCATGCCATTGCTGAGCCTATCATCTACGAGGACCACCAGGTCCTTTTCCATTCTAGATTCCCCCAGAGGTTCTCCCCCCAGTGTATAGATTGCATTCATATTTTTGCCACCCAAATGCATTATTTTACATTTTTCTACATTGAACCTCATTTGCCATGTAGTTGCCCACCCCATTAATTTGTTCAGATCTTTTTGCAAGGTTTCGACATCCTGCGGAGAAGTTATTGCCCTGCTTAACTTAGTATAATCCGCAAATACAGAGATTGAACTGTTTACCCCATCCTCCAGGTCATTTATGAACAAATTAAATAGGATTGGTCCCAGCACAGAACCCTGGGGAACCCCACTACCCACCCCTGACCATTCCGAGTACTCCCCATTTATCACCACCCTCTGAACTCGCCCTTGTAGCCAGTTTTCAATCCATGTACTCACCCTATGGTCCATGCCAATGGACCTTATTTTGTACAGTAAACGTTTATGGGGAACTGTGTCAAATGCTTTTGCCAAATCCAGATACACCACATCTACGGACCTTCCTTTTATCTAGATGGCAACTCACCTCCTCATAGAAGGTTAGTAGATTGGTTTGGCAAGAACGATTCTTCGTGAATCCATGCTGATTACTGCTAATGATACCGTTCTCATTACTAAAATCTTGTATATAGTCCCTTATCTTCCCCTCCAAGAGTTTACATACTATTGATGTTAGGCTAACTGGTCTGTAATTCCCAGGGATGCATTTTGGGCCCTTTTTAAATATTGGTGCTACATTGGCTTTTTATATTAGAATTAATTTTTTAAGACTTAATAGCCAGATACCAAATTTTGCCCTCATTTGCAAAGAACTAATATGCATGCAGTTTCACTGGATAAATAGCTCTGTGGTTTTATATACAGTGGGAACGGAAAGTATTCAGACCCCCTTAAATTTTTCACTCTTTGTTATATTGCAGCCATTTGCTAAAATCATTTAAGTTCATTTTTTTCCCTCATTAATGTACACACAGCACCCCATATTTACAGAAAAACACAGAATTGTTGACATTTTTGCAGATTTATTAAAAAAGAAAAACTGAAATATCACATGGTCCTAAGTATTCAGACCCTTTGCTCAGTATTTAGTAGAAGCACCCTTTTGATCTAATACAGCCATGAGTCTTTTTGGGAAAGATGCAACAAGTTTTTCACACCTGGATTTGGGGATCCTCTGCCATTCCTCATTGCAGATCCTCTCCAGTTCTGTCAGGTTGAATGGTAAACGTTGGTGGACAGCCATTTTTAGGTCTCTCCGGAGATGCTCAATTTGGTTTAAGTCAGGGCTCTGGCTGGGCCATTCAAGAACAGTCATGGAGTTTTTGTGAAGGCACTCCTTCGTTATTTTAGCTGTGTGCTTAGGGTTTTTGTGTTGTTGGAAGGTAAACCTTCAGCCCAATCTGAGGTCCTGAGCACTCTGGAGAAGGTTTTCGTCCAGGATATCCCTGTACTTGGCTGCATTCATCTTTCCCTCGATTGCAACCAGTCATCCTGTCCCTGCAGCTGAAAAAAAAACACCCCCACAGCATGATGCTGCCACCACCATGCTTCACTGTTGGGACTGTATTGGACAGGTGATGAGCAGTGCCTGGTTTTCTCCACACATACCGCTTACAATTAAGGCAAAAAAGTTCTATCTTGGTCTCATCAGACCAAAGAATCTTATTTCTCACCATCTTGGAGTCCTTCAGGTGTTTTTTTAGCAAACTCCATGCGGGCTTTCATGTGTCTTGCACTGAGGAGAGGCCTCCGTCGGGCCACTCTGCCATAAGGCCCCTACTGGTGGAGGGCTGCAGTGATGGTTGACTTTCTACAATTTTCTCCCATATCCCGACTGCATCTCTGGAGCTCAGCCACAGTGATCTTTGGGTTCTTCTTTACCTCTCCCACCAAGGCTCTTCTCCCCCGATAGCTCAGTTTGGCCAGACGGCCAGCTCTAGGATGGGTTCTGATCATCCCAAACGTCTTCCATTTAAGGATTATGGAGGCCACTGTGCTCTTAGGAACCTTAAGTGCAGCAGAATTTTTTTCGTAATCTTGGCCGGATCTGTGCCTTGCCACAATTCTCTCTCTGAGCTCTTCAGGCAGTTCCTTTGACCTCATGATTCTCATTTGCTCTGACATGCACTGTGAGCTATAAGGTCTTATATAGACATGTGTGTGGCTTTCCTAATCAAGTCCAATCAGTATAATCAAACACAGCTGGACTCAAATGAAAGTGTAGAACCATCTCAAGGATGATCAGAAGAAATGGACAGCACCCGAGTTAAATATATGAGTGTCACAGCAAAGGGTCTGAATACTTAGGACCATGTGATATTTCAGTTTTTCTTTTTTAATAAATCTGCAAAAATGTCAACAATTCTGTGTTTTTCTGTCAATATGGGGTGCTGTGTGTACATTAATGAGGAAAAAATGTTTTTAGCAAATGGCTGCAATATAACAAAGAATGAAAAATTTAAGGGGGTCTGAATACTTTCCATCCCCACTGTATATACAACCCTTAGATGTTAGTTTTGTCATTATTTTATTTGGGAAAAAAGCTCTTGTAAGTGTAATGTTAGAATTATTGTTGTACCTTTCTTCTAGTGTTATGTATAGGTAATTGGTTTAGACACCTAAAGAAACACACATGGGATGGGGCTTTTCGAAGCATTCTCCTACCCAGTACCTGATATTTTTTATTAATTGTCCATCCCTTCACACTCTAACATCCTAATCTTCCTGGTCAGCCAGCCCTTGTGTGTTTGTTTGAAATAAAGTCGTCTCGGAAGCCCGGTACTATAAAACTCACTCACAAATTTAAAAAATAAATTATAGTTGTCTGAGGAAAAAGCCAAGTCTTTGAGTGGTCTGGGTGTGATTGAGAGCTCCAGACCTAATTTTTGTAGGTAGCAATTTATTCTTTAGAGTTCTGATTAAGTATTGCGCTTTTCCTTTTCTTTTTGTAATATGTGCCTCACCACCTTTCCCATGTTTATTGGCCGCTGTTAAAACATATATAAACCTAAAAAAAAAAAGTTATATATTGTAGCTTACCATTTTTACCATTTCTTAGATATGGTGGCTGCATTTGCTTTCTTTTTCAGGCCAGGAACATTTTCAGCAAGTACAGAAAACACCTGTTGATGCTTGTCACCTCCTGTGACCCTAAAGTGGAATTGTAATTTAAAGTGGTTCTAAAAGCAGAAGGTTTACACAGTTTACTATGCTTCAGTTATCGGGAAGGATGTACTGGAAATGGAGTGAGTACAAAGAAGGGCAACAAAGCTAATAAAGGGTCTGGAGGATATTAGTTATGAGGAAAGGTTGCGAGCACTGAACTTATTCTCTCTGGAGAAGAGACGCTTGAGAGGGGATATGATTTCAATATACAAATACCGTACTGGTGACCCCACAATAGGGATAAAACGTTTTCGAAGAAGAGAGTTTAACAAGACACGTGGCCACTCATTAAAATTAGAAGAAAAGAGGTTTAACCTTAAACTACGTAGAAGGTTCTTTACTGCAAGAGCGGCAAGGATGTGGAATTCCCTTCCATAGGCGGTGGTCTCAGCGGGTAGCATCGATAGTTTCAAAAAACTATTAAATTAGCACCTAAACGACCGCGACATACAGGGATATACAATGTAATACTGACATATAATCGCACACATAGGTTGGACTTGATGTCTTTTTTCAACCTCACCTACTATGTAACTATAACTATGTTAAATTAGGTAATTCAAATATATCTAAATGAACAAAAACCTGTTTAACGTTTTTTTTCTGAATATTTGTAAATTTGAATATTCGAAAATTCGCAAGTTCGAAAATTCGGAAATTGCAAAATCTGAAAACCCGAAAATTTTACAATCTGAAATAATAATTACCTAATAATAATTAACTAATAATAACTTAACTATTACTTAACTATTACTAGCTATTCAATTATAGGTACATCAAATTTGTCTGTTAGTGAACGCAACGAATACGAATTTATCCGAAGTTACGAATTATCCGAAATAACGAATGTCGTATCTAAACGAATGGAATGTAACGAATTACATACCTATCGGCGTATAACGCGCACCTTCATTTTAAGAGGGAAGTTTCAGGAAAAAAAACTTATTTTTTTTAAATAAACAACTTTGAAGTAAATTAGGGGCAGTGCCCATGAATGCAGCCTGATTATTTCCCATCTGCAGCCTGATTAATGCCCATCTGCAGCCTGATCAATGCCCATCTGCAGCCCATCTCCCATCAATGCAGCCTGATTAATCCAGTTTTTTTAGCCTCAATGCCCATCTGCAGCCTCACCATGTTTACTCGGCTCTCACACACACAGTCCCGCCTCCGCCATCAGCATTGGACCAGCTCCTGTGATAGACAGAACACTGGTCCAATGGCGGTGGTAGAGGCGGGATTGTGTGTGTGATGTGAGAGCCGAGTGAGAGACGAGTGAGAGTTGAATGAGAGCCGAGTGGAAGAGTAAACAGGAGTTGACGGCGCGGTGAATTCCGGGCGCCTGTCCCCCTCCTTCCCCACCGAGGTACACCTATTTTCAAGGGAAAAAAGTGCGTGTTATATGCCGATAAATATGGTAATAATAATAAATAATAATAATAAAAACTTTTTATTATTATTATTTATTAATAATTTGTTTCGCTCCATTTGTTTAGATGCAGCATTCATTATTTCAGATACTTCGGATAAATTCGTATTCGTTACAGTCACTAACAGCCAAGTTCGAAAGGAAATTCTAATACCTATAATTTATTAGTTAGTTATTATTAGTTAGATTTTCAAATATTCAAATTTTCAAATTTACGAATTGCGATCATAGCGAATAACCCGAAAAACGAAAAAGAAAAAACGAATGAAACGAAAACAAATTTTTCGGCAGTGCACATGTCTATTGAAAACCTATTGACTGAGGTTCAGGATTTTTCTCACTGTATTTTGTATTGTTTTATGTGTTTTTGTTCTCCATGTGTGTGTGTCCCCTTTAGAGAGAATTATCATTACTAACTGTCACTCTGCCACTAGGACAGAATGTAACAGGCAATCTTTCTAATGGGGCCACAGACAGTAATAAAAAATGAAGACGCTGTAATCCTTCACTGCTCCATCCCAAGCAAAATGTAAAATTTTAGCTGTATTTTTTGTCTGTTAACTGCTTATCATATATTACCTAAACTATGAGCCATAATATCCTCCTGGTGGTGAAGTCTTGCATTGTAAGATGTGTTGTATTCTCTATTGTAATTGTCCACAACAAGCAGATTAGGAAAACACGTGGCTCTCGGTTACCTTTCATGCGACACCTAGCTACCACTAAGATCAGTGACCCTTAGGATAATTATGTACTCCATTATACACTTAAAATTAAGCAGCGCTCTTTCCTTATTTTAATGATTTAATTGAAATGTTCAAACCTATACAGACTAATTAAATAATAGTGCAGAGAATCCTGCTGATGTGAAATGTGTCAGTCAATCAGGAATAATTTCCTAACTGAACTTACTTCTGAAAAATGAATTACAAGTAGTTGCTGTGGGGTTTTCCCCATGCACACACCAAAGCTCAGCAGCATGAACGATCGCTCAATGTTTCATGTTATATTGCTCATAAGATGGGAAATGTTTGGGAGTCATCATATGGGAAAATGAGAACACTCAGGTGGTATTATAAAGAAAATGGTTAGAAAACTTCCTAAAGCAGACCTGAACTCAAAAATTGAATATTGTGCTCAAGCAGTGCCCTGAAAATTCTACATTTTGCCTAAATTCCTCCTTAAAAATAGCGGTGCACTTGCTAGCATTTGAGTGTGCCTGGTTATCATGTGCCTTGAGCCTTATAGCTGTATATCTTCAGTGTGAGATCTCAGGGACTGTTGCCTCTGACTGCTAGTCTCATGAGATTTAGGTTGAGCTTTGGTGATGTCATAACTGTGATGTTAAAGGTTCTCCTTGCTGGAGAGGAAACTGTACCTAGGGACTTGCAGTGCAAGGATCTCCCTATTTTTGCTTCCTTTATTCCATGGATCTTTGCTTTCCTCACCTCTCCTGCTGCTTCTTGATCATTATCTAGTAGTCACCAGTTTAACCAGTCATTGGGGGGTCAGCTTTGACATAAGAAAGTAGAGTCCTGCTTTTACCAAGATGGCTGCCTCCATACTGAGACACAGTACAGAACAAGGCATGATGGTAAGGCATTGGGAAAAGATCAGGGAGAACACATGGAATCCTGGTGACTTGTCCTTTACTGCACACCTTCTACATTTTAGGTCTTCATATCCACTCTGATGGACTTTTGACTGATCCTACAATGTTACTGGATTGCCACATCCTGCACTAAAAATAGCAGTCTACAATAAAGACATTGATAGGTATTCTCAAAGCTTGAAGCTATTCAACCATGTGGCTGTTCTTTATGCCAATACTGTTACACATGCCATTCACCACCAGGTAGATGATGACCAGCACTGGGCTATTTTATATAAGGACTGCTAAGTGCAATGAACCCACCCCAGTGGTTTAGATGAATTACTACCCCTGTCTCTATGAACTGGTAAAGAGGTCCTTACCTTTTTACATAACACAAAGTAAATGGGGGGGCAGACACAAGGCTTAATATGTCTTCTATTTAAAATGGAAAAATTACAAATTACCTTTTTGTGGTGTAGGAGCGCTGAAGCTTTTGGTGATATGATCTAACATGATGGGTGGTGTGCGGTCCTAGAGACTGCTCACTAGCAACCGTGGTGTTCTGCTGGACCCTGGGAAGAGTTGACTGAAGTGTTGAAAGGATCAGAGCACCACACCGGCTTGTACAGTCTTTTTAAAGATTTTATTTTGCAACATCCAACACATTTTGGGGGCTCAGCACTCCCCCATTTATCATGGCTAAAAACTAGACACTATTTCCCAATGAAGGGGGGTGCTAAGTTCCTGAAATATGTTGACTGTTTTGCAAAATAAAATCTTTCAAAGGACTATACAAGCTAGTGTGGTGCTCCCATCCTTTCAACACTTTAGTAAAATTCAGAATGATGGCATGGGAGCTGGAGTTAAGGAAACTCCCAGGATCCCGCGTTCTAGTTACTATGGATTCAGGATATGAGAGAAGACATGGATGAAATTCTAAAATAAAATGGTGACCCAGCAAAGGACAAGAAAAACAGACATTCTCCAGGGAAGCTTTTTAATTTTAGAAAAATATGTGAACAAGTTTTTCTTTTATTTCTATTAGGTCTTTTTAACCTCATTTGCAGATAATGGCATCTTTTAATTGGCAGACCGGTAGGAGAATGCTTTATACACTAGAGGTTTTAATACAATCACTTTATCAACCAGAATACCTGCCGCAGCAAAGAGCATGTGGTTGCTTTAAAAAAAAAAGACCTGCAGTTTCTCAGTCTGTGGGTAAACCGCAATGGGCCTACAGGTATGGCAATTAACCACTTCAGCCCAGGAAGGATTTGCCCCCTTAATGACCAGGCCCTTTTTTGTGATACGGCACTGCGTCGCTTTAACTGACAATTGTGCGGTCATGTGACGCTGTACCCAAACAAAATGTATGACCTTTTTTTCCCACAAATAGAGCTTTCTTTTGGTCGTATTTGATCACCTCTGCAGTTTTTCTTTTTTGCGCTATAAACAAAAAAAAGACTGGCAATTTTGAAAAAAAAAACAATATTTTTTACTTTTTGCTATAATAAATAACACAAAATATAAAAAAAAAACAAAACAAATTTCTTCATCAGTTTAGACCAATATGAGAATATAATAAGACAATACAATACAATAAGAATATATTCTTCTACATATTTTTGATTAAAAAATCGCAATAAGTGTATATTGATTGGTTTTCGCAAAAGTTATAGCGTCTACAAAATAGGGAATAGATTAAGCATTTTTATTATTAATTATTTTTTTTACTAGTAATGGTGGCGATCTGCGATATTTGACACTTTTTTGGGACCAGTGACATTTATACAGCGATCAGAGCTAAAAATATCCACTGATTACTGTATAAATGTCACTGGCAGGCAGGGGTGTTGCTAGGTCTGAAAAAGATCTGGGGCTAGAGCCCATAGCAGCGGTCACCAACCTTTTTGCAGGCCGGGGGGGGGGGGGCTTGCGGGTTGTAAATAATTTTTCGTGAGCAATGGCTGGTGTTGGCATTTCAATCATCACGGCACCATTGTTGATATGGTGTCAGGATGATTGAAGCGCATTATTTTTATTGTTATATTGTAATATATAATGAAGTGGTTCAACTCAACATAATGCAGAATCAGTGGGCTTATCACTTGCCACATCTCCTGCCACCAGATGCAGCTTGTCACTTGCCACCATCGCCTGTCACCAGATGTGGATTGTCACTCGTCACCGTCGACTGCCACCTGATGTGGATTGCCACTGTCACCTGCCCAAGATGCGGATTGCCACTTGCCACTGTCGCCTGCCACCAGATGTGGATTGTCACTCGTCACCGTCGCCTGCCACCATTTGCGGATTGTCACCTGCCACATCGCCTGACACCAGATGCGGATTGTCACTTGCCACATCACCTGCCACCAGATGTGCATTGTCACTTGCCACCAGATGTGGATGCCACATCACGTGCCACTATTTGCCGATTGTCACTTGCCATGCCAGCCAGTGCCACCAAATGTGCATTGCCGCTGCATTGGTGGCAGGCAGGCTGCACTGGTCCATTTAGCAAAGAGGCAGGTGCAGTTGTCAGTTCTAAGTGAGGGCAGGAGTGTGGTGATGCGGGGTGGGCAGTGAGAGATGATGTCATCTCACTGCTCCCCGCCGCACATCCGACATTGAAGAGGCCCGGCTGTAACACCACTGCTAGCAGGGAAGAGGTTAACACTGGGGGGCAATCAAGGGGTTAACTGGGTTCCCTGGGTGTGTTCTAACTGTAGAGGGGATGGGCTACCTAGGACATGACAGAAATCTCAGTTCTCAATGATTGGGAATAGAAGATCTCTGACATGTCACTAGGCAGAACGGGAAATCGAATTGCCTTGTGGGGAATTGCGGGTCACGGGGAGACATCTAGACCACAGGACCCTCGGGCACGCTCCCGCTGCGCGCGCCAGCTAGCCTCCCTGCACAGACTGAAGTACACCTACGGCGGTTTGCGCAGAAGAGCCGACCTGCCGCAGTATAATTATGGTGGCTGTTCGGCAAGAGGTTATATTAAACCATATTTTTTAAAGTTACACAATGTTTTAAAGGTACAGGGCATCCTTGACTACTTGCATTTGAATACAAAGGTGGTCTAACCCTTTAATGCCCAAACATAGGAACCGCTGGAAAATTTGAAACAGGAGTTCTGTCCAATCGCTGTGCAGGCAGTTCCAATGAAGTAAATTGGGACTCAGTGGCTGTATTGACACAGTTCCCAATTTGACATTCATGTGGGTGAACAGCCCTAAACACACACTATCTTGTAATTTTTTTTTTACTTTTTAAATCACATTTTAAACACTAAAATAATTGTTCGGTTACCCTATACCAGCCCATTTCAACACAGAGTAACCCTTGAGGCTGGGTTCACACTGCTGTGCCGAGCGGCTCACAGCAGGGGTCTGATGTGTCCCTGTTCTCTGTTTCACAGACAAATCAGGCCCGAATTTTTGGCTGGATTCGGACCTGAAACATACCAGAAGACGCACAGGACTCTTGTGCAAACCGCTCCACAGCCGTCCCGGAGATGTGTGAACTGGCTCCGTTGAGAGCCGGTCGCAGTCTCCTGACATCCAAACCCACATCCAATTTGCATTAGTGTGAACCCAGCCTGAAATAACTTCCTGGTGTCAAGGAATTCTTGCTAAAAATGACTTTATCTACAACTCATGATACATTAGTGTAATGTTAAGTGGAAAGAACGCTCCTTACACTTGGTCATTGAAAGAGTTACCCCCCCTACAAATCACTAAAAAGATCAATGGAATCAGTGAGAAGCTATCTGAGAGACAGAAATTGCTCACTGGTCAAGGAACCCCTTGCAACCTCTGGAGGAACCCTAGTTGAGAAACCCTGCCCTAAACATTTCACTAAAGAAACATTAGGAACCAGCATGAAAACCTCCGAGGGTCAATCAAGAGTGGCGAAAAGTCACATTCTACACTAGGTGAAAAAACTTTTGCCTCATCTGGTCATTATTATATTTTATCCAATCTAAAATTCCAGTTACATGTGACAGACATCGTACACAGGCCAAGCAGCCTCTCTGATGGCCAGTAAAATCAGTTTGTGTTTTATTCTACGCTTTCTGAGCCACGGACTCAAAACAAGCATACAGATCAAGATTTTCAGAGAGACGTCTGAACACCTTATTTGCAAACTTGTTTTGGGTCAGTGACCAAAAGCAATGAAGCAAGCAGTTCGGCATGACAGCCAGGCAATTAGCATTTTTATTAGACAGCTGCCATGTTTCCCGCATGACAAGTTTCCTATGATTTTTTTTTTGGGTGGCCAAGTATCAGGTACATTTTGTAATGTCATTCCCCCTGTGCTCAGGTCTATGTATTAACTGTTTAGTAAAGCATTATCCATCACACAGCTGCCAAAATGAATGCCGCTAAGTTGCCACAATTCATAAACACCCCTCCCCACACCCGAGACACCATTCCATCAGAGACATGCTCCAAATGAGCGAGACATGACAGGCTTGTACAATGAATGTTCAAACACACGCAAGGCTGATCTGTGCATACTGAGACTCCGTAATGCTGATAGTAATTTTTGACCTGCATGCAAATGTTTTCTTTCAAGGGCAATTTAACTCACGCAGGTATTTTAATTAGACCTGCAGTGGATTTGACACTTTAAAGCAGAAAAGCCCTTTAAAGCCCCAGACTTCACTTAAAAATTAAGGAAAACATAGAGCTAGGGATGAGCCGAACACCCCCCGGTTCGGTTCACAGCAGCACATGCGAACAGGCAACAAATTTGTTTGAACACCGTTAAAGTCTATGGGACACGAACATCAAAAGTGCTAAAGGCTTATATGCAAGTTATTGCCATAAAAAGTGTTTGGGGACCCGGGTCCTGCCCCAGGGGACATGTATCAATGCAAAAAAATTTTTAAAAACAGCCGTTTTTTTCGGGAGCAGTGATTTTAATAATGCTTAAAGTGAAACAATAAAAATTAAATATTCCTTTAAATATCGTTCATGGGGGGGGGGGCATTAGTATGCCTGTAAAGTAGCGCATCTTTCCCATGTTTAAAACAGTGCCACAGCAAAATGACATTTCTAAAGAAAATATGTCATTTAAAACTGCTCGTGGCTGTAATGTATTGTCGGATCCCGGCAATATAGATTAAAAAAAAGTAAAAAATACCCCAAAAAAATAAAAATGCCGTGGATGTCACCCCCAAAGTCCATACCAGGCCCTTCTAGTCTGGTATGGATATTAAGGGGATCCAATGCATGCATTGTCGCTGCTCACCATCCTTATGGCCTCCTCAAATGGTGACAGGACAGTGCATGCATCCTTGATCAGTTGCCACTGGCGTGGCGAAAAGAAGCCAAGCTCCCCTGACCCTGTCCTAGTGCCATACTCACACAGGTACTCATTGATGGCCCTCTGCTGTGTGTGCAGCCACTGCAGCATTGCCAACATTGAGTTCCATCTGGTGGGCATGTCACAAATGAGGCAGTTGGTGGCCAGGTTGCATTCCCTTTGAATGTCAGCCAGTCGAGCGCTGGCATTGACAGAAATGACCACAGACTTTTCTGGCCTGCCTCAGGAGATCCTGTAAGCCTGGGTACCTGCTCAAGAATCGCTGCACCACCAAATTCAGGACGTTTGCCAAACATGGAACATGGGTCAAGTGTCCCTGTCGGAGGGCAGAGAGAATATCGGTGCCATTGTCACATACAATCATTCCTGGCTGAAGCTGGCGTGGCGTCAACCACCTCTGAGCCTGCCCATGCAGAGCTGACAGAATCTCCGCCCCAGTGTGGCTCCTGTCCCCTAGGCAGAGCAACTCAAGCACCGCTTTAAAAGTCAGCGGGGAGTCAGCAGCATCCTGCACCTGCAGAGCTCTGCGGTGTGATGCAATAGGGTGGCTCCCCTTAAGCTGCCCCCTAGAGGACATCCTGCCTCATTTGAGTTGTGCCTCCTCCTCCTCCTCTCAGGCACCCAAGTAAAGTCAGTGACCTCATCATCCCCTCCCTCCTTGTCACTGAAGCAAACTTGGCAGTGTGCCACAGCTGGGGAAACATGACTGCCAGTTTCTTGTCCTTCTTGGGCACCCCCTCTCTCTAGGCTCACGTTACTCCCTTCCTCAACCTGGGAACCAACATCGGAGCGTTCAAATCGCTGCGCATCCTTCAGCAGCATGTACCCGACACTGTGGTCGAATAATTTTGGGGACTCCTTTATGCATGATGATGGGACTACAGAAGGAGTGACTGTGGACAAGGAGCCGGTGGAATAGGCCACTTTGGCAGCTGCGTTGGAAGGCAAACTACTCTGAGCCTGGGTGACAGAGGATGAGAAGGATGAGGACAGCTTTGTTATCCACTCCACCAACTCTTCTGCATGTTCTGGCTCAAAAACACGGCCAGCAGTAGAAAAAAAGGACATGCGTGTCCCACGGCCACCTACAGAGGATGCACCATGTCCACAACCAGCACTATTGACTGTAGACACAGAGGCTGCTTGCCCCCTTTTAATGGCCTGTGAGCATCTGCCTCTCCTTGGTTGCCTTCCGCACATGATGTATATTTTGTTTTGCAACACCACACTACACTGTATTAGATACTGTGTACACCACCAGAAGTGTAGTAGAAACTGTACACACTGTATTAGATACTGTGTACACCGCCTGAAGTGTATTAGCAGCTGTACTACAGCTGCACTGTATTATATACTGTGTACACTACCAGAAGTGTAGTAGAAACTGTATGCACTGTATTAGATACTGTGTACACCGCCTGCACTGTATTAGAAACTGTACAATGGCTGCACTGTATTTTATATTGTGTACACCACCAGAAGTGTAGTAGGCACTGCACACACTGTATTAGATACTGTGTACACTGCCTGAAGTGTATTAGAAACAGTACACCACAGAATGCTTAGAAACAGTACACCACAGAATGCACTGTAGATATATAGGCTATATTGGATGCAGAGTATATACAGTATATACAGTATATACAAGACTGTATATATATATATATATATATATAATACACCGCCTGAAGTGTATTAGAAACAGTACACCACAGAATGCAATGTAGATACAGGCTTACACTGGGTGCAGAGTATATATATATATATATATATATATATATATATATATATATATATATACACAAGACTGTATATATATATATATATATATATATATATATATATATATATATATATATATATATATATATATATATATATATATTAATACACTGCCTGTATATATATATATCACGAGACTGTATATATATATATATATATATATATATATATATTAATACACTGCCTGTATATATATATATCAAATACACTGCCACTAACTGAATAACCTGCCTGCTTAATCTAAATCAAGCTATCTCTCTGTCCCCCTGAGCCATGATTGGTCAGGTGCATGCTTTGGCCAATCATCATACAGCAATGCACTGCGATCTCGCAGTGCATTATGAGGAGTTCTGCGGGCGCTCGAATTTGCCACGAACGCCCCATAATGTTTGCTCTTCGGCGAACACCCGATGTTTGAGTTGGACTTAAGTTTCGACCCGAACATCACGCTCATCCCTTCATAGAGCTATACAACACTTCTGAGATGAATGGTGCTTGAGAAGACAGTAAGCTGCAATTTTATGTAGGACGATTTTTTTTTTCTTAAAGTATCTGCCTGCTTTTCAAATGCAGAGTCGTTAGAATGTTTCGGAGAGTTGTCATATCAGGACTATCCTTTGGGTTTTCTTCACAAGATAAGGGAACTTACAAGTAGGTTGCCAGAACTTTCTTCTAGAGATTTCATGTCCAGTGTAGCTACATAGTAATCAATCTGGCATTATGTGTTTGAGCTGTAGAAAGAAGTGGGAGGAAAGCTACAGAAACACAAGAACAAACTGTATGCAGATGGTGGTCCATAAGGAAATCAAACCCAAGACCTAAAATCTATCAGCACTATATGAAAGTATTTTATGAATCTATTAAACTTACATATATTATCATGCCTTACTGATCCTATCTTGCCACGTTCTCAATGGACCAGGTCTGCCTGTCGGCTTAAATCATTGGGACTCTTCGGAGAGTTGTCCTAACATGACTATCCTTTGGTTTTTCTTCACAAGATACGGGAACACAGAAGTAGATTGCCAGAGTATGTCCAGTGTACCTACATGTCAATCAGCCTGACAGTATGTGTTTGGGCTGTGGAAGGAAAGCTACAGAAGCACCAGAAAAAACTGCATGCAGATGGTGGTCCACAGGACTTTTTTTTTAACAGGAATGTGGGGGAGCGCAGTTCCAGCACTGAATGTATGTAATCGTAAGGGGTGTGGGGTATGCTGGAGGGTCTATTGATGCTGGCTGCTGTGGGATCTATTGTCACTGGTGGGGATCTGTTTTTGTCTGAGGGTCTATTGCTGCTGGTGGGGGATCTATTGTTGCTGGGGGGTCTTACATTGCTGGTAGGAACTACTGTTGAGGGAGAGGTCTATTGTTGCTAGCTCCTGAGGGTCTATTGATGCTGGCTTCTGGAAGATCTGTTGTTGCTGCTGGGTGGTCTAATGTTGCTGGAGTGAATCTTTGTTGCTGGGTGTGGTATTTTGTTGTGGGTGGTCCATTGTTGCTGTGTGTGGGGTCTATTGTTGTGTGGGGGACCTATTTTTTTGGGGCGGGGTCTATTGTTGCTGGGGTGGGATCTATTATTGCTGGTGTGGGATCTATTGTTGCTGTATGGGATCTATTGTTTCTGCAGGGGGTCTATTGTTTCCGGGGTGGAGTCCATTGTTGCCGGGGCAATATAGTGCTGTGTGGGGGATCTATTGTTGCTGGGGTGTCTATTGTTGCTGGCTGCAGAGGATCTATTTTACTGCTTTTCTTGTTATCATTAACATATTCCATACAAATTATTTAGCACCACAAAATGATACTTGGTTCTGTATTCTCTAAAAAGGGTTGTTCTGGGAGATGGGTAGGGGGTGGAACCAAGGGATGGTGGTCAGAGGTGGGTAGGGGGCAGAGACAAGAGGTGACACAGAAGAGGGGAGTTCCTGCACCTATTCTCAGAGAAAAAACCCTGAGGTTGCATGTTAGGTTAAGGTAAATTTGAAGGAAAGGGTAACTGTATGTATTGTGATTAGATGAAATGTTAAAAAGGAACTTTCAATAGTTTAAAGCAACCTAGTGGTCCATATGGAAATAAAACCCAAGACCTAAAATCTATCAGCATTATTTAAAAGTATTTTATGAAACCATTAAGCTTGCATATATTATCATGCCTTATTGATCCTATCTTGCCACATTCTCAATGGATCAGTTCTGTCTGGCTGCTTGGTAGAGGCAGAATTATTGGGACTCTTCGGAGAGTTGTCCTATCTTGACTATCCTTTGTTTGAAAGAAGTAGGTTACAAGGTCTTTCTTCTAGATAATTCAGAACACATCCAGTGTAGCTACGGGTTAATCATCCTGGCAATATGTGCATGAGCTGTGGAAAGAAATGGGAGGAAAGCTACGGAAACACCAGGACAAATTGCATGCAGATGGTGGTCCATATGGAAATCAAACCCAGGACCAAAAAACTATCAACACATGTATTCTTTGTAACCAGAAGAGCTGTGAATGTTTGGTCTGGTCTGTTCGGGGCTTCACAGGCCGAGAATTTGGTTGCTTCCTCCTGCCTCTAGAAGAAGTTTCTAGAGCTTGGGGGGGGGGGGGGTGGGATCAAATAACCAGCCTAGATATTGAGCAGGGCCTAGCCAATCCTGGGGGGGGGGGGGGCTACGTGCCCAGTTGGTGGCTGGTATACTGTTAAATAGTCTGGAGCCCTGAGGAGATCTTTTTTTCCCTCCTGTGGGAATGGATGGCACCCTTTGGATTGGATTCTTGGTTACTTTATAGGAGGCTGCACCTGGATTGATCTTTTTCCAGGATTCTGTGAGTACAACCTCCTTTCTTTGCAGTACCTTAAAGCTACTTCATGGCCCCCAGCTGTGAACCTATAGACTGTTCCAGTCTAGCTTTGCTTGTTCTGCAAGCTCTCTCATAGTCCCCAGCTATAAGATGTTAACTATTATGCCAAATACCTCATGATCCTCAGCCATGAGCCAATAGACTGTTCTTGAAACTACAGTATCTCATGGTCCCCAGCTGTGAGTGAGAGACTGTGTTACTGCTGCTTTGAGAGAGAAGTGTCCTCTGTAGAATTGTGCTATAGTGTTTTGGAGTATCCCATTCTCTTTTTTTCAGTTTTGTCAATAAATACAAAAAAAAGACATCTCCTAGGCTGTTTACTGAGTCAGAGTGAATGAACTGCTGCTGTGTGCCTGGCTGCCTCTGCACCATTCGAGGAAGAACCATTTCAAATCTACTGCGGCCCCTTCGAGGGTAGCGCTGCACTTATGAAACCATCCATTCTCAATGGATCAGTTCTGCCTGCCGGCTTATTAAATGCAGAATCATTGGGACTCTTCGGAGAGTTGTCCTATCATGACTATGCTTTGAGTTTTCTCCACAAGGTACGAGTACATAAAAGTAGATTGCCAGGCCTTTCTTCTAAAGAATTTAGATTATGTCCAAAGTAGCTACATGTCAATCAACCTGACAGTACTGTATGTGTTTGGGCTACAGGAGGAAAGCTACAGAAACAGAACAAAATGAGCGCAGATAATGGTCCAAATGGAAATCAAACCCAGGTCCTTATAAATCAATCAGCACAATTTTTAAGTATTTTATGAAACCGTTACACTTACATATATCATGATGCCTTATTGCTCATATTTGCCACATTCCCA
Organism: Lithobates clamitans; assembly: GCA_037952925.1. Lineage (NCBI taxonomy): Eukaryota > Metazoa > Chordata > Amphibia > Anura > Ranidae > Lithobates > Lithobates clamitans. The sequence goes on along the minus strand of JBBGZY010001550.1, from coordinate 335,828 downwards.
GTGGATCCGTTCTGCCTGTGTCCCACTTACTTATCACCATTTTTAAAAATAGCATCATCCAGTGCCGGTATTAGATCTGATGTGGTTGGTTGTTGTGTAAAGGGATATCACAAGATATCACAAGATTTTACACAAGATCTTGCAGTGTAGAAACAAATTTTCCCTGGAAGGCACTGGTGACATAGATTTCCTTGAGGGCAGCTGTGAGGCTCTGGCTACACGAAAAGTGCCTCTAGGAACCAAGAAGTGCCATATAGTAAAAGAGAGTAAACACTAAAATACTTTTTTTTCACACAATATAGCAGGATGATTTGATATCAGCATGACGAACTGTATTCACCACTGATTTTGACTGTTAGATGCAGAGGATTTACTTTAAGTGCTGACTACTTGGGCATTAAAAAAAGAGCAACTCTAAAGACACATTTAAATTTTAATGTCCATTTGGTGTTCAGCGTCGCTACTCATTCATAGCAATTACTTTTAGAAATTGGCGCCAGCACTAAAGCTTGATGAAATAATTTAGGTAATACAAGTCTGGTAATTTAAGGGCTATTTTAGTTTCTGTTTTTAGGGTGGTCAGGTTTAAGGCATAGTTCACCTCTACCAAAAAATTGGCTATGAAGATAAGGAATGCCTGTAGATAAAAACAAACTGTGCAGCTTTGACCAAAACGAAATAATGCCCTTGTTATTGGTGTAGGCCATTTACATACCTCATGAAGCCTAACTGGAAAATCCCCAGGATGTTGCTAATAGAGACCCAGCTGTTACTGTTAACCTTCTCCATTACAGGAGTGAGCTCTTTCTCTGATTCCAACCCCCTCACATCCTCATTCTCTCCCCTGATGCAGTAGCTCTGAGCTCAGCGTTTGAGAGCTCACTCCTGTGAAGAAATGTAACAGCTTTGTCTATCTTAGCAATGTGCTGGAAGTTTTCCAATCAGGCTTCATGGGGTACATAAATGGCCTACAAATATAGCAAGGGCATTATTCAACTTGTGTCAAAGCTGCACAGCTTGTTTTCATCTTCAGACGTCCCTTTTTTTTAATAGGAAGTTTTTTGGTAAAGGTGAACCAACCCTTTAGAGCCAGAGGTTAGGGGGTTAAAGTTACACAGGGTTTTTTTTCAGCGGGAATGTGGGGGAACGCAGATCTGGCACCTCCAGCACTGCTGGGAGACCTATTGTCTCTGGAAGGGATCTATTTTTGCAGGGGGTGGTCTATTGTTTCTGGGGGGGTCTATTGTTGCTGGTGGAGGATCTTTTGTTGCTGGGGTTGGTATTATGTTGCTTGGTGATCGTTTATTGCCGGGAGATATCTACTGTTGAGGGAGCAGTCTATTGCAGCTGGCTGCTGGAGAGTCTATTGATGCTGTCTATGGGGAGATCTGTTGTTGCTGACAGGGGTTTATTGTTACTGGGGGGGAGTTTTTGTTGCGGGTGGCCCATCGATACTGAGGGAGGGTCTATTGTTGTTGGCTGCAAGGTATCTATTTTATTGCTTTTCTTGTTATTATTAACCAATTCCATACGAATGACTTAGTAGTACCACAAATGATACCTGGTTCTGTTTTCCCTAAAAGGGGCAGTACTGGGAGGTTGGTAGGGGGTGGAACCAAGGAACGGTGCTCGATGGTAGGTAGGGGCAGGGACAAGGGGTAACTCCAAAAGGGGAAGTTCCTGCACCTAATCTCTAAGAAAAAAAAAAAACCCTGAAGTTACATGTATGGTTAAGTTAAATAAGAAGGAAAGGGTTATGTATTGTGATTAGGTCAGGTGCTAAAGGGGAATTTTCAATAATATACAAAGAAGAAAGAAGTATTGGGACTTATCATTTGCTGAAACCTCCTCCTAGAATAATTTGCTATACAATAACATAATTTTAAAATTAATTTTTTATTATATTTCATAAAAAATGTCCATTATATATAATAGATACCTCTTAAAAACAAGAAAAATTAATCACAACTCATTAGGGTATCACAAAACATCCCCCAGACATAGTAATTACTCCCTGAGGAATAGATGTAAATAACACTCAATAGAGATACCACTATGTACAAGGCAAAGTGATAATGCACATAAGTGAGGAAAAACACACAAGCTGACGCGTTTTGCCTTGTTGGCTTCTTCAGGGGCTTGAGGGGGGTGACACAGTTGAGTTGGCTGGAAGAGAAATAGATACACATAATATATATCCAATATATATAGTGGTATCTCTATTGAGTGTTATTTACATCTTTTCCTTGGGGAGTAATTACTATGTCTGGGGGATGTTTTGTGATACACTAATGAGTTGTGATGAATTTTTTTTTGTTATATATATATATATATATATATATATATATATATATATATATATATATATATATATGGACATTTTTGTGGATTATAATAAAAAGTAAATTTTAAAATTATGTTATTGTATGGCAAATTATTCTAGGAGGAGGCTGTAGCACCTGTAAAGTCCCAAATCTTCTTTCTTGTTTGTATACTAAATTTATGGGGATGTGGGTGCTGATCTTCAACTGTGCTAATGTTCTTTTTGACAGGAATTTTTAATAATTTCAAGCAGCCTTTCTAAACCTTTATAACACAGGGGAACCCTCAAAATAACTTTCTGGTCTCAGGGAACCCCTGCTAAAATGACTATATCTACAACTCATGATAGGTTAGTGTTAAGATCAGTTGTAGGAATGCTCCTTACACTTGTGATCATTGGGAAGAATTACACCATTGCAGATAGCTAGAAAGTTCATTGGCATCAGAGGGAACTTATCTGAGAGGTAAAAATTGCTCATTGCTCAAGGAACCCCTAGTAACCTCTGGAGAAACCCTAGGTTGGAACCCTGGCTATGGTTTAAAGCAGGGGTCTCCAAAGTTTCAAAACAAAGGACCAGTTTACTGCTCTCCAAACTTTAGGAGGGCCGGTCTGTGGCCAGTGGGAGTTGAAAATGCCCTGACGTCGGTGGGAGTAAACAATACCATCTAGTATGGAAAGTTCATTTAAAGTGTAAAATTCAATGATCACTACACCACCTTGGTTTGTCAACGTTCAAATTCTCATTTCAGCTGTTGCACTGGCTCCTCTCTAACAGAAATCATGATATAGCCCATCTGATCAAAGCAGGTAAAGGGAAAGGAAGGGGGCATCACTCCTATATATAATTAAGTTGTAGGTGTAAAACTGAGCTTGAGCTATTGAGCGCTGTAAATGGGCCTTTTCAGCAAAAAAGGTAAGTATAGTCCTGCAAAAATGTTAAAAACTCCACCAGCTGCCTGAAACTAATAAGCATTTATAATTTATAATCACCTGAATATTTATACGATATATTTAGTCCTGACCATAATAAAGAAACAAAGAACATACCGAATATACCGAACATACCGTATACCGAAGCACTAAATATTTCTATTAAATGATAAGCCACAATGCTAATCTTGTGAAAATGAAATCTGACGTTGTGTCTTCTGGTCTTGAAAACACAAAGGGGGCCAAGGGGAGGGGGTTGCCGTTGAAGCAAAGGTCCAATTGTACAGTAGTTTAATGGGAAAACTGAAAAACCATTCACCGTGATATAAATCCAATTACAGAATAATCAGAGTCAGCCTACAATATACATTGCAAGTGGCAAACCTGCTTTTTCCCTGAGATGCCTGAGCTAGCTGAGCTGTAGAGCATATAGCTGCACACATAGCAACACACTTTAAAAGAAAGGGTCACTGATTGTCAAATGGACACATGTAAAAAACTGTATGCGGATTTGTATTATTTTAACTGTTTAGAATCCTGGAGATGGCTTAAGGTACATCACTATTTAAATTGCAGGATCTCTAGAGTACATGAAATATGATGACCAAGGAAAGAGGAGACATTGGATCTCTGGTTAGAGGATAACCTAATTTTTGGAGATTGTTTTTGTTTTTTTTAGGAGCTGAATAAATAACACCAACATAAAATGGTGTTCACACTTAACAATGTTCTAACTGCATAAAACGTGGAATAGTGCTGCCTAAAACTTAAAACTGAAAAGACAAGTATGACCAAGAAAAAGTTTCCTTGGTCATACTTCTCTTGGGGCACACAGGAATGCACTTAATTTTGGTCTCCTGTGAACCATAACCTAGACGTCACAGAGCCGTTCTAGGCTCTAGAAGGATCCCAACCACATTGTTGGGATCCACTCAACTGCCTGATTGACAGATGGCTCCAGCTCTCAGTGTGCGCCTAAAGGCTGAAGCAAGCTGCTCCTGCCCCCTCTTCTGCCCGACATTTCAGTGAGCTTTGGAGGGGCAGAACGGAGAGCGATGACTAACAGCCACTGCTCTCCACTTTGGGAAGCCCAAGAACTGAGCGATCATTGGTCATGTGAGTCGGCGGGGGGACAGCTGCAGCATGAAGGTGAGTATGGATGTTTGTTTTTTAGTAACCTCATGCATCTCCTTTAAGTTCAATTTACTTATATTTTGCTTTCCATGGTTCCTCCTCCCGCTCCTCATCAGCATGCTAATTGAATTTTAAGTAAACCCTATTTGTTTTCATTATATACTTTATTTTGGACCTGGCAGTGACATCATGACTGGGTCTCTATGCTTCTTTATGCTATGCAAGCAGATCATGGCTGGTGGGAGGGCCATCAGGGTGCCATACATAGCTTCTGGAAAATTTCACAGCACCTGGCTTCAGTACTGCTCCCAAGAACCTTCAGCCTTAATGCAAACAGTGGGTTGGCTCCTGGGAGGAGGAGTTATGCAAATATCAAAATGCCCTAATGGGTGGGAGTTGGTGTTCCTAGGCAGGCTACATTTGCATGCAGACCATCCTAGGCAATGCCACATTATGACGCTGACGCTGAGCCTCCATTATTCAAATAACTGAAATCCAGGGAATGAAAGCGGTGGCCAGTGACAGTCAGGCTGGGGAGGAAAGTGCTAGATAATGTTGGATGCCCTTCAGCCAAGGAGGAGGACTCTTTCTGACTTATTGTAGAGTCTAATGCACAAATTGAGAAGCTCTCAGTGTGCAGTGAAATCAGGGTAAATTCTGAAATGGTAGAAAAACAACAATTGCACCCTATTCTGAGCCTGGCCAATGTAACAAAGAGGGGTGCAAGCACAATGATTGCTTTTAAACCTAAAAAAATTGAGCAGATGCTGCTCCTAATTAACAATGGGGGCACGAGCCCCTATAAAAATTAAGAACACTCAGTTCTCAGTGATAGACACAGCACAGAGAAAAGGAGAACTGGAGTCGCATGCTCCAATTTCTCTGCCCACCCCTGCTCAGAGCGGGAGGGAGTGGAGGGTTGTGAACTTTTCAGACTCTGCTTGTGTAGTGTAATCACTGCATGAGCAGAGAGAGGGATGTGAGTCTGCTGACTACTCACATCCTGTACACCAGGTCTGACCTGGCAGGGATCTGCAGCAGTTTTTTATATGGAAACTGCCATAAAGTATTTCCTCTTTTAATTAGGTGCAGACCTGTGCTAGTTTCTATTTCACTGTAAAATAGAAACTAGCGCGGGTGGTGCAGATAAACCCCAGATCTCACATTTAAGAGGTCCTGTCATGCTTTTTTTCTATTACAATTCTATTATTTTTTTCTATTTACATCCCTTGTAATAGGAATAAAAGTGACCCAATTTTTTATTTTTTTTAAAAAACATAACAATAACATAACAAAAATAAAAAAAAGTAAATTATATAAGAAAAAAAAATTAAACCGTCCCGCCGAGCTCGCACGCAGAAGCGAACGCATACGTAAGTCATGCCTGCATATGAAAACGGTGTTTAAACCATACATGTTAGGTATCGCCGCAATCGTTAGAGCGAGATCAATAATTCGAGCCCTAGAACTCCTCTGTAACTCCAAACTGGTAACCTGTAGAAATTTTTAAACATCGCCTATGGAGATTTTTAAGAGTAAAATTCACGAGCGGGCGCAATTTTGAAGCGTGACATGTTGGGTATCAATTTACTTGATATAACATTATCTTTCACAGTATAAAAAAAATGGGCTAACTTTACTGTTGTCTTATTTTTTTATTTAAAAAAGTGTATTTTTCAAAAAAAAAAAGTGCACTTGTAAGACCGCTGCGAAAATACGACATTGACATAAAGTATTGCAACGGCCGCCATTTTATTCTCTCCATAGGCAATTTTTCTCTGAAAAATATATATATAATGTTTGGGGTTTCTAAGTAATTTTCTAGCAAAAAAAAAAAATGATTTTAACTTGTAAACACTAAGTTTGAAAAATCGGCCCGGTCCTTAAGTGGTTAAGGGGGCAAACCCTTCCGGTAAGTGGTAAATAAATTCTGAAAATGCCTGATCTCAACTCTGTTTTGGGGCGAGGAGCAGAACAGGGAGGCAGAGACCTGAGACTTTATGCATTAAAATTAACTTATTTCTATAAAAAAAGTATAATATTGCACGCACATTAGGGGAACATCTCATGTAAGCAGTCTTGCAGAAGTAGACCACAGGCTGTAGATGTCTGCCTCCTAGGCAGCTTTAAAACCCCTTTTGACTGCTGATGCTAACTTCACCCCCTGTTTCTACAGAAAATCAGTTTCCACCAACATCAAGAGACAGCTCAGTTGCTCCTATGACATTGATCTCTTGCTGGCCAAAATGCTGCAGGACCCCTCTATCCAGTGAAGAAAACACACGGTAGGGTAGGAGAAGGTGAGTGCTCTCTGCTGTCATCGTAATCCAGAAATCCGGGAGCAGCTGCCAGCAACATAATTGCTTCTTTAGAGACAAAAGGCTTGTTGCTAGATTCTGTAATGTACATCGTCCTTCATAACAACGAAAGGCGGTGCCCAGAACCTGTGAACATTCGGCATACATTTTCGCAGACTTGGTCACTGAAAAACAGAAAAAAACTGGCCAGGCTCACAAAACAGCCATCTAGAAAAAGGAAGGCCCGTGGACATGGTGTATCTGAATTTTGCAAAAGGATTTGACGCAGTTCCCCATAAACTTTTACCGTACAAAATAAGGTCCTTTGGCATGGACCATAGGGTGAGTACATGGATTAAAAACTGGCTACAAGGGCGAGTTCAGAGGGTGGTGATAAATGGTAAGTACTCGGAATGGTCAGGGGTGGGAAGTGGGGTCCCCCAGGGTTCTGTGCTGGGACCAATCCTATTTAATTTGTTCATAAACGACCTGGAGGATGGGATAAACAGTTCAAGCTCTGTATTTGTGGACAATACTAAGATAAGCAGGGCAATAACTTCTCCGCAGGATGTGGAAACCTTGCAAAAAGATCTGAACAAATGAATGGGGTGGGCAACTACATGGCAAATAAGGTTCAATGTAGAAAAATGTAAAATAATGCATTTGGGTGGCAAAAATATGAATGCAATCTATACACTGGGGGGAGAACCTTTGGAGGAATCTAGGATGGAAAAGGACCTGGGGGTCCTAGTAGATGATAGGCTCAGCAATGGCATGCAATGCCATGCCGCTGCTAACAAAGCAAACAGAATATTGGCATGCATTAAAAAGGGGATCAACTCCAGAGATAAAACGATAATTCTCCCACTCTACAAGACTCTGGTCCGGCCGCACCTAGAGTATGCTGTCCAGTTCTGGGCACCAGTCCTCAGGAAGGATGTACTGGAAATGGAGTGAGTACAAAGAAGGGCAACAAAGCTAATAAAGAGTCTGGAGGATATTAGTTATGAGGAAAGGTTGCGAGCACTGAACTTGTTCTCTCTGGAGAAGAGACGCTTGAGAGGGGATATGATTTCAATTTACAAATACCATACTGGTGACCCCACAATAGGGATACAACTTTTTCGCAGAAGGGAGTTTAACAAGACACGTGGCCACTCATTAAAATGAAAAGAAAAGAGGTTTAACTTTAAACTACGTAGAGGGTTCTTTACTGTAAGAGCGGCAAGGATGTGGAATTCCCTTCCACAGGCGGTGGTCTCAGAAGGGAGCATCGAAAGTTGCAAGAAACTATTAGATAATCACCTGAATGACCGCAACATACAGGGATATACAATGTAATACTGACATAAAATTACACACATAGGTTAGACTTGATGGACTTGTGTCTTTTTTCAACCTCACCTACTATGTAACTATGTAACACCGGGTTCAACAGAAGTTTCCCTTTAAAGCCCAAAGCGGTATTAACCACTTTAATACTGGGCACTTTTACCCGCTTCCTGTCCAGGCCAATTTTCAGGTTCCAGCGCTGTCACACTTTGAATGACGATTGCGCGGTCATGCAACGCTGTACTATTTGACATATGACATTTTTGTCTTTTTTTTCACACAAATAGAGCTTTCTTTTGGTGGTATTTAACCACCACTAGTTTTTTTAAATTTTTTTACTAAATAAATAAAAAAGAACGAAAATTTTGAAAAAAAAAGAATTTTTCTTTGTTTGTTATAAAATTTTGCAAATAAATAATCTTTCTTCATAAATTTAGGCCAAAATTTATTCTGCAATATTTCTTTGGTGAAAATAACCCAAATTAGTGTTTATTATTTAGTCTGTAGGAAAGTTATAGAGTCCACAAACTATTATATATAGTGTATACCTGAAAATTGATCAATCCTGATGTACTGACGGACTATATCATTTCTTGAGGCCTAAAAACGTCAGGACAGTACAAATATCCCCCCGAGTTTTTTGAAGGTATCATTTTTTTGTCACAATTTCTTGGAGAATGAAAAAATTAAAAACATTTTCACGTTTTTTTTTTGCATACCAGTACAGTACAGTGTTATCATATAATGGGTGTCAGGGTGATTAGGGACACTAACTGGTGACAGCAGGTAAAAAAAAAGTAATCTTTTTTTTTTTTTTCCTAATTTGTTACATTTTTATTAAATTTTTTTCTTTTTTTCTTTTTTTTTTTTTTAGTACACACTGTGACAAGAGCAATACAGTGTTACCATAATAACATTGTACTACTCTAGGGAAGTGATCTTTTTTTTTTGTTTTTGTTTTTTTTTAATTTCCCTGGTATAAGCAACCATTTTTACTGAATGAAACTGATTCATTCAATATGTTTAGATTTGACCAATCACAGCTAATCACAACAAATCACATGGTACAGATGTGCTGTGATTGGCCATGTCTGTACCCCATGTGATCACTGTGACCAATTACAGTACTACTCTGGGGAAGTGATTAGGATTTATTTTTTTACACATTACTATTGTTTATACCAGTGAATTTCACTGGTATAAGCAACCATTTGTACTGAAAAAAACGGATTCATTCAGTGTGTTTTGTTGTGATTAACTGTGATTGGTCACATCTAATCACGTGGTACAGATGGGCTGTCATTGGCTTGTCTGTACCATGGGATCACTGTGACCAATTACAGCTAGCAGAATCAATATTTCCATCACACACTTTCCTGGATAAGGCTGGAACTGGAAACATCACAAATCAAGTACATATTTGCCAGCACACCACGGATCGTCAATTACGTCCAATTCTTTATTGAAGAATGATCACAGAAGACATAGTGCAACCTTTCGGAGCCACGCAGGACCTTTTTAGCAGTCATTACGACTAGCAACACAATTGTACACAATTGATGGCATGAAAGGAAGCCCTCCATTGTTTACAACTATCATGTGATCTGCTGTGATGGGTCACAGCGATCACATGGTACCGGCAGCAGCACGGTACACTGATTAGTCATCGTCATATGACGTCCACCTGGATCGACATCCCGCCTGGCTATCATTAGATGTGGTGGCTGCATTCGTTTTCTTTTTCAGGCCCCTTACACACAGGGCAGGCTCCATTGGAGTCCACTTGTTCAGCGGGGAATCTGTCCTCAGAGAGGCAGAACGGGGACCTGTCAATGTAAACAAACAGATCCCTGTTCTGTGAGGGGAGTAGAGAGAGATCTGCTGTCCCTAGTGATCAGGAACAGCGATCTCTCTCTACTCCCAGTCAGTCCCATCCCCCCACAGTTAGAAACACCTGCCTAGGGAACACTTAATCCCTTTGATCGCCCCCTAGTGTTAACCCCTTCCCTGTTAGTGACACTTATACAGTGATCAGTGGCTATTTTTAGCTCTGATCGCTGTAATAATGTCACTGGTCCCAAAAAGGTATCAAAAGTGTCCGATCTGTCCGCCGCAATGTTGCAGTCCCACTAAAAATCGCTGATCACTGCCTTTACTAGTAAAAAAATAAAATAATAAAAATGCCATAAATCTATCCCCTATTTTGTAGAAGCTATAACTTTTGCGCAAACCAATCAATATATGTTTGTTGCGATTTTTTTTTTATCAAAAATATGTAGAAGAATACATATTGGCCTAAACTTATGAAGAAATTATTATTATTATTTTTTGGGGGTGGGATATTTATAGCAAAAAGTAAAAAATATTATTTTTTTTTTTTCTAAATTGTCCGTCTTTTTTTGTTTACAGTGCAAAAAATAAAAACCGCAAAGGTGATCAAATACCACCAAAAGAAAGCTCTATTTGTGGGGGAAAAAAAGAACATTAATTTTGTTTGTGTACAGTGTGGCATGACTGCGCAATTGTCAGTTAAAGCGGCGCGGTGACGTATCGCAAAAAATGGCCTGGTCATTAAGAGGGTAATTTCTTTCCAGGGCGAAGTGGTTAAAAATGTAATTCTCATGTTGATTAAAGAGGGGAGGAAGGAACCAAGAAAGGAAATATTATGAGGAGATTACACATTAGTTTTAATTATTCATCATCTTCAGTCGGGTTTCAGTGCTTTATTTTCTTCCAACCAGTCACAGTCATAGGGATAAATGGGTTGTTACAAAGTCTGTTTTTTTTTTAACATTGTTAGCAATGCATGGATATTTTGCATGTTTTTTTTATGGATGCAAATTTTCAGCATTCTTAGCTTTTGAAGCATATGAAGCCATTTCTGTTTTGATTTTCTGAGTAAGATAACGTTCAAACTGCATGATAAAAGAATATATATGGGTCTTCTCAGATACGACGATGAGGTCTGTGGTGTAATGTGGAGGGAGTTGATGTCAGAAAATATTACCGACTACTTTATTCTCCTTTGTGATAAGAGGCTGGCTGTCTGTAGTGCTGTGTAGTTGGGATCCTTTTAAGCAGAGATATTACTATAAATGGCTGGGTCTCATCGCAAAATCGTTATAGGAATCTCTGACAACCCCTCCTTCCCTCCTCTCTATCCAGACTCCATCTTAAAGGCAATCTCACCACAAGGACAAATGCTGTGACATCGCAATTAAAAAAAGCCTAACACTCCAGCAGGCTAAGTGCTTCTGTAATACCAATCCTTGTGGTACACCACTGCTAGCATTATCCTATTTTTAAAATGTTATTTATGTTTCATGTCCAATCCTTTGTCTTCTATCCTTGAAAGGTTTCTTTACCACTCTACACGCGTTGTCTCCTGGTCCAACCTAAAGGGAATGTGTGCTTTGGCCACAATGGATCAGGTAGCAGGTCCACGTTACAGAAGAGAGACCTAACAGTCAATGTCAATCTTCCTACCTGCACCTTGTGTTTTTCACCTGCAAAAGATGTGTATTGATCATATACACTATATTACCAAAAGTACTGGGACGCCTGCCTTTACATGCACATGAACTTTAATCCCACTCTTAGTCTGTAGGGTTCAATATTGAGTTGGCCCCCCTTTGAAGCTTTAACAACTTCAACTCTTCTGGGAAGGCTGTGCACAAGGCTTAGGAGTGTGTCTATGGGAATGTTTGACCATTCTTCCAGAAGCACATTTGTGAGGTCAGGCACTGAAAAGGCCTGGCTCGCAGTCTCCGCTCTAATTCATCTCAAAGGTGTTCTATCGGGCTGAGATCAGGACTCTTTGCAGGCCAATCAAGTTACTCTACCCCAAACTCGTTCTTTATGGATCTTGCTTTGTGCACTGGTCCAAATCATTTGGTGGAAGGAGGATTATGGTGTGGGGTTGTTTTTCAGGGGTTGGGCTTGGCCCCTTAGTTCAAGTGAAGGGAATTCTTAAGGCGTCAATTCACAATTTCATGCTCCCAACTTTGTGGGAACAGTTTGGGGATGGCCCCTTCCTGTTCCAACATGACTGCGCACTAGTGCACAAAGCATGGTACATAAAGACATGGATGAGCGAGTTTGGGGTGGAGAAACTTGACTGGGATGAATTAGAGTGGAGACTGCGAGCCAGGCCTTCTTGTCCAACATCGGTGCCTGACCTCACAAATGCGCTTCTGGAAGAATGGTCAAACATTCCCATAGACACACTCCTAAACCTTGTGGACAGCCTTCCCAGAAGAGTTGAAGCTTTTATAGCTGCAAAGGGTGGGCCAACTCAATATTGAATCCTACAGACTAAGACTGGGATGCGATTAAAGTTCATGTGTGTGTAAAGGCAGGCATCCCAATACTTTTGGTAAAATAGTGTAGCTGTATAGTGTCATTTGTTGCCAATAGTACAGTAAATCTTTACATTTCAGTGTCAGCAGTTTCTCTATGTGTAGAAACATGAGGCAAGCGGCAGGGCACTGCACAGGTTAATGTATGACCCCGTTTGTAGTCTGAGAACGGACACTTCCTGTGAAGAAAAAGACGTGCACATATGGAAGGAGCACCAGATAAAAAAGTAAAAGAGTCCAAATTAATTTATTGATATTGTGTTAAAAGACAGTCAATGCATTTCGGAGGTCAAAGTAACACCCCCTTAAGGGCTTTAATTAAAAATGAGAACCTTGAGTGGACACAAAGTAAATCTTTCCTGTTTGAATCTGTGCAGAAAAGCTGATTGCTGGATTAGGATGCCTGGCCAGCAGTATCTGCATCAGCAGTCAAAATAGGAATACAAGCCTATTTTGAGTCCACTCAAGGTTCTCATTTTTAACTGAAGCCCTGATGAAGGGGGACTTTCTTTGGCCCCCAAAAGGAGTTGGCTGTTTTTTAACACAATATCAATTAATTAATTTGAACTTTCATATATGCATTCCTTTTTCTGGTAACCTGCTGAAGTACCTACTGGAGTGTAGCCTTGTCTGCTGTGAGCCACCTAACTTAAAGGAGAAGTCCAGCCTGGGCTCGTTTGGCTGGGCTTCTCCTATGGGTCACAGGAGTACAACTCGTTTTGTACTTCTGTGACCCATTTTCAGCAGAGAGCGGTCTGAAGTTCGCTCTCTGCTGACGTCACACAGATCAGTCCAGGCACTGCGTCATCCCGACTCTCGAAGTCTGGATCCGCCAGGTGCCTGGACTGATGGCTGTCTCAGCCTCTCAGTGAGCCACTGAGAGGCTGAGACAGCCGATCCCGCTCCTTAACAGCTCATCGCTCCAGTAAGCGTGGAGAAGCAGAGCAAGGGAGCTGCTGATTGACAGGCAGCAGCTCTCTGCTCAGGGAGCTGAGAGAACCGAGCCATCGGCAAAGTTCAATCACTCAGTTCTCAGTGCAGAGACACCAGGGGACAGATGCAGCATCGGTCCGATGCTGCATCCACCTAGGTAAGTATGAATGGGTAAAAAAAGCCAAACCCATACTTCACTTTTAAATCAGTGGGCTCTTCAAATATTATTTGCCCTCTCATTACTTTGTATAAGCTCATATCAAAGTCCCAGCACCTCTTGGAAGGCCTTTTTTTTCATTGGCGCCTTACTGTGATGAAACTACATATCATACAATCCCTGTGTTTCTAGTGCCAGTGCACATGATAGCTAAACAGTAATTAGATCTGACACAGACACAAACAGGTAGACTATTCACAGACACACAGAGAGTTCGCTGATGAACACTTCCACATGTGCGATGGAACACAGTGTGGATGGCATAGATTGGATGCTGTGTGACCCAGAACAGAGAGGGACAGTATTAACCTGTGTAAGCTCCAACACAATCTTACACAAAGCTTATACAGGCTTTGACCCCCAGGGCAATAAAGTGGGGGCAATACAATGAAGATGAGTATAACTGGGTTGGGAGTGGGGAAGTAAAAGACAGTCTCTTTGCCCATTCTGTCTGTTTAAAACAAGCTTTATTTGCCTTTGTTATGTTGCCTGAGCATCCTGATCAGCCACCAGTGCCGGGAAACAGTTGGTACTTCAGGGAATAGGGCACATGTAATCTACCCACTTCCTCCACCAACAAATAGTTCAGTGCCTAAGCAGCCAATTGAAACTTTCACAGGCATCTCAGTCTACCTGGCCAAAAAGCTGGTGACCACTGTTGAGGAACAGGTCCTTGGTGGCCTTGAAAGATTTCTAACTATGGGTGACAAATAAATGTCCTGTTTGCATCTTTGAAGAAAGTGTGCTGGCGATATCGTATTTTTTGGGCTTTTGTTGTGATGGCGTCAGACATCGTTTCATCTTAACATCCGCTGATTTTTCAGTCTAATGCTATATGAAAGTCTTTCTCAATTTTTAAACCACAGAAAAACCCCTAAAATAATGTTCCGGTCTTGGAGAACCCCTACTAAATCCAATTTATTAGATGTAAATGAGGAAAACATTCTTTACATTGGTGGTCAGTAGGAAGAATGCAACCCTACGGTGGTGATCAATCAACCTTACAGACAGACAAGTACCGTATTTATAAAATGCACCGGCGTAAAACACACACCCCAAGTTTAGGAAAGAAGTTTAAGGAAAAAAACTTTTAGGAGGGAAGTTTAAGGTAAAAACTTACATTTTAAATGCCCATCAAAGCCTTATCAGTGTCCATCTGCAGCCTTGTCCATCATTGCAGAATGATCAGTGTCCATCTGAAGCCTTGCCCTGTGTCCATCTGCAGCCTTGCCCAGTGTCCATTTGCTGCCTTCTTCAGTGTCCATCTGCAGCCTTGCCCAAGTGTCCATCTGCAACCTTACCTAAAATTGCAGCATGATCTTTAAAATTATTGCGCCACTGAGATAGACAGACCTGGATGTCCTGTGTATTCAGCTCCTCTAGACTCGTCCCGCAGTCCCACCCATTGGCCCGGCTCCTATGATGGACACAACACCAGTCCAATGGCAGGACGTAAAGGCTAGGAGGCAGGACTGGGCGTGACTGCGAGTGGAGTCGAGAGATGCCGAGCCTAGCCGAATACACAGTACACTCAGCTCTGCCTATTTTGGCAGTGCTCGGTCCCTCCTTCCCCTCCGAGGCAGCGGTTCGGCGTAAAACACACACCCATGATTTTCCCCTGATTTTAAGGGGAAAAAAGTGCGTGTTATATGCCGATAAATACGGTATTTTTGGCCCTGGAGCTATTCAGGCACCATCAGATAGGAGGTTAATTAACTACAGCCCATGGAACCCCTTGCAACCTCTGAGCAACTCTAGGTTTCAACAGAACTTTGGTTGAGAATGGCTGCTGTATGGAGTACAATGGATTATTTGTGTTTTAGCCTCCCTGACCACATAATGAAAACTAGAGGGAGTAAAGGGAAGAAATGGCTGCTTAAATTGCATCCTCTAAATTGCACCCAACAATCTTTCCATTGTGAGCAAAGTGCAGGTTCACTTTAACTGCTGTACCAGGCTATTGAGAGGACCAGCATCACCATATTCTTTGTAAAATCTAGATATAGCCTTTTCAGCATCCAGAAAATATATTTCCAACATTGCGATATAAACTGATCTTGTCAGACGCAAGAGTCTTTTATGAACCCATGCTGACTTTCCATTGTTATGTTATTCTCTGTTATGTATTTCTTAGTATCATCTCTTTGTGTGCTTTGAAGTACCTGCACTATACAGGCAAGTCAGACTTTTCTTGTGTTTTAATGTTTACCCAGTTCAGCTTTTAAACATCCTTTAATAATGGGACAACTTCAAGCAAACACCAGATTTGAAGAAGAAGAATCGAAGAAAATCAAATGTAGTTGTCTATCAAAGATGAATGAATGAACTAACTTTCGCCCAGGTTCTGGGAGTCCTAGGAGGTACTAACGTGAACATACAGTAATGCCTTAGATTACGAGCATAATTTGTTCCAGAAGCATGTTTGTAATCCAAAGCGAGTTTCCCCATAAGAAATAATGGAAAGATGATTCGTACCACAACCACTGCTGGTGTACGCAGTACTGTATTTGGCCAGAGGTGCGGGGGATATGGGGGCGCTTGGAGACTCTCTGAGACACTCGGAGACACTCAGGAACTGTTGACACTTTTGGGTGCTCCGACGCACATTTCGCCCGCCCCACCCAGTTGGAAGTGCCTCTGAGTGTCTCCAGGCGTCTCCGAGTTCTCCAGCGCCCCCAGACCTCTGGCCACATATGGTAATACATACACCAGCGGCTTGAGTCCTGCTCATCGTATGGGACCACGCTCGCAAATCAAGTCAGGATTTTTTTTAAAATATAACTCGTCTTGTGAAATGCTCGTATACCACCTTACTCGCAAACCAAGGTATCACTGTATAGTGTGTAGTAACATCTAGATTTAGGCAAGTTGAAAGACAAGTGATCCTGACACTGATGACAAATTGCTAAGAACCAAGGTATATTTTCCTGTGGAGTCACTGCTACGCTGACCAGACCATTGAGGTGTTACACCCTTGTTAACATCAAGATTCTGCAGCACTCCAGGCAGAGAGAGATATACTCTGTTGGCTAGATGGCTGATTCCCAATGGTGATTATGCTGCTGGCAATGTTACACCAGTGGACAAATTGTAAGGTAGGGATATAGGAGTGCCCAGTGTAGTTCCCCAAATTGGCTACTGGGCATCACCATAGTTAGGATCAGGAACCCCTGTAGCGAAAGTAGGTGGTGTAGTTGACAGGGAGCAGCTAGAGGTCCCCAGAGTAGGGAGTGGGGTGTTACCATAGATAGTGGGCTAGTGCCAGACTTTGAGCATCAGGCTGGCTTGAAGACAGCTTAATGAATTAAGATAAAATCTAGCTACTAGGTAAGATGTGGTCCTAAGAATAAAGGCTAGGTCCACCTCACTTCCTGTTCTGTCTGAGTCCTGTGTATAATAAGGCCACTCCGGTCTGGTCACATGATCTGGCTCCTCTGAGGAGGGAGTGCCAACAGGGCCGGCGCTAACACTAGGCAAACTAGGCAGCCGCTTAGGGCGCACTAAGCTGGTTTCCCTACTTTCCTGCCAGTCTCCACGCTGTAAGTACAGCAGCTCTTCCTCCTAAAGGCTGGTCTCCCTTCCGGCTGGCCTGTCCTGTACAGCGGCAGTATCACGTGACGTGCTAGCCTATTGCCAATTGGAGTAGTGGGCGATCTGGGGTCGGTGTCTCCTCATGCCTGCTTGGTTGCTGACACAACCAGAGCCTGGAGTCACGGAGGCAGGGTTTCTGCCTGGTAGAGAGAGAGTCGTCAGACGCAGAGCATAGCCGAGCCCAGGTGAGTGAAGAACACATACTGATATTCTATTACAATATAGTGTTATAGACTGATCTGTCCTCAGACTCCTCCTCTTCCCCCCTCCTCCTCTGCCCCCCCCCCGATCCTCTCCTCCTGCTCCTCCTCCTCTCCCCCTTCTCCGCCTCTCCCAAAATGAGGTTTCGCATAGGGTGTTAAAAATCCTTGAACCAGCCCTGAGCGCCAACAACAGACGTGCCATTGAAGCCTACGCCACCACTCAGACATTCTAGTCATGTGTTTGCATCTTTATGACTAGTTAGATGGGAGCCTGAAATTCGAATTTAGAAGGTAATTGATTTTGGATGAATCTGAGCTCAGATGCAACAAGTGAGGTTTGATTTATTCACAGACCACAATAAGAAAAATTTGGAATTTTTCTAACTAAAAAAAACAACAACAGATTGCCAACTATTAATTAAAATTCCTTAGAACCAGAAGGTTTAAAGTAGAAAATATCAAATAGAAACAAAAACAAAGTTATACTAGTAGAAAACCCAATATATTGCTACTGCATTTAACGTGTTACTAAACCCAGAACCCTGCATTCACTATATCTGGTCTCCCACAGTACACAGAACACGGAAATGCAATAGGTTTAGTAAATATAAACTGCTAAATAACTTTTCTCATCAGCAGTATATAGCAGTCTTGTGACTTCTATCGGTGTCTGGTTAAAGCTTGTAGGAGGAGTTTTCATTCTCCCTTGATTGTCCTATGAGACTGCAGGACATCTGACCCTCTGTCTGGACAGTGCTGATTGGCCCTGTGCTGATCACATGCACTCTCCTAAGTAAAAAAAAAACTCTCTAGCAATACACATTAAACTAATCATGTGCAGAGTGCCCCCAAAGCTCTGTTCTACCAGGAGATGGATTGTGGACAGTAAAAGAAGGGGACGATCAGGATCAAGCAGCCTCTTTACACAATGAGGAGGATTAACTCCTTAGGTTTCACAGTGAGTATAACAAGCATGCTTTACAGTATATACAGACTAATTTTACTGTTATAGTTTTAGTAACACTTTATTCATGAACAAAGCATTCATTTAAAGTTAAAGTGGGTGTGAAGTAGAAAGTTTTTTACTCTAATGCATTCTCTGCATTAAGCTAAAAAAAAAACTTCTGCGTTCAGCTCCCCCAGCTTCACCCCCCACTAATTACATACCTGAGCCGGATCTCAGTCCAGAGATTATTATTATTATACATGATTTATATAGCGCCAACAGTTTACGCAGCGCTTTACAATGTAGAGGGGGACAGCACAATTACAGTACAGTTCAATACAGAAGGGACAGGAGGGCCCTGCTCGTAGAGCTTACATTCTAAAGGGAGGGGGTGGTGGTACAAAAGGTAATAGATGCGGGGAATAATTTGATGGGGGTGGCACGGGGACAGTTGTTAGGTGGGTGTGGGATAGGCTTCCCTGAATAAGTGAGTTTTTAGGGATCTCCTAAATGTGGACAGGTTAGGGGCTGATTGGATATACCGGGACAGGGAGTTCCAGAGGATGGGAGAGGCTCTGGAGAAGTCCTGAAGATGAGCATGGGAGGAGGTAACAAGGGAGTAGAGAGCAGGAGGTCCTGGGATGAGTGGAGGGGACGATTTGGGTGATATCTGCAGATGAGGTTGGTGATGTAGATGGGGGCGATGTTGTGAATGGCCCTGTATGTTATGGTTAGCATTTTGAATTTTATACGGTGGGGTAGGGGAAGCCAGTGAAGAGATTGGCAGAGAGGAGCAGCAGTCATGGATCGGTTAGTGAGGTATATTAGTCTAGCAGCAGCATTCATAATAGACTGAAGGGGGGTAGCCTGTGTAAGGGTAGGCCATTAAGTAGAGCGTTGCAGTAGTCAAGGCAGGAAATAACCAAGGAGTGAATAAGTTTTGTGGTGTCATTATTCAGGAAGGGTCGAATTCTGGAGATGTTGCGGAGGTTAAGGCGGCAGGATTTAGCCAGTGATTGGATGTTGGGGCTGAAGGAGAGGTCTAGGATTACACCCAGCACCCTGGCATGTGTGGAGGGATCAATGGTCATGCTTTTGAGCTTAAT
Organism: Lithobates clamitans; assembly: GCA_037952925.1. NCBI lineage: Eukaryota > Metazoa > Chordata > Amphibia > Anura > Ranidae > Lithobates > Lithobates clamitans. The sequence goes on along the minus strand of JBBGZY010001550.1, from coordinate 316,458 downwards.
GGTAAAGTCATGGGGAGACTGTGAAGGAGGAAATATAACAAGCTTTAACAAGTTTTAGAAAGATTGAGTTTGAGGAAGTGGTGTGACATCCATAATACCGATATGTCATTCAGTAAGTTTGAGATCCGTGAGGAGATCGAGGGGGTGAGTTGAGGAGTGGAGAGATAGATCTGGGTGTCATCGGCAGTATGGTGGTATTGGAGATGGGCCCAAGAGTAGTGTCTCTCTCTCTCTCTGCTCTCTCTCCCCTTACTGGAGATGGAGGCAGACAATGGCTCCCACTGTTGGCAATCACAGCCTGTGAGGAAAGAGCGGGGGACAAGGTCGAGCTGCACTATGTGTGTCAATGGACAGACAGAGCCAGGCTCGGCATTGAGCATGCACGAGTGTCTCCATAGAAGGAGTGTCCTGATACAAGTATATGGGGTTGATTTACTAAAACTGGAGACTGCAAAATCCGGTGCAGCTGTGCATGGTAGCCAATCAGCTTCTAACTTCAGCTTTTTCAATTAAGCTTTTCCAAAAAAAAATACTTGGAAGCTGATTGGTTTCTATGTAGAGCTGCACAAGATTTTGCACTCTCCAGTTTTAGTAAATCAACCCCTAGGTGTCTGCTTTCATTTGACACAAGCTACTCTAAGTGTAATGTGCTCTGAGACAACTGTGTATTTTTGAATTCTACAGAGTTCGTAACTATAAAACTTTCTGCAAGAGCCTGATTGCATAGAGACAAGATGTTGGACTTCATCTTGGCAGTGCACAATTATTTTGCAAGACCCAGGTTGCAAGAAAATCAAGATGTTGGATTCCGAATGAGGCAGCTTTAAGGTAGACTATGAGAGAGTAGTAATAAATTGGGTCATCAGTGTTTAGCTTCTATGCATAGCAGAACAACAGCCAAGACCATTTCTCTTACTTTCAGATTCATAATTCATAACCCAGCACAGTTATGCGTTTTTGAAGATTCTGATCACATAAATCCTACCCATGGTAATTAGGTAAGATGCAGCCCCTTTTATTCAATTGGAAATGCTGGGAGCGTAGCAAATTATCTCTAATATAAAAAGTTGAGATCCACAATCAAATCTGTGTCATATCTGAGAGGGTCCCATCTATTCTGGGGGGGGGGGGGGGCTGCAGCATATTTCATCCAGGCCTAGAAGTAGGAGAAATACTTTTTTTTGTAGGTTTTATTTTTTCTTAATATTGTTTGTGAAACCGTATTAAAAATAAATTTTGCAACTTTCTATGCACTGCCCAGATAGTGATAAATATAACATTGTGCTTAGCAGCTACAACTGAAAGTGCGGTCTTCCATAAGCTCAAGGCATGTTTTAATTGCACTTTACACTACCAAGTTGAATAACGTGATACTCTAGAAATTGTTATTCTCATATGGGCTCATTTCTGCAATGCTTAATATTAGGATTTTGTATTTCTCAGGTAATTATTTTTGTAAAGATGTGATCACCATGAGAAGGACCTCGTTAAAATACAATTGTGTATATATTTATATATTCCTCGCCAGAACCAAGATATACAGTATATATATTATCTTGGGTATTTCTGATTTGATGGAACATTTTTTTTTTTTTTTTTTTACTGGCCAAAAGAAAAAATAAATAATTCCAGCCAATCGGGAAAGAAGGAAATTAAGGCATTTAAAACAGAAATTAAAGGGATTGTGAAGGCAGAAGGTTTTTTTTATCTTAATGCATTCTATGCATTAGGATAAAAAGCAGTCTGTGTGCCTCAGCCCCCCTAACACTTACCTAAGGTCCCTCTCTGTTAAGCGATGTCCACGAGTGTCTCAGCCATCCAAGATGCTCCCTCCTGATTGGCCGAGACACAGCAGCAGCGCCTTTGGCTGCCACTGCAGTCAATCAAAGTCAGCTAGCCAATCAGGATGGGGCCGGGTCAGGGCTCCATGTCTGAATGGACACAGGGAGCTGTGACTCGGCTCAGGTGCCCCCACAACAAGTTTCTTACTGTGGGGGCACTGAACAGGAGGGAGGTGCCAGGAGAGCCAAAGAGGGACCCGAGAAGAGGAGGATCGGGGCTGCTCTGCGCAAATCTACTGCAACAGAGCAGGTAAGTATAACATGTTTGTTATTTTTATAGTAAAAAAATATATACTTTACAATCACTTTAAGCAAAGTGGATTTTTACATCTGCTATCTAGGTATTGCTAGAAAGCTATCAAGCATTCAACCTCGCTGCCTTTTTTTACCCCACTGGATCAAATTAGTTAATGCTTTATTGGGCTTTTTTGCTTTCCTTAGGATCAACTGTGGGTATAGGATTTTGTATATGAATGTTTTCACTTAATTAGTGTGTACTGCAGCCGGTCCAACAGCAACCGGTCGTTCAGCCAGCTTCTGTCAAAGGGGCATGACTGAAAAAGGTCTGTCGAGCGACTCCTGATCAACAGTCTTAGCTAATGGCTAACATCACTGACTGGAGTGTTCTGGCGGTGGTGGCATCCCCCTGTCAGAACACAATAGAACAGAAGGGGAGATCAATGTACTAACATTGAATAGTTAGTACAGCGGCTCTGACCTGAACTGTCAGCTTTTTTCATTAAGCCCACTGGGTTGAACGGAAAAAAAAACTAGTAGTGTGTACTAGGCTTAAGCCCTCGTTCACACTGAACACGGCTTTGAAATTGTGCGAGTTGATCTAAACTCGAACAATTTCAAAGCCGCATTTCAGTCTGACTTCAGGGGTGACTTAAAAAGACATCTGTGTGGGTTCATGCACAGATATCTTTTGAAATCACCCCCCGAAGTCGCCTTAAGTAGTGCAGGAACTACTTTTGGAAATCTGAGCAGCATCGCAACGATTGGGACGCTCCTATTGCTGGCTTTAGGCTCCGATTTGACATGCTTTTTGACCTGTCAAATCGCATTTTAAATCACGTCGATGTGAAGGGGGCTTAGTTATCACCCAAGTGGCATCACATCACACCTATACCCTGAAGAAGGTTTAAAAGAGGGCAACACCAATATTATTTAGCAGAGAAAATCCAGCCTCGCTACTCTTTGCCAAAGCCAGGCTAGGCAATTTCTGAATAGATATAGGAGTGCCCCTAGACATACAATTGTTCCCCAGTCTGCCAGCAACCAGCCTCCTATTTATAGGCATCTTGCATTTGCTATCCATGGTAATAATACCATTTAAAACAAAATGGGAGAATAAACAGAGGCTGCAGCAAGGCAGCGTGGTCTTCAGAAAGGAGTTACAAACAGTGAGGCCAATAGCGTTGGAGCTTTAGTGTTGGGTCGCATAGAGCTTGTTAATTCGGGATCTATCTCAATACCTTATGCGTTATATATTGACAACATTGATAATCTTTAAGGGCACTTTTATACTTGGCAATTAATTCTAGCATTGTACTGATACTCGTTACCAGATAAAATCAAGTTCAAACTGTCTTCTCATCACATTCCCCTTTATAGAGGAACTGAACTGTGGAAACTCTGTTTAAAAAAGGGCTGGCAAAGTGCAAGGAGCTAACCAATAGTTTTGCCTGCGCTCTTCCTCACTTTTTCGATTACTGACTTACTAGGTCTCGTTCTGCACTCTTCATCAAGAAGCACACTAGTGACATCACCAAATCTCTCAAGACTAGCTTAAGAGGCAGTGATGGCTTAGAATTCGCACTGCAGATATACAGCTATGAGACTGTGGGTAGTCTAGTCAAGAGTTCCTAGGCCAGTAATGGCGAACCTTGGCACACCAGATATTTTGGCACTACAACTACAACCCATAATGCTCATGCACTCTGCAGTGTAGTTGAGCATCATGGGAAATGTAGTTCCAAAACATCTGGGGTGTCAAGGTTGGCCATCACTAGCCTAGGCACACTCACATACCAGGAAGTGCACTGCTATTTTTGAGGAGGAACTTTTGAGGAGGGTACATATTTCATTGTACTGCTTGGACAAAATTACTATTTGTAGGTGTACCCTATAACAGCAAATCTTCCATTTTTTGAGTTCAAGTCTCCTTTAAAACTTTCAAAATATTCTTGCTGAAGTATTTTGCCACCAATGTGCCAGACATACACATGCTGTGTTCTCGCTAAGACAGATTTTCTGTTTTTAAAGCATAACATTGATTAGAAGCACCTAGCCAGGAGCTCTGCCTACAGACAGCTGGCGTTTCTTGTGGGAGGCTTCTGTTACGTTATAGTCATGTTCTTCAATTAATTAGAAAAATAAAACAGCTGCCATAACTAAGGCCTGGATCATACCTGACTGGGCTGGAATTACCATGCAATTAAAGCCGTTCCATTGTAAGCACATTATAAATCATATAGATGGCCGTCGTACAAGAATTATGCATGATCGTCATGCAGAGTAATACATTTATTATCAGGGCACAAAAATATACACAATTAGAAGAACATGGAATTACAATTATGACTCTGGAGCCAGGTTACTGGCATTCTTCTCCTGCTGTGATCTACGGAAGCTGAAGCTTTGTTAGTGTGAATATTTCAAAGGTTATTCTGTCTATAATATTATCACGCATTTCTCTATGGCTGTCTTGAGTTTCTCAAAGATTCTGCACTTTATAACCTTTCATATGTATCTGTATATTTGTTTTTGAAAAAAATGTGATGTTTAAAATGAATTTGTAATGTTATAAATTGTTCAACCTAACAATACTCTTTAAGTGCATTTTTTTTTTGCCCTCATATGAATTTCCACAGGGTACTCTATCCAAGCAGCATGTTATGCAAAAGCTTTGACTTTAATGCAGAGCTAGGCCCATCCCCTCTGGAGCTAACTCCTACCTCCACCATTAAAAAGTCCAATAGAAGACCTTCTACTGGCAGTAGAGATTCTATTATTGGACTGTTTAATAGAAGGGACAAGGAGTCAACATAGATGAGGTCTGCAATAGTGTATTTTGGTTTTGTGTTGCCCTAAACAAGACTAAAATCGTGACCCCCATCTAAATTTGCCCCACCCCTTCCTGTTTAAGATCCACCCCTTCATCTGTAAACTCCACCCCTTCCTTTTTAGGCTCCACCTCTTCCTATTAGAGCTCCACCTCAGGAGTTAGTCAGAGACTGCGGACATGATACAGGAGTTGGTCAGAGACTGCGGACATGATACAGGAAATGGTCAGAGACTGCGGACATTATACAGGAATTGGTCAGAGACTTCGGACAGGACACAGGTGATGGCCAGAGACTGCAGACAGGATACAGGGGAGGGTCAGAGACTGCGGGCAGGATACAGGAGATGGTCAGAGACTGTGGACATGACTCCCCAGTAATGAATATTCATAGTCACCACAGGGAATAGAAAAGTCTCCAGCCATTTATTCACTATAATCACAGTGGGGAACAGCTTCAGTTCTAAAACAGATAAAAACTAAGATAAGTTACAGCATCTTCTGTAACACAATCATCCCTTTTTACTACCATAAGTCAAATAGTGTCAGCACTGCAATCCCACTGTCTATATCCCAACACTGTATATACTAGGAAATCAGAAAGAGATGCAGTGTAGCATTACTGAAGGAGAGTTCATATGGTGCCATGTGTGAACATCCACACCTATGGCAACCTGAGAAGACAGGGAACTAATAGAACAGGTAGTATCAGGTAAGCCATGTATGTAGCAGCCTTCACTTGTAGACAGTACATATTTTCCTGTTCTACACAATGAAAGAGTTTCTTTTTCTTGCTATTCGTCAATGATGTCCCTCTTCTTCTAATACAATAGCTTTTCACCATTACATCACTATGCTCCTGAGAGTGTGGAGGACCACTCAGAAGTATGTTAAAACCAACCATATCCCAAAAGCACTATGCCTAGGCTGATTCATGAATAGCCATGTGTGCTTTTTTTAACTATACATTTTTGTGGAATCTTTTTTAAATAATCGAAAAGCATAAGGAACCGTGGTCACAAAGTATACCATGGTACAAAACAGAAAATTTGCTTTTTCAGGAGATTAAGGCAGATTTAATATTCATAATATGGTCTTGAGTTCTCCATAGATACGCTCAAGGATGGTTAGCATTGATTGATGTGATATGCTGTGTTGGAAAACTTGAGTAGAGAGGAAGGAGCGGTAGGATAAGTGAGGTGGGGGGGGGATAAAGAATTGAAATATAAAACAGTAACTAGGAAAGTCCTTATTGGTAACGTGAGGTGCTTTTTATCACAAAAAAGTACATCTGAGATCAGGAAGCTTTAAACAGAGTTTGCGTGTCATGGCATACTTGTATAGCCTGGCCATCCTACCAGGTGATTCCCTTCATCAATTGTGGATGCCGGGATATCCATACAGATACTCTTAGAAGAATATACCCTTCTATATCTACAGATCAAATTCAAAGATTCTTTGCAGAACACAAAGCAGCCATTGTGCATTGACACAAAAAGTTGAGCACATTTTTAGATCACTGCCAAAATATTAATTTTTCATTATTATTATTGTTTATTATTGTTATTCATTTATTTTCTGTTTATGTGTATGTAGCCTCATTGGAACTGTAGAGATTAGATGAAAGCAGTCTTGGAGGTCCCTACATATTTTACCCATATTTATGACACATGTCTGCAGTGCTCTCTGTGCTCCCAATGGACTTCAGATGAATGGGTTTAACACTACTTCACCCTTATCCACCAGGGGAGCTGACAAGGAGAAGGAGCTCAAGAGACTTGGTGGTTGGCAACATTAAATCATGAGAGATTAATGCACTATTGGACTACAATTCCCAATGCACGCTTGGGTATAAAGAGAACGAGAGATGTATTTTCACAGGCTGAATACCGGGAAATGTCCTGTATTGCTGCAAGGAGACCGAGGTGTGCACATCTCTGCTCCTGCAGACACATCAACTTGAAATCACTCCAGGCAGAACCAGAAGTGAGTAGACATCTGCACAGTAGGACCCCTGATGCTGAACCGCTGGAACTGGTGAGAGGACATTGCTGCCATTTACCACGTTCCTGCTAGCAGAGACTGAGCACATAAGGAATGGCCATCTGACTAGAAGCATTAATTACTAGACATGTGCATTCGTTTTCGTCCGAATGCATTTTCGTCCGAATTTCAGGTATTTTCGTTATCGTTTTAACAAACGATAACGAAAGTGCAGAGTCTGAAAAACGAAAGATCCGACATAAACACATGCTTTATTTTCGTTTTCGTTGCTACAACAGTTCGATATAGATAGGAGATTCGACATGATGATGACAATAACAATCTGTGTCCATCAAACCTGTGGTCAATTGTGCCTAACCTTAACTCTATTAGTCCAAGATTATTCTACATAGAGAGAAAAGATTCGACGTAGAGAGAAAAGATTCGACGAAGGGGAGGAAAGATTCGATGTAGGGGAGAAAAGATTCGACGTAGGGGAGAAAAGATAAAAAAAATAATGATGATGATGAATGTTATTGGCTGATTGTAACCAAAAAGGAGGAGCAGTAAAATAGCTAGAACTAAGTACACACATACTTTGGCTTATGGTGTCTGTTGAAAGTTCTAAGAAGATTTGACGGAGCAGGTAAACTATACGGTGTCGTACAGTTTAGCTGCTCCGTCGAATCTTCTTTGAACATTCGACAGACACCATAAGCCTTTAATGACAGATTCGACCTTAATTTGGATTTTCGGACGAATGCAATTTTCAACGAAAAACGAAATGAATGAAAACGAATTTCAGGAGTAACTAAATAAATTTATTTTTCGGACGAAAACGAAATTCCGAAACGAAATATTTCAGTGTGCACATGTCTATTAATTACTGCATACAGACATTCATAGGACTGCTTATGTACACTGCTGCTAGGGCTAAAGACTGCTCACTCAGATAGCTGCTTCACAAGAACTTTGCCTATTGTCCATTGTAAGAGGTACCTATTTAGGAGGTCTTACATTTCATTGCTGCCATTCATATAGAGTGTACTGTAAAGTGGATATAGCCTACTGTTTACAGGGGAATTATCACAGTATTGATTATCATTGCTGTTAATGTCATTACTTTATGCTGATTTTGTGGATTACCAAGTTTACTCTAATTTAGCTGCATAGAAGTCCATTCTATGCTGCTATAGCCTAGTGAACATATTGGCTAGTGAACTGTGATTGACCTAATACTTACTCATTTATGTGCATACCACTATTTACTGCAACCAGTGACAATATATTGGGTAATTTTACCACTAAACAGTCTGATTTTTGGTTTTTCATACTGAACCTTATTTGTGTTCAAGGTATCTATATTTGTTCTCCCAGTAGCAATGCAGTATCTATTTATTGAACCTGGTGTGTCATTGGGGCTGAAGTCGAGTCAGCACAGAAAAACCAATATACCAAGCAGCTCCTGCGGGGGTAGTGCTACAACTGTATGAAATAAGGATAGATGACGAAAGAAAATAAAGTAGTAAACATTCTGTGAAAGGACTGAAGTTTTTGTTCATTGGAGGGTTGTATTTTACTAGTCACTCAAAAGATTTTTTTTTACATTCAGTGGAATGGAGCAGGAATCGATAACCCTTGAGATCCTTGCTGGGTTGAGTTGTGGCCCTACCTGAAGTATAGAAATACTTTTTGGAACGGACTTCTCTTGAAATGACCAATTACCTAAATAGCTAAAGTTGTGTAAAAATGACAGATACTCGAGAGAACAAAAAATTCTATTGGTTTTCTTATTAAATGTATTAAACATTATTATTATATTTATTTGTCCTTTTGCTAGGCAGTGAGGTCAGTGACTATTAAGACACAGTTGCCTGCCAGCCAGCATTAAAAAAGCTCTGATCATTTTTAAATACTGGAAAAATATATTCATTTCTTTTATGTGCTTTGAACAGTGACAGTTGGGGTCATAGCTCTGCAGTGAAGAGATGAGGCCAAATTAAATATGAGGCACTGATTTAATAAAGAGGTCATTTTCACTCTTGGTGGAGTGAGGTCTTTGCCACAAACATCCAATCATTTGCAGAAGAACTTCCTGTTTTTAATTATTTGTATGTGATTTGAAGCAATAACAAGAACATTACAACTTTTGGAAACAAAGAACAGAAAGCACATTCTGAAATGATGTTATAAAAAATGAGAGTTAAATTAAGAGATGGTTAAAAATTACAATCTTTTGGCAAATACTTGCCTATCCACAGATGTACTTTAACTGTGGTCAACTTTCTTGATCTGGGGGGCCTCAAGTGCGGCCCTCCACATCACCAAATGGCTGCAAATAAAATTCAGTCAAAGACGAATGGCATGATACAGGAAATGATCAAAGAGTGTGGACAAGAGATGGTCAGTGACCGCAGACATGGTGCAAGAGATGGTCAGTGACCGCAGACATGGTGCAAGAGATGGTCAGAGGCTGTGGACATACTGCAGGAGACTTGCAGAGATAGTGAACATGCTATAAGAGTTTTTGGAGAATGAGGACATTCTTCAGGAGACAGTCATAGACTGGAGAGAGATTACCTGAGGCCTCCAGGGATCATTGCTATAACAGGGCTCTAGGTTGGGCACCAGGGTACTATAATGTCTCAGATAAGGCAGCCAATGAAAACCCAGAATACAAGAGAGGCTACTGAAAGGAAAAAAAATGTTAAAATAACAATGGCCACTTTGGCATCTGGACCCTTGCTTTTGTCAGTGGGATCAATTATACGTGGTGGAAATTTTGTTTGAACATGTTATCTATGCTAGTGATGTCATGAACATTTTGGTTGTAATAATAGGTTCAAGTTTATGGTTAGCAGATGTGTTCAGACTAACAGTTAGATTTAGGGTATAACTCGATTTAGATTTTCTTCCACTAATACCATTGATGGGGCACTATTCCTCCTACTGGCACCATTGTTGGGTTACTATTTCTCCCACTGACACCAAAGACCGACACAATTCTTCCTAGTGATATGAATGAAGGGCACAATTCCTCCCAAAGACATAAATGATGGGCATCGTCTCATAGACCGCAATAATAGGTATAATTCCTCCTTTTGATACCAACAATGGGACATGTTTTTCCCACTAACACCAGCCATGGACTCAGTCTACATGAGAGTGATAACTCTACCTTGAATTCAGGCATAGTGCAGCATTGTTGCGACAACATGACAACAGGAAACTGCATTAGGTGGACTTCACTGGCAAGCTAATCAGGTATTGGTGGGACTTAGCAGGAGGACCAAGAGAAAACTATATATGCAGATGCACTTATATTTAAGAGTTGCAAAGCATATATTCCTCAACAAAGGGTATAAATCCAGTTTGTATGCACCAAATGCCTTTACATAACTCAATATTATCTAGTAAAAGTAGCAGTGACATCATCACTGTGCTGTATATAGCCTTTGCATAGAGCAGAGCTGTGGGGGGGGATCCAGCAGGCTTCACCCACTACAGACTGAGCAGAAAACTACAGGAGGGGGCAGAGACAAGACCAGTCACCCTGCACAAGGAGAGAGAGCAGCAGTGACCGGTCTTTATTACAGGCAGCTCCTGTACAGAGACAAAGCTTCATATTAGATTACTGCACATATCTAGAAGAAATACACAAAGCACACCAAGGTTCAAGTAAGGATACACATGGCTCTCTATAGACAGTATTGGATTATCTGAAAATCCAGCTTCAATGAAACATGACCTTGCTATAATATTGTGTTTATAATGTTACCTATTTGTAGCTTTAGCATAGCACCATAAAAGATGGCAGTTTGCTAAACAGCTTTGATTATGCATATCAAACTTTGGAGGTCTGAGCATGCTTCTGTATTTGTTATTATACTAAAACAATTTTCAAGGCTTTCCTGGGTATTGAATGCTGAGTAAAATGTGTACCAAAACAACAATGGAGAAACTGAAAAAAAAGTAGGCAGTGGGTTGTTTTCTGTGATTTTTAAATAGGCTAGAACCATCTGCACAGTGCAGAGTCAGTAGATTGTTGAATTACATTTTTTTTCACTCTCCTGAACATATGCATGTAGAATTCTTCAGATGGATCAGCGATTTTTCTAATTCGATCAACTATTCTAAAATCAAACATTTTTGACAGAGATAAATGACTAGAGATGGGCAAATCATTCCACACAAATTCAGATCTTCCATGATCACAATAATTTATCATATAGGAATAGAAGGTATGGAGGAATTACCATCATAGTAGGGCATGTGACCACAATGGGGCCTAGGAGTAAAGTAGGTGCTTACTGTCCCTTAACAACCTTCCCCTTATTAAAAAAAACCTCCAAGCACTGGCAAGTACTTTTATTATGGATAGGTCAGCAACAGGCAGCTCAGTATTCACATAACTGCAGGTTCTGCTTTTTAATAAGTAATCCATTTCCCCTTCCGTACCCCTCAGCCCTGTTTTCAGTTCCCCTGTACCTCCCAACTCTATCCCAAGTTCTCCTGCACGACCTATGTCTTTTTCTTGTACCCCTAAGCCCTCATGTATTTCTCATGCCTTTGTCCAATTCTTCGCTACCCCACACCCTTGAGTTCTCTTGTTCTCTTGTTTCCTGTTCTTTACTGCTCATTCCTGTCATTGTCCTATATCTCTCAACTCTGTTTCCAACTCTTCTTGGCCACCCACCCATGTTTCCTGTTCTTCTGTACTGCCCATTCCTGTCTCCAGTTGTCCTATATCTCTCAACCCAGTTTCCAGCTCCTCTTGGCCACCCACCCTTGTTTGCTGTTCTTCTGTACTGCTCTACCTTTCTATATTTTACATTTACCCTTCACCTCTGTCCCTAGTTCTCCTGTACCTTTTACTCTTGTCTCTAGTTCTCCTATACCCTCAACCCCTCCGCAAATTTTCCTCTAAACCTCACCCTGGCTGTCTCCAGTTTGCCTGCACCCCTAACCACTGGCTTCAATTGTCCTGTACTCTTCAATTACAAGTTCTCCCGTATACCTCACCCCTGTCCCCAGTTCTGTACCCCCACCTCTTCCCCCAATTCTCATACAAATTTCACCCTTGTACCCAGATCTCCTTCACCACCACCCCTGTCACCAGATCTCCTGTACGACCCTTCCTGCCTCTTGTTCTTGTGTACTGCCACCCTTGTCTCCAGTTCTCTTGTTCCCCTCACTTTTTTCTCCACATCTCCTGCACCCTCACCCCTGTCTCTGTATCTCTTTTACCTCCCACCCATGCCTCCAGGTTTCCTGCATCCCTCAACCCTGTATCATGTTCTCCTGTACTGCTATTTCCCCGATCTTCTGTATCACTCACCCTCATCTCCAGATTTTCTGTACCCTTCACCCTTGTCTCCAAATTATCTGTACCTCTCACCTGTGTCTCCAGTTCTCTTGAACCTTTTTTGTAAGCCTGTCTAATATTAAGGGAAGGGACTATACAACTCACTCAGTACAGAGAACTTTTTTCAGGAACTTCAGGTCAGCCATGTACAGAATGGGGCAAAACTAGCTGAAAAATGAGGGCTAGTGTTCCAAGAGAAGTACTCTGCAGGTTTGCATCAGTAAAAACTTCTTGTAGTCAGATATTGGGTGGAGATGAGTCACAGAGATACGGAATCAAAGTTCATGGTTATTCATCACATCTTCAAACTTCAAGCAGCCACTCATGCAGCATTTCTTTAATGGATGGATCGTGGACTGCTACGGGTATCTTCCTTATACGATTCCAAACCTGGTATGCTCAAATAATGTGCGGAACTCTCTACGGAATACCACCTTTCACAGCTTCACTTCTTTTACTACTACCAAATAATCGGCTATGTTAAAACATGTAATAATACCTGGACTGATCCTTTTCAAGAGTAATTTATTGATTCAGCTATCCGCCGACACGTCTATTCCATTTCAGATTTGTATTCTCAAGCGATCTCTCATCTAGCTAAATCACGTCCACTAACTTTGTCCATGGCATGGTCCAAAGATAGACCCGACAAAAAAAAAAAATCTCCAAACTTAGAAGGGGTGGTGAATGATGGTGGAGACTTTCTGGATTCACTAGTTTGGAATATTGTCCCCGTAAGGCTTGAAACATGACTTTGATATATATTTATTTTTGTAACTTTTTTTTTTGGGCGGTCTCATTTTGAAAAATTCTACAATGCAGGTAGTCTTCTCATAGGTAACTCAGTAACGATGGAGCTACCATGTCACGCATCTTTAAGTTTTTATACTATACCTTGATTGTTTAAATATATATGTATATATATATATGGATATTCTATATATATTTATATACCTATATACTCGAGTATAAGTCGTTCCGAGTATAAGTCGAGGCCCTAATTTACCACAAAAAAATGGGAAAAACGTATTGACCCGAGTATAAGACGAGGGTGAGAAATGCACAGCTACTGTAAGTGGAAAAGAGGGTCAACAATGCCCATTTGCGGCATCACTGTGCCCATTTGCATGCCTCACTGTGCCCATTTGCAGCCATAGGTCCCCTGAACTTCAAACTCGGCAGTTAAGGGTTCCTAGATGCCCCCTAGCTGCAGCCAAAATTTGGGGTCTCTGAACCCAAAGGGTCCTGAAATGACATTGCTGCAGATAGACACAGTTGACCGAATTTGGGGCCCCGTATCTCGGGGCCACTTAGTGCTAAGAACCCCAAATATGGTGTGCAAACCCAGTGGAACTAGCACCATACAATCTCCAAATCTGGGGTTCCTAGCACCAAGTGGCTCTGAGATATGGGGCCCCAAAGTCGGTTCAGAAAATGTCAAGCACTTTTCTGCAGCAGAGAATGACATTTTCCGAACCGATTTTGGGGCCCCGTATCTCAGGGCCACTTAGCGCTAGAAACTTCAGCTTTGGATATGTTATGGCACTAGATCCACTGGGTTTGCATACCAAATTTGGGGTTCCTAGCACTAAGTGGCCCTGAGATACGGGGCCCCAAAGTCGGTTCAGAAAATGACATTTTTTGCTGCAGAAAAGTGCTTGACTCGAGTATAAGTCGAGGGGGGCACTTTCAGCACAAAAAAATGTGCTGAAAAATTCGACTTATACTCGAGTATATACGGTACGTATATATATATATATATATGTATATATATATATATATATACACACACACACACATACACATGTATACATATACACAGTTGTGCTCATAAGTTTACACACCCTAGCAGAATTTATGATTTCTTGCCCATTTTTCAGAGAATATAAATGATAACACAAAACCTTTTCTACCAACTCATGGTTAGTGTTTGACTGAAGCCATTTGTTATCAATCAACTGTGTTTACTCTTTTAAAATCATAATGACAACAGAAACTACCCAACTGACTCTGATCAAAATTTTACATACCCCAGTTCTTAAAGGAGAAGTCCAGCCTGAGCTTTTTAGGCTGGACTCCTCCTATGGATCACAGGAGTGCAATTCGTTTTGCACTCCTGTGACCCGTTTTCAGCAGAGAGTGGTCTGAACTCTGCTCTCGGTTGATTTCACTGCCATCAGTTGAGGCAACGCATCATCCCGACTTCCAAATCTGGATCCGCCAGCTGCCTTGATTTATGGCAGTCTCAGCATCTCAATGAGCCGCTGAAACAGCCTCTCCCCGCCCCTCCACAGCTCAGCGCTCCAGTGAGTGTAGAGAAGCAGAGAGGAGAGATGCTGACAGTCAGCAGCTTTTCTCTCTGGGATCTGTGAGAACCGAGCCATAGGCGATGTTCGGTGGCTCGGTTCTCAGTGCAGAGATGGTGGGGGACAGCTGCAGCATCGGTCTGATGCTCCAACCACCGAATGAATGAAGTAGAATGAAGTATGAATCAAAAAAAAAAAAAACATACTTCTCTTCTAATACCGTATATTAACATCAATGACAGCTTGAAGGCTTTTGTCGTATTTGTGGATGAGGCTCTTTATCTTCTCAGATGGTAAAGCTGCCCATTAGTCTTGGCAAAAAGTCTCCAGTTCCTGTAAATTCTTGGGCTGTCTTGCATGAACTGCACGTTTGAGATCTCCCCAGAGTGGCTCAATGATATTGAGGTCAGGAGACAGAGATGGCCACTCCAGAACGTTCACTTTATTCTGCTGTATCCAATGACAGGTCGACTTGGCCTTGTGTTTTTCTCATGTTGGAATGTCCAAGTACATGTCCATGTGCAGCTTCCTGGCTGATGAATGCAAATGTTCCTCCAGTATTTTTTAATAACATACTGCATTAATCTTGCCATGAATTGTTAACAAATTTCCTGTGCCTTTGTAGCTCACACATCCTCAAAACATCAGCGATCCACCGATCCAGCAATCCACCTCCATGTTTCACAGTAGGAATGGTGAACCTGCCATCATAGGCCTTATGTAACCTTTATGGTTGTGGCCAAAAAGCTCAATTTTGGTCTCATCACTCCAAATGACTTTGTGCCAGAAGGTTTGAGGCTGGTCTCTGTGCTGTTTGGCATATTGTAAGTGGGATACTTTGTGGCATTTGCATAGTAATGGCTTTCTTCTGGCGACTCAACCATGCAGCCCATCTTTTTTCAAGTGCCTCCTTATTGTGCATCTTGAAACAGCCACACTACATGTTTTCAGAGAGTCCTGTATTTCACCTGAAGTTATTTGTGGGGTTTTCTTTGCATCCTGAACAATTTTCCTGGCTGAAATGTTAGTTGGTCTACCTGACCGTGGTTTGGTTTCAACAGAACCCCTCATTTTCCACTTCTTGATTAGAGTTTGAACACTGCTGATTGGTATTCTCAATTCTTTGGATATCTATGTATATCCCTTTCCTGTTTTATACAGTTCAACTACCTTTTCCCCGCAGATGCTTTGACAATTCTTTTGCTTTCCACATGACTCAGAATCCAGAAACGTCAGTGCAGCACCGCATGAAGGATGCAAGGGTCTGTCAGGAGTCCAGAAACTCATTGACCTTTTATACACACACACTAATTACAAGCAAACAGATCACAGGTGAGGGTGGTTACCTTTAATAGCCATTCAAACCCCTTTGTGTCAACTTGTGTGCATGTTATCAGGCCAAAATCACCGGGGTATTTAAACTTTTGATCAGGGTCATTTGGGTAGTTTCTGTTGTCATTATGATTTAAAAAGAGTAAACACAGTTTATTGATAAGAAATGGCTTCAGTCAAACACTAACCATGAGTGAAAGAAAAGTTTTTTGTGTTATCATTCATATTCTCTGAAAAATGGCCAATAAATCATGAATTCTGTCAGGGTGTGTAAACTTATGAGCAAAACTGTGTGTATATTTATATATATATATATATATATATATATATATATATATATAAAATCTCACAAAAATGAATACACCCCCCACATTTTTGTAAATATTTTATTATATCTTTTCATGTGACAACACTGAAGAAATTACACTTTGCTACAATGTAAAGTAGTGAGTATACAGCTTGTATAACAGTGTAAATTTGTTGTCCCCTCAAAATAACTCAACACACAGCCATTGATGTCTAAACCGCCGGCAACAAAAGTGAGTACATCCTTAACTGACACCTTATGACAAAGAACTCTCTGAGGATCTGAAAATAAGAGTTGTTAC
This sequence comes from Lithobates clamitans, assembly GCA_037952925.1. Lineage (NCBI taxonomy): Eukaryota > Metazoa > Chordata > Amphibia > Anura > Ranidae > Lithobates > Lithobates clamitans. The sequence continues at coordinate 299,956 of JBBGZY010001550.1, read as the reverse complement.
GCTACATAAAGATGGGCTAGGCTATAAGAAGATTGCCAAGACCCTGAAACTGAGCTGCAGCACAGTGGCCAAGACCATACAGTGGTTTAACAGGACAGGTTCCACTCAGAACAGGCCTCGCCATGGTCGACCAAAGAAGTTGAGTGCATGTGCTCAGCGTCATATCCAGAGGTTGTCACATGAGTGCTGCCAGCATCGCTGCAGAGGTTGAAGGGGTGGGGGGTCAGCCTGTCAGTGCTCAGACCAAAAGCCACACACTGCATCAAATTGGTCTGCATGGCTGTTGTCCCAGAAGGAAGCCTCTTCTAAAGATGATGCACAAGAAAGCCCGCAAACAATTTGCAAGTCTTGTGGTCTGATGAGACCAAGATAAGCTTATTTGGTTCAGATTGTGTCAAGCATGTGTGGTGGCAACCAGGTGAGGAGAACAAATACAAGTGTGTCTTGCGTACAGTCAAGCATGATTATAGGAGTAATGAACTGAAGAAAACAGCTGCACACCAAAGAATTAATCCAACATGTTTTTTTTCCAAAACATGACACTCGACAACCACAAGGACAAGGTTACAGGACCCAGGAGGTGACGCGTTTCACACTTTGGTGTGCAGCCGTTTTTTTCAGTTCATTGATTTTTGGTGAAAAGCCGTGGTATTGCACCCAGCACCATTTGGACTGCAGTGATTGCTCCCCTGGAGCGGAGTTTCCTTCTTTGAATGATTATGTGAGTGTCATGGTCTGGGGCTGCATAAGTGCTGCAAGCACTGGGGAGCTACAGTTCATTGAGGCAACCAGGAACGCCAACATGTACTGCGACATACTGAAGCAGAGCATGATCCCCTCCCTTCAGGGACTGGGCCGCAGGGCAGTATTCCAACATGATAACGACCCCAAACACACTTCCAAGATGACCACTGCCTTGCTAAAGAAGCTGAGGGTAAAGGTGATGGATTGGCCAAGCATGTCTAAAGACCTAAACTCTATTGAGCATCTTTGGGGCATCCCCAAATGGAAGGTAGAAGAGTGCAAGGTCTTTAACATCCACCAGCTCCGTGATGTCGTCATTGAGGAAGAGGCAGTGGCAACATATGAAGCTCTGGTGAACTCCTTGCCCAAGAGGGTTAAGGCAGCTAGTGCTGGAAAATAATGGTGGCCACACAAAATATTGACACTTTGGGCCCAATTTGTACATTTTCACTTAGGGGTGTACTCACTTTTGTTGCCAGCAATTTAGACATTAATGGCTGTGTGTTGAGTTATTTTGAGGGGACAGCAAATTTACACTGTTATACAAGCTGTACACTCACTACTTTACATTGTAGCAAAGTGTAATTTCTTCAGTGTTGTCATGAAAAGATATAATAAAATATTTACAAATGTGAGGAGTGTACTCACTTTTGTGAGATACTGTATATATCTATATATAATATAGACATAGACAATCACAGCTCAAACCAGACGGATGTCAGGCTGAGAGAATGCCAATTTGTTGATTCAGTCAAAGTTGTTGAGCCACATTAGTAGTGAGTGGGCAGTAATTGTATCTTAAAGGGATAAGCGTTTGAAGGCATATAAGGCTGGTTCAAATCTTTACCCCATCTAGCACTCACAATCTCATTCACACCCATATTCAGTATGTCACCCAGTCCAGTTTTCTGTTTCCTTTCTTGTTGCAGTGGTCTATAGCCGCACTCAACTCTCACACTAAAAACACTATAGCAATGAACACTGCGGCAAACCATGAACATTTGCTTAGGTCAACTTGTGAGGGTTCTTCAAGTAGAACAAAGGATCTGAATTATAGGGAGGGACGACAGAGCTGTAATGTCAAAGTGCATGAGATAGATGTCAAGAGTTTATACAGAGTGTACACAATGCTTCTCTTCAATAAGGAGTCAGATCATATTCATTTCTGTTTCTGGCTTTTATTAATTTCAATAAAGAAACATTTTTCATGACTGCTTGTGGTACAGGCACTCCATCAAAAATACAATAGAGTGGAACGCTGCAGCAAACGTTATATGAATGTGTTGGGTCGGATCAGATCACATCTCATAAATGTATGTATGGGGCTCTCAGCTTACAGTATGGTGGAGTCAGGGTAAAGTCGTGGGCAATATTATAATATTTATTGTTACTGGCATCTTAATGTCACCTCTAGACTAATGCCGCGTACACACGATCAGAATTTGGATGGTTTTTCGGACGGAATTCTGCTTAAGCTTGTCTTGCATACACACGGTCACTCCAAATTCCCACCATCAAGAACGCGGTGACGTACAACACGTACATCGGGACTAGAAAACGGAAGTTCAATACCCAGTGTGCCACCCTTTGGGCTCCTTCTGCTAATCTCGTGTTTATCTCGTGTTAGTAGAAGTTTGGTGAGAGACGATTTGTGCTTTTCAGCCTCGTGCTTTTCAGTCCGTTACTGCTTTTCATTTTGTGCTTGTGGGTTTGTATCTGGTTTTCAGTGCATGTAGTCAGTTCGTATATGTTTCAGTGCGTTCCTGTCCACTCGTTTCTGATTTTCAGCTCGCTCTTCACAGGCCTTTCTGTTCTTCAGTGCGTTCTGTTCGTTCTGACCGAGCCGTTTTGAAGCCATGTTCAAAGTACGTGCTCGTTGTAGAGTTCAGGGGCTTGGTGTTGGGGTTCTAGCTTTTACCCAAGCCCAGTCCATGAACAGGGTGGGGAGGAGTTCATGGACCAAGAATTGGTTGCTCCAGCGTGACCAATTCTCTCAAATGCCTTTGCTGTGGCAGATCCAGAATAATAACAAGGATAATTTCAGGAATTTTCTCAGGATGACGCACCCCGTTTTTCACCATCTGTTGGCTTTGCTGACCCCTTATATTACCAAGCAGGACATCTGTGTGCGGCAAGCCATCACTCCCGAACAGAGGCTAGTCGCCACACTGTGGTACTTGGCGATGGGGAGAAGTCTGCAGGACCTCAAGTTCTCTACAGGCATCTCCCCCCAGGCTCCGGGGATCATTATTCCAGAGATCTGTTCTGCCATCATTCAGGTCCTGCAGAAGGACTATATTACGGTAAGTTTTCTCCTTTAACATCACATTCTATGCATTTAATGCATGCTAATGTTTTTTATTTCTTTCATCATTCCTTAATTACCATGATTGTAATATGCTGTTAATGTCCCCTTTGTGCACATGCATGCTGTAAGCTTTTAATGCTCCTTTTTTGTCCTTCATGCATATTTGCCTTCACTAACCTCCCCAGCATGCTATCCTGGGTCCATATACACCTAGCCTAGTCACTTAACAATGTATTTTGTCAGCTCCTTTGTAGTGCTTTACCCTAAACACAGAGTGCCAGAAGCTTTTTTGGGGGGTCCAAAACTCATTTATAACCCTCCCCCTCCCTAAATTTTTTTACAATGGGCCATCAGATGGGGTGAGGAATCTGATAAGTGGACCTTATATTTTTGTCTTTAAACACTCTTTAAAATAAATGTTTATACTGATGTTGGCCAAGAATGTTTGTGTCTAATCTGCTTGCAATGTTATGTGCAAAAGTGCTAATATTTTTTTTCTTTTTTGACTCCACAGTTTCCTTCAACGCCACAGGAATGGCAGACCGTGGCTTCCAAATTTGCTCAGCGTTGGGACTTTCCTAACTGGGGAGGGGCAATCGATGGGAAGCGTGTCCATATCATCCCACCACCCCACTCGGGGTCATACTATTTTAATTATAAGGGTTCCAATAGTATTGTTTTGATGGTGGTGGTGGTGTCGGCGACATACGAGTTTCTCTATGTGGACGTGGGAAAGAATGGCCGGATGTCGGATTGTGGAGTCTTTGCTCAGACCGAGTTCTGCCGACATCCCCAGAGTGGTGGCATGGGATTTCCACCTGTGGAAGAGAACGTTGAAGGACTCCCATTTGTTTTTATTGCTGATGACGCATTTGGTCTGGGTGATCACCTGATAAGGCCATTCCCCCAGAGGACCCTCACCTCGGAGAAGGGGGTTTTTAATTACCGGCTGGCCAGAGCCAGAAGAGTCGTGGAGAATGCCTTTGGGATAATGGCCAACCGGTTTTGCCTATTTCTTACGGCTATTAATATGGCGGAGTACAAACTGAACCACATAGTTCTAGCATGCTGCATACTTCACAACTTTTTAAAGAGAAATGCTCCTAATTATGTTGCCTCAGTTCGGCCTGAGGCTGGACTTCCAGAAACTACAATGACAGCCCTTGAAACTGTCTGTCCTGTCTTGCCCCCCTAAAGCGCAAGTGAAATGCGTCAAATATATGTAGATTATTTTACGGGTAGGGGGGCCATTGCTGTGCCAGCAAATTTGCAAATAGTTTCTATTTTATTTGATAAAATCTTGATTTTAATTTACTGCTTGTGTTTCTTTTAGCTGTCTCCTAGGTTCTCCTAGTGCAGTTGTAGTGCCAAGTGGTTTTTCCATTATTAAATAGCCCCCATTTCACTGTAAACACCAACTTAATACAAAAACTGGTATTGAGCATTGAAAGAAGAAGCCACATATTGTTGAGTATAAACCCTTCACTCCATGAACATGCACATGTGCGTTAAAAAACATTTTTTGGTAAAAAAAAAAACACATCTTGGTTTTATAAAGTTTTAGTTTGTAATTATTTTTTTTTTTTACATAAACAGGCATGTTTCAGAACGTAACATACACAACTCAGGAACTTACCAAGTTCAACATTGAAAAACTGAAGGCAATATCAGACATTATAGTGTCAAAAATGTGTTGATCTTGCCTTCATCAGATGGGGTGATGTCACCTCTGTAAAGGCCAAATTTTGAAGATACACACAAATTGGGAGTCAAACTGGGGATTTCCCTCCTGATCCCATGCCTAATGTCAACATGTGCTATCTCCCATCATGGGGGATCAATGGACGTGTTTTGGGGGTGCAACCACTTCCTCTCACCTACTTTAGTTGGGAGAAAGGGGTTGCACCCACACAACGCGTACATTTTTTATCCCCTGATGGCAGATAGCACATGTTGACACACTGTGTGCATCTTCAAAATTTGGCTTTTAAAATGCGTCAAAAATGGATAAAAATTGGTCGAAAACAACAAAAAAAAGGTGTCATTTTGTGGTTATTTAGATTCTTCCTAGTACATAAATCATGTTCATGTCATGTATTTAGTTGGCGAACGAACAATGTTTACTACGAACGATTACTGTGCCCACGAGCCTGAAAGTAGCCTTTAGTCAAGTAGTATTTTAAACTGTACAACAGTAAAGAAAGCACATGGGAGCAGCATGCAAGTAATAATAATAAAAATAATAATAATTATAATAATAGGGACACATGACAACTACTTACTTTTTAGAAGCACTTTCTTGATCCTTCTGTACTGATCCTGCTCCCTCAATTTCAGGTCTGACCAGCGTTTCCTCAATTTCTCCTTGGATTGTCATTTCCCAAAATTCCTGTGTAGACTCTTCACAACTTTAGTCATGATCTTGGCCTTTCTCACATTTGGGTTTAGGTACAGTCCATACATCCCATCATAGTTGGCCCTCTTCAAGATGTCCACCATCTCTATAAAGGCCATATTTGAGGCCTTAAATCTCCTGTGGGATTGGGACATTTCGGGCTCTGGGCTTTCCTCCTCGTTACTGCTATTATGCACCTGCTGTGCCTCTGACATGTTCCTCTCCCACTGCGAAAGAGAAGGGGCAGAGAATATTCTAGAAAGAACGCCAGGGGCGGGCGGAGTTTCACGCATGCGCAGTGTATATAAAGCTAACACGCGTGTGTCGTAAGTACGATCTGTGAGTGGAGGAAGCGCTGAACATTATAACGAAGGTAACATTTTAACTTGGGACATCAGTGGCCTATTCGAGATTGAGGCCTATATTGGGATAAGAAGGAGAGTTTAGCCTGATATTAGTGTTTTTGTCTTGTGTTTTGTCTTGCAGCAAATATGAAACAATTCAAAGACCCGGAATTCATGGGCCAGTTCATAGACAGATACAGGGATACAGAAATTTGTGGGAGGTTAAAAACCCCTTATGTCGAAATAAACCAGCTAGGATGGCATCGCTGGAGAAACTGCTGCAATTTGTGAAGACGCAGGTCCCCGACGCAGACATTGAGTTTGTGGATAAGAAAATTGGTAGCTTGAGAAGCAAGTATAGGAAGGAGCTTAATAAGGTCCAAGCTTCCATGAAATCAGGAGCAGCAGCAAAGGATGTGTATGTACCCAGTCTGTGGTACTACAATAGGATGCGGTTTCTGGAAGACCAGATTGAAGCCAGGGAATCACTTTCTACACTTCCATCCACCCTTCCCTCAACCCCAGCTGAGGCTTCCGAGGACCAACATGGGCCTTCCATCCTGGAAGAAGTTGAGGAGCCCAGCTGGAGCCAGGTATAGTATTTTTTAACATATTTATTGTCCGAAAATTATTGTTAACTAGATGTTATTATTGATAACAAATGAATGATTTAACAAAAAGTGTTTTACATATCAGTAGACAGTAGTGACCAAAAATGATTGTGATAAGAATGAAAAATGCTGGTCTCAGAATGATAGTCTTTTCTATTTATTAACATTCAATTTGCAACAGTCATGAGCTGAAAATTGTGTGTGATTGATGAACCAAAAACTAAAACAATGTCCATTTTTCATACACAGGAAGACCTCAGCCAGGACAAGGCTCTGGAATGTGGCAGCCAGGAGGAGGCGGGGGTAAGTGTCAGCCATGAGGAGGCGGGGGTAAGTGTCAGCCAGGAGGTGGCGGGGGTAAGTGTCAGCCAGGAGGTGGCCAGGCCCAGTAGCCTCACCCAATCCCAGGTGCCTCCCCTCTTACAACAAAAAACGGCCAGGAAGGCAGCACTGGGCCTCATTAAGGACGGTAATGCGGCCTTGAAAACACCCCCCAACGCTAAAGAGGCCTATGGTTGCTATGTAGCTGCAAGATTGCAACAAATGGAGGAGGGCCAACGCCTCATCTGTGAGCAGATTATTTTTTAGGCCCTTCATAAGGGGTTGAGGGGCCAAATGAGTAATAACATGCACTTATGTGAGCTCGCCCATCCTCCTCCTCCTGCCACAACAAGTCTACCTCCAGAGCCACAGCCTCCAAGGAAGGCTGCAGGGAAGTGTGGAGGGAAGGCTGCAGGGAAGACAAGAAAGTGATGGCCTGGGTTCAGTCTGATCTGACAGAAGACGCAGGCTGTTGTAGTATCACAGTATGGGGACATATATGTCATCTGCTGCTGTTCATGATCTCTGGGAGTCCTGGACCAGATTGTGCTCCCTATTATATGGACTTCTCAGGCTACCAATTTTTAGTTACAAAGAGTTGATGTGTGCCCTGGGGTACAAAGGCTTCGCAAATTCAAGGAGTTTCTCCAGCGTTGCCTTCCTCTTTATTTTGTTATGAGCCGGAATGAATGGAGATTTTTTAATATGAAAATACTTGCCTATGTGTTTTTCTTCAAATAGGACAGTTTGTTTGTGAGTAGGCAGGTACATTTCAAAAATACAATGTCTAATTAACAAGAGACAACAATCAACCTCCTTGAGCTTTAAAAATACACAAAAAAAAATTATGGAGATTACTAAAAAATAATTTAAATATAATCAAAAAAACAGGAGATCTTGATTAAAAAAAAAAAAGAAGATGACTATAAAAAATCATTCTAAACATTATTATGGAGATCTGGCTTTAAAAACAAAAAAGATTATTCAGGAGATCAAGAGAAATATTAAAGAAATCAGTTTGTCAGAACTGTGTGAAAATCAGCAGCAAAACAAATTCATTCTTCTAGCATTATAAAGAACAAAAGGATGCGCTGCATTAAAAGATCTCAAAATTTACAGCGTGACGAATGTGCTATCTCCAATACGAACAGTAGTTTTACCAGACCGAGCGTCCAAATTGCATACAGACAAACACATTTTCGGATAGAAACTTTTCCCGACCGAAAAATAGAGAACCTGCTCTCAATCTTTTGCTGTCTGGAACTGCGCCAGCAAAAGTCCGATGGAGCATACACACGGTCTCAATTTCCAACCAAAATCTCTCATCGGACTTTTGCTGGCAGAATTTCTGATCGTGTGTACGGGGCATTAGAGATGATCGTCAAACAAAAAGATAAATGGACAGATGAAATACATACATATGAACTATTTGTATTCGGGGCTGGACTTAAATTAGGAACAGATGATCTTTTTCTTATATAGTTATGGTCACACTTTTCTTTCTCATCTTATCTGAAATATTGGCGTCATCTCAAACAAGCTTATTTAAGCATTGTCACAATATTGTAAGCATGGTCATGGGCCAATAAAACAAGAAACAGTTCTCTATAAAAGAGGTTATTCTAGGGTACTATGAATACAGGGTCCAGTGATGGTAACCTGGCCCGCCCTGCACTTTCTCATTTTTTTTCTGACATATATTCAACTTAACAAAAAGTCACGACATCACACTTACCCTGTTTCCCCGAAAATAAGACCTAGCGTGATTGTCGGTGATGGCTGCAAAATAAGCCCTACCCCCCAAATAAGCCCTAGTTAAAGTCCTTGTAGGTCTTATTTTCAAGGTAGGGCTTATTTTCAGGGAAACAGGGTAGGGCTTATTTGGGGAGTAGGGCTTTTATTGCAGCCATCACCGACAATCACGCTAGGTCTTATTTTCGGGGAAACAGGGTATATATCGATCAGCCATAACATTATGACCACCCATCTAATATTGAGTAGGCCCTGACCCATCGAGGTGTGAACTCCACTAGACCTCTGAAGATATCTGGAACAAGTCATTAGTAGAAGTTTCTTTAGACTCCATGCACATTAGTGTTTTTTTAAGCTCCTAGAAGCTTGTTAATAGCATTTTTTTCTGCTCCTAGAAGCTAAATAGTTTTATCCAATGTGTCCATGCACACTACTTTAGGCTATTAGCACTTTTGAGCTTCAGCATCTAGGAGCAGAAAAAAAATTGTTTTTGTAGAGTTTTTGGGAGCGTTTTCCCGGCAGAAAAAATGCTACTAAACTGCTACCAGCTTTTTTCGAGCAGTTTTTTTTTTCTTCATGTACTGTAAAAACACTAATAATACACTAACACTGCTAAGCAGTGGCGGCTGGTGCTCAAAATTTTTGGGGGGGGGGGTGCAAACAAACTGAAAAATTGTGAGAAAAAACCCCATCAATGGCGGCTTCACTGTACCATCAATTGCAGCCACTGTGCCATCAATCGCAGCCACTGTGCCATCAAACGCAGCCACTGTGCCCACCAAAACGCTGCTACTGTGCCCATCAAACGCAGCCACTGTGCCCATCAATCTAATCAGGTGCTTCAAAACCACCCCCCGCCGCTGTATTTCAGGCGCCCTGTGCCCGAAAAGGGGCCGGGAGCCTGAATAGGGGGTGGCAGCGGTGGCCGTAGATAGATTCATGCATTGCATGAATCTATCTATTGGTGATAGAGGGGGTGGCAGGAGAGAGGGGGTGGGGCCCATGTGCCCTTATGGATGCACCGCCACTGCTCCTAAGCACTCCTAAAAGCTTCTAAAAGGCTACTAGAAACTGGTGTTCTGCCGAAATAGCCAACCCGTCAAAATCTACAATCACGTAACATCCGGTGACTCTCTAGCAGCTGTAATTGGTGATTTCGAGGAGTTGGCTGTTTTGACAGAACACCAGCAGTGTATATACTACAGTACACGAGGAATTTGCTGTTTTAACAAAACACCGGCTAAGTAGGAAAAAAGTTGTCGCCGTCTTGAAGGCGGCCATGTTGTTGGTTATTAGCGGGAGGACTAACAATGTCCACTCATTATGCCATGTACCGTAGTGTATACGCTGCCAGTGTTCTGTGAAAACAGGTAACTCGTCCAAATCTCCAATTACAGCTGCTGGAGAGTCACTGGAAGTGGTTGGAGATTTTGGCGAGTTGGCTGCTTTGGCAGAACACCGGCACAAAAACACTATTATCAGCATTTTTCATTTAGCTTTTTTTTTTTTTCTAGCGTTTCTGAGCATATAAAAAACGCTAGTGTGCATGGAGCCTCAAAGTGTCATTAAAGGGTAACTTCACTTTCGTTGGGAAAAAAAATAGCAAATAACGAAAAAATAATATAGCGTATATAATTGCAACACAAGTCATATTGTAATTGAATGTTATTAAAAATGATCTTTCCTTTTCAATCTGCAGCTCTGTAATTTTCAGAAAATGAAATGCAATATGGCTACCTGGAGCTACCAGAGTGTGTACTGACCACTCCCCAGAAACATCATTTCCTGATTGTGTGATTGGCTCCCCAATTTTCCCAGAAATCTGTCCTAAGATACAAATCAGATTTCAGGCATCCCCTGCAACTAAAATGTCATTTTGGTAAGATACTTCCAATAGGAAATCATGTCTAAAGGGATGTAGGACCAGCAGTTTTCCTCATTAGAGCCCTGCAAGTGCCACAGCTGATTAATAATTATAAAACCACTCCCATTACACTAATTTTCCCACATGGATACAGACAAACACACACGGACTTCTTCAGAATAACAAAAGGTAGGAATCTGCAACAAACTTTGTTACAATCCTTGTAATGTACATAGATCATCCAGAGGGGAATGTTTTTTTTCCTCAACAAAAGTGGGTTGCGCTTTAAGCCCACATGATTAAAAACTGTCAGTACATGCTGTTCATACTCACTCAGTCACTAAGGGATTTGTTTTCTGTATTCTGTAAAAAAAAATGGTTGAATCTGCTATTCACTTTCCCTCCCTTTTTGTCAGCATGCGATTGTGCAAACCAGCCATTGCCACATCTGCTGAGCATGCTCCAGTTTCAGTACACTTGTTGTTCATTACCTCCTGTTTTTATCTGCGCAGACCATGTGACTATACACATGTGGGCGTATACATAAATGACAGCCCACTCCCTCCCTCCTCCTTCATGCTCACTATACAGCCAAACACTATGGCGGGGGTTTATTATATGTTGATTGATAGAGGCTTTACCTCCCTGTATTTCTAACCACATACAAACAATAGACACAGGCTGGAGGGGCATGAAACAGGATGTGAATAGCAGAACCGCCCCTAGATAGCCCCCTCCCCAATGCTTTTGTACAAAAATAATAAAGATTTGAGTTTAAATACATAATTGTATGATGATTTAAAACAGTTATTTAATAATAATGATGTATTTTTCTTTGAATTTCAAAGACTTTTTTTTTTGACTGACATGTGACCAGCAGCAGAGAACTAGAAGTGCCTCCCTCTTATGTTTTAAATACTGTGCCATCATCCATTTACATAAAGAGAAGGGATAATATAAATTAAACAGTGTGTGTTTAGTATCACTTTAAGGGCGGGTTCACATATGTGTGATTACATGTGAGTGTGCCCGGCTCACAATGGAGCCCGTTCACACATTTCTGGGGCAGCTGCGGTCCACATTCCAGAAGGGTCCTGTGCATCTTTGGGTCAGTTTTAGGTGCACATTCAGGCAAAAATTCAGACCTGATTCGCATCTGCACTGGTGAACAGGGATGCACCGGACCCCATGCTGGGAACCGCGGTTGCACATATGTGAACCCGGCCTGAGTCTTGTATGTTGTGAGGTGGGGCCTCCTTGAAATAAACTTATTTTTTCAGCACATCGCACAGGTGCTCAACTGGATTGAGATCTGTAGAATTTAAAGGCCAAGTCAACACTTTAAAGACACCCTCTTCTATTGCTCTGTTGTCCATTTTTGATGCTAATGTCCTCTGTTCTCTTGTACGGCTGTGGACACAGGTCAGCATGGGTACCCTGACTTGTGTGCAGTTACGCAGCCCTATACTGTGTATTCTGACAACCTATTAGAACCAGCATTGACGTTTTGAGCTACAGTAGCTTCCCTATTGAATCTGACTACAAGGGCAAGCCTTTGCTCCCCAAGTGCATCAACAAGCCTTGGCCGCCCATGACCCTGTTGCCAGATCACCAGTTTTCTTTGCTTGGACAACTTTCAGTAGGTCCTGACCACTAGTGTTGGGTGGACGGTTCGGGCCGAGCAAAACGTTGCCTGTTCACCCATTCAGAGAACATCCAAATTTATGGGGAGCTTGGTGGAATGTCTGCCCGCCGAGTGCCCCACAATGCACTGCTCACTGCATAGTGTATTCTAAGGCCCTAATTGGATGAAGCCATGCACCTGACTGCTGGCCAGGTGCAAGGCTTTGCCAATTAGGGCATAGAGTACTGTCAAAGCCCTGACTGGACAAAGTGATGATGACTTTGTCCAATCATGGCTCAGTGCTCATAGTCCCACCCCACACTATAAAAGGTTCCTTTCCACAGAGCATCATACACACGATCAGATTTTCGGATGACTGTTCGTCCATTTTTTGTTGCATGCTAGTCTCATGTCAAAAGTAAAGAGGTTACTCACCATACGAAAATTCTCTTACGACAGAATTCAACTTTAGAAGTGATGTCATGTGTTGAATAGTTTTGTATGTATTCTTTCGTTTTTGAGCATGTGTACTCTTGCTCTTACGATTTTTTTCGGACGAAAAACATGCTAGTTAAGCGGACGTTGTGTTCACGTACGATTACAATTTTATATTTTGGACATCCAGCTTTTGACGTACGAAAAATTGGAAACGGCTGTAAAAAGCACTGTACTAACGATCTGAAAATCGGCAGATCGTTCGTTGGATGAAATTTTACTTCTGATTTTTGTATCGTGTGTAAGGGCCTTTAGGGTGGAGATAGATAGTGAAGGGCTCAGTTTATTACTAGTGAGTTAGTGTGTTCTCTGAGTGTAAAGTGTTAGTGTAGTGTTAGTATATTGTGTCTCTATAGTATAGTGTGAGTATAGTGTGTCAGTATAGTATAGTGTGAGCATAGTGTGTCAGTATAGTGTAGTGGCAATGTAGTGCAGTGTTAAACACAGCATTACATAACATTTAGTGCTGAATTTTTTATTTTTTTTTGGGTTGTTGTGTGTTTTTTTTTTTTTTTTTGGAGGGGGGGGGGGGTCTTTTTTTTGTTGTCCCCTGCCTGCTCCTTTATTTTTTTTCACTGTTCCTCTAAAAACGATCTTTTTTTTAAAAAAAAAAACATTTTTGCAATGGTGCATGTCCCCCAGGGCAGTACCCGGACTCCCATACCCTTTTTATGGCCAATAACTCAATTTTTCAAGTTTGGGTCCCATAGATTTTAATAGGGTTTGCGGTTCGGCTCCCAACTTTTGCGATGTTGGAGAGTTCTGGCGCAAACCGAACCGGGGGGGGGGGGGGGGGGTGTTCGGCCCAACTCTACTGACCACTGGAGACTGGCATCATCCAGCAAAAGCTCCAGTTTTGGAGTTGCTCTGGCCAAGTGGTCTAGCCATTACAATTTGGTCCTTGTCAAAATCGCTCAAATCCTTACTCTTTCTCATTTTTTTCTGCTTTCAGCACATCAGCTTAAAGTGATTGTAAAGGTTCGCGTTTTTTTTTTTTTTTATATAAATAACAAACATATCATACTTACCTCCACTGTGCAGTTCATTTTGCACAGAGTGGCCCCGAACACTGACTTCTGGGGTCCCTCGGCGGCTCTCGCGGCTCCTCCTCTTATCAGATAACCCCCTAAGAGAAGCACTCTCCTGGGAGGTCACCTTGCAGGCGCGCACCCGAGTCCAGCATTTGTGTCCATAGACAGGAATGCCAGACTAAGCCCCGCCCCCCCGGTGCCCGCTTTATTGGATTTGATTGACTGCAGCGGGAGCCAATGGCTGTGCTGCTATCAATCTATCCAATCAAGAGCTGAGAACTCTGGGCAGAGGAAGAGCGCGTCTCCGGCGTGTGACATTCCAGGGCTCAAGTGAGTAGAATGGGGCGGCTGGGGGGGGGGGGGGGCGTTGACTGCCAGGTGTTTTTTCACCTTAATGCATAGGATGCATTAAGGTGAAAAAACACGAGGGTTTACAACCCCTTTAAAGAGGAAGTAAACCTTGATGGGTTTACTTCCTCTTTGTTTCCCTGCAAAGGCAAAGCATAATGGGCTACTATGCATTGCATAGTAGCCCAATATGTGTCACTTACCTGACACAGGAGCCTGCGAGGTCACCGCTGTCCCCTCTGCTACGGAGCGTCCATCTTCTTTCCGGGTATGACGTTGCTCCCGCGCATGGGAGCCGCTATTAACGGCATGACGCCGTTAGCAGCGGCATGCTCAGTGCGCCTGCTCACCGCTGTCTACGAGCGGTGCCTGTCTTTTTGCAAATATCTCCTAAACCTGTAGGTTTAGGAGATATTTCTTGGACCTACAGGTAAGCCTTAATCTAGGCTTACCTGTAGGTCAAAGTGGTCTGTAAGGGTTTACAACCACTTTAAGGGACAACATGTTCACTATCTGCCTAATATATCCCACCCACTTTCAGGTGCCATTGTCATAAGATAATCAATGTTATTATAGGGCTCCAGTTGGGTGCCTGGGGGTTGCCAGTAGGCCAGCCTCCCATAGAAGAATAACTGTCAACTGTTATTGGAAGCCTCTTTTATTCTCTGATATCTAATAACATTTCTATATATGCAGTGGTATGTGATTATCATTATATTTTACATGATATAACTATTTTCAGTTTAAGTTTAAAAAGTTTCCTTCTCAAGCTTTCAAAGAATAATACATTTTGAATAGTATTAAGCCATGCAGAAAACACGCCACTTCAATGTGCGCATATCTCCTAGCACCTAACTTCCACCCTTCGTTATATACGATTTTATTTTCTGTCTCTTTGATGAATTCTCTTTTCCGCAAATATGTTCAGTGAAAAAAAATATGTAAATTAAACGGCAGCCTGCAAAAAGATACCGTTTTCCGAAAATGCATCATTACCACAAGCATTTATAAGAGATGCTAAATGGGGTGTCCTATTAGCTTTCCCCTTCTAGGCTGAGAGTAATCTTGAAAAGTAAACACGGAAAGTATGCTTCTTAACCTGCAGCTGGGTTATGATTAATGATGGATCTTGTTCAAAATTTAGAAAACCTGAATGTAGAGGTGAATCCCATAGAGGGGCAAATCTTGTTGTTAAATTCTGGACATTTTTTAGCTAATAGGCAAACTGCTTTTAACCACTTGCCGCCTGCTCACATTAACCAGTTCAGCCCCGGAAGATTTGGCTGCTGAATGACCGGGCGATTTTTTTTGCGATTCGGCACTGCGTCGATTTAACTGACAATTGCACGACACCGCACCCAAACAAAATTGACGTCCTCTTTTTCCCACAAATAGAGCTTTCTTTTGGTGATATTTGATCACCTCTGCGTTTTTTATTTTTTGCGCAATAAACAAAAAAAGAGCAACAATTTTGAAAAAAACACAATATTTTGTACTTTTTGCTATAATAAATGTCCCCATTTTTTTTTAAAAAAAAGCAAATTTTTTTCTCAGTTTAGGTCGATATGTATTCTTCTATATATTTTTAGTAAAAAAAAATTGCAATAAGTGTATATTGATTGGTTTGCGCAAAAGTTATAGCGTCTACAAAATAGGGGATAGATTTATGGCATTTTAATTATTATTTTTTTTTTTTTACTAGTAATTACGGCGATCTGCGTTTAAAATGCACTGATTACTGTAAAAATGTCACTGGCAGGGAAGGGGTTAACACTAGGGGGCGATCAAGGGGTTAACTTTGTTCCCTGACTGTGTGTTTCTAACTGTAGGGGGAGGGGACTGACCTAGAGGAAATGACAGATCATGGTTCCTAGCTATTAGGAACTCACAATCTGTCACTCCTCACAGAACAGAAATTTGCGTGTTTGCACACAGACGTCCCTGTTCTGCCTCTTGTGGCCGCGATCGCTCGTGGCCGGCGGTCATCGTGACCGTCAGCCACAAGCATCGTCACCCCCGCAGCGCAGAGGGCACGTGTGCGCCTATAGCTACGACGGCTTGTGGGATCGTGCCAACCTGCCGCAGTATAATGGCGGCGGCTGCTCAGCAAGCGGTTAATTTTACTGTGAGCGGGGGCAGCTGCAGGCTAGGTGACATACCCGTATGTTGTGGTTTGCTTATTGGTTTTAGGGCGCGCATGCATGTGCCTCCCTGTTCACCTGTGCTCTGATTGGCCACAGCATGAGTTTGTCAGCAGGTTACAGCTAATCATTTTTTCTGTATACCTGCTAATCGGCAGTATTAGTAAACACAGACTGGATTTCTTCCTGCCCTTAAAGTGTTTTTTACCCCAACATTTCAAATTCCTTATACTGTATGTGCCTGCTGTACCATGTAATTGTATGAAAAAGTATCCTGTTCTCTTTGTATTGCTTCCTTTGTGTGAAATCCCTGGTGTTCCTGCCAGTCCCCCTGCTTTCCTATTTCAAACTGACCACACTAGGCACAGAAGCACATCCTTCCCAGCGTGGTGATTGTAAGGGACTGGGGGAGTCCCTTTCTCTGTCTCAAAGTGAGACATCAGGGGTCTGTTTAGACCCCTGATATTTCACCAAAGCCCCCCAATAGGCTCTTAAACAAACTGTAGAAAAAATGTGGACGGTGTTAGTAGTTTTTTTTTTTTTTTTTTTTTAATAACTGATTTTTACAATTTTTTTGTTTTTGATTTTTTTTTTTTTCACAATGCTTTTTTTTGGGGGGGGGGGGTGGTTGGGACAGTGGACAGTGTTGGTAGGGCAGGAGAGAGTGGTGTCAGTAGTTTTTGTTTTTTTTTACACTTTTTAGAATTTTTTTACAATTTTTTTTTTTTGGGGGGGGGGGGCTTTGGTGATTTGTCAGGGGTCTAAACAGACTCCTGGGGGGGGGGAGAAGGAGAAGCGGCTATCAGCTAAAAATCGATACAAAGGAGATCGTGACCACAGCTGTTCCCTGCCGCACTGATCATTCCCGGGAGATCGGGAGGCGCTTGCAGGTGTGCGGGAACCGCCGCAGAAATGCGGGAGACTCCCGCAACGCGCGGGAGACTTGAGATGTCTAAATTAGTACATTGTCAGTGTACATTATCATCACTGATCACTATTAATGTCACTAGCGACGTCAGTGTCAGTTAGTCCCTCCCAGCTGGTGTCAGTTAGTGCTAGATTGTTTGCCACACTATCACAGTCACACTATAAGTTGCTGTTCACTGCCATTACTAGTAAAGTGTCTGCACAGATCAGTATCTTGATCACGATCAGAACTGTACTAGTGTCCCCGATAGTATAGCGTCCCCAAAAACACAGTTTTAGCAGGATCAGCCCTGATCACTGACAGCACTTGTGACATGTAGCAGAATATATTTTGGCCTAAATTTATAGAGAAATTGAGTTTTATAATATATGTTTTATAACAGGAATTAGAAAATATATATTTTTTCAAAGTTTTGTTATTTTTTTATGTTTAATAAAAAAATATAAAACCCAGTAGTGATCAAATGCCACAAAAAGAAAGCAATATTTGTGTGAAAGAAATGATACAACTTTCAAATGGGTACAGTGTTGACTGACTGCTCAATTGCCAGTTAAAGTAGTGATAAATAGCAAAAAATAGTCTAGTCACGAAGGTAGTAAAATTTTGTGGTGGTTAAGTGGTTAACACTGGCATAGGAAGTTGGGCCCTGCAATAAGAGACATGTATCAATGCAACAAAAAAAAAAACGTATAAATACTATAGAAAGAGGGTCTTTCATGTAGCTTCAAGAGCAAAATTGAAATGACAAAAATGTTTTCAATTACATGCTTGGGGGATGCCTTGAAGCCTTACATGTTGTTATGGAACATTATGATTTTCAAGGACAATCTTATAGTACATTGACAACACATATTTGGCTGTGGAATTTTTTTTTTCTGTTACAATTAGATTGGCTAACATAAAGCAGCATCACTCCAATCTGATTAAAGCGGGGTTCCACCCAAATTTTGAACAATATCTGTATGTATTCTCTTCCTTGCCTAGATGCTGACATGCCGTTTAAAAAAATTAAAATCGCCGTAATTACCTTTTATTTTTCTATTCTTCTTTGCACTTCCTGGTTCTCCTCCCGTGGGAGTAGGCGTGTTTCTAGCCTCTCCCAGACTCCGCACAGTCTCCTGGGAGCTAGTCTCAGGCTTCCCAGGATGCCACTGAGCATGTGCGGGAACGAGCGGTGAATGCTGGGGGCACAGCATTCACCGCATCCAGGAAATAAATGTTTGTGGGCTTCAAATGCCCACAATGAAGATGGAAACCGCCTGCAGTGAATAATATAAGTTATTCTTTCCGACGAAATCTGACACAGGCGGACATATTACACACAATATGTGAGTATGTAATGCTGAGAAGAAAAGTTTGTGAATGAACTCAAAAAAAAAAAAACGATAGATAGGTGGACCCCCGCTTTAATTTCATTTTGAAAAAATACTTTTTTCAAGTAGCTTTAGCACCCCGACACAGGGTTTTTCATCAAACGCTAGTAGCCCAGCTTTGATTGGCAGATACAAATCACCCAGTAGATTGCTGTGGCTGTCTTTATTATCAATGATGCTGAACTGCCCTGCTGCTGGCCAACTTTGATTAAGCTCCTTATTAGGAATTGGGAGACTATATATGATACAGCAGTGCAAAACAGGCCAGCAGCAGGACATTGTTATTGAGGGAGAATTGGCTGAAATCATAGTTGCCAACAGTCCCGAATTTCCCGGGACATTCCCAGTATTTAGATCCTTGTCCCGGTCTTACCGTGTCCTGGGAAATTTCCCGGAAATATGGCGTTTTCCTGATTTTTCTCCAGAGCCGCCGATAGAAGTCCAGGGCTGGTACTAGGGAAATGTTTCTGCCACAATTTTACAGTAGAGCAACTCTCATGAGGAAGAAACAAGAGGCGGAGCCCGGGTGGCAATGAAAGTGGCTGCCAATAGAAATGGAGCTTCTCCATTTCTATTGGCAGCCACTTTCATTGCCACAAAGGCTCTGCCTCTTTTTTATTCCCTTTGGCCTGCATGAGAGCTGGTCTTCTGTAAATGGCATGGAGACCGAATCTACAATACAGAGCAGCATGGACTAGCTGCATCTGTGGTGACAAAGTGACAAGTTGCATCTGTGGTGACAAAGTGACAAACTGTATCTGTGGTGACAAGTGAGCTGCATCTGTGGTGACAAGTGCGCTGCATCTGTGGTGACAAGCTGTATCTGTGATGACAAGTGCGCTGCATCTGTGGTGACAAGCTGTATCTGTGGTGACAAGTGCGCTGCATCTGTGGTGACAAGTGCGCTGCATCTGTGGTGACAAGCTGTATCTGTGGTGACAAGTGCGCTGCATCTGTGGTGACAAGTGCGCTGCATTTTTGGTCACAAGCTGTATCTGTGGTGACAAGTGTGCTGCATCTGTGGTGACAAGTGACAAGCTGCATCTGTGGTGATAAGCTGTATCTGTGGTGACAAGTGACAAGCTGTATCTGTGGTGACAAGCTGTATCTGTGGTGACAAGTGACAAGCTGTATCTGTGGTGACAAGTGACAAGCTGTATCTGTGGTGATAAGCTATACTTGTGGTGACAAGTGCGCTGTATCTGTGGTGACAAGCTGTATCTGTGGTGACAAGTGACACACTTTATCTGTGGTGACAAGTGCGCTGCATCTGTGGTGACAAGTGACACGCTGTATTTGTGGTGACAATTGAGCGCTGCATCTGTGGTGACAAGTGACAAGCTGCATTTGTGGTGACAAGTGACAAGCTGCATCTGGTAGCAGGCGACATGGCAAATTACATGCTACATCTGGTAGCAGGTGACGTGGCAAGTGACAGGCTACATCTGGCAGCAGGCGACGTGGCAAGTGACACGCTCAGGGCTCCCACTGATTCTGCATTATGGTGAGTTGAACTATTTCATTTTATATTACAATGTAATATAAGAAATAATGTGCTTCAATCATCCTGACACCATTGCAACCATGGTGCCGTGATGATTAAAGCGCCAACAACAGGTGTTTGGAGTATCTTTATCTGCTGCTTGTTAAACTTTCTAGGAATGCACATATTGCTATTTTGGCTCAGGATCTGGGCCTGCTGTCCCTTCATCCCTCTTTCTTTCTTTCTTTCTTTCTTTCTTTCTTTCTTTCTTTCTTTCTTTCTTTCTTTCTTTCTTTCTTTCTTTCTTTCTTTCTTTCTTTCTTTCTTTCTCCTTCCATCCCTGTCTTCCTTCTCCTCCATCCCTCTTTCATCTCAGACTCTAACCACTCCCATTTAAGCGACGCCCAATATTTCGTTTATACCAACCCTGCTACACCTCCCCTACAAATGAATGCCCCGCCCCCAATTAGACTCCACCTACAGACAAAAAAGTGTTCCTATAAGGTTTTGGAGAATTTTGTCAAGTATGTGAAATATATTAGAGAAATAGAATACAGGCACGTGTTTTACTACAAGAATTATGATGCCACAGATGAACCAGAAGCAGGACAGTTTTAATTAGGGATAACAGGTCAAACTGGTGTATGCCTAACTTTTAATTTACCAATGGGCATACATTGAATGTGAGTATAGTTTAACTGCATACTGTTGCACTTTTTGCAGTTTTTTTTCTCCTTTAAAATGTTTTGATTTTTTTTGTTTTTGTTTTCTTTTTTTTTCAAATGATGCAGCAGTGTGGGACTTGCTTTGGAGAGAGATAAGTAAACAATACAGGTATATGTACTAATCAGGTTTACATCCACTTTAAAAAATTCCAAGATGGTGATAAAAATTGCAGAATAGTTCTGTGTAGTTAAATAAGCAAAACGGCGTATGTGATTTTGAAAAAACTGCACACTATGTTTAACCATCTCCCGCCCACACTATAGCCAAATGATGGCTACAGCTCGTGCCCACATTGCCAGGGTGGTGTCTACTGATGTCTTCCAGTGATTGCGCTTCCCGAGCACCCCCTGCGGCGCGAATAGGCAGTGGGTAAAGAGCCAATCACAGCTGCTCTTTCCATGTAACCAGCTGTGTCCAACCACAGCTGATCACAGTGTAAACAGAATTTGCCAGGCATCGGCAGTCCTCTTCTCACACAGACAGCACATGAGGAGAGGAGAGCCGGTAACTGGCAAATCCACATAGGGGACATTTGCACTGATAATCAGGGCACTAATCATCAATATCCTGATTATCAGTGCTGCCAATCAGTGCCCATCAGTGATGTCTATCAGTGCCACATATCAGTGCAGCCTCATCGGTGCCTCCTCATCGGTGCCCATCAGTGCAGCCTCATCAGTTCCTCCTCATCAGTGCCCGTTAGTGCCACCTCATCAGTGCTAATAGAAACTAAGAAAACCCTTTTTTCTTTCAACATTTTGTTTTTTTTTTAGTTTGTTTAGCAAATAATGGAAAACCCCAGTGGTGATTCCATCAAAAGAAAAGCTCTATCTGTTTAAGAAAATTATAAAAATGTTATATGGGTACAGTGTTGCATGACCGCGCAATTGTCATTCAAAGTGTGACAGCGCTGAAATCTGAAAACTGGCCTGGGCAAGAGGGGGGTAAAAGTGTCCATTAACCAACTGGTTAAAACTCACAGTTTTAAAAAAAACTGTGATGTCATCTCTTTGCATAGATTCTTCCTCTATCACCAGGCTCTTGGAGGGGGTATCTTTGAAGCAG
Source organism: Lithobates clamitans (assembly GCA_037952925.1). Lineage (NCBI taxonomy): Eukaryota > Metazoa > Chordata > Amphibia > Anura > Ranidae > Lithobates > Lithobates clamitans. The sequence continues at coordinate 278,403 of JBBGZY010001550.1, read as the reverse complement.
TGACATCACTTCCTGTTAATGTTTGTTACAGCCTCTTAAAGCGGAGCCTTCAGTAATTTTTTTCAACTTTCCATCTATTAAATCTTCTGCCCTTGTTGTTTTAGCTTTGGATAGTAAAACATTTTTTTCTACCAGTAAATACCTTATACGGCCCACTTCCTGTTTCTTGTCTATTAAAAAGCCTAGGCTTTTGACATCATGCACAGCTCTCTCACTCTCATGAGAGTTTTCCAGGGATGAGTCATAAGAGGGTCAATGGGAGCTGCAGAGCTGGAGGTGTGCCTCTGTGTGTCTGTGTAAATCCAGGAAGTGAACAGGCAGCAGCTTCAGCTGCCCACAGTTAGAATGGTTGCAGTCAGACTTAGTGGAGGGAGATTTCTGCAGCATATTTGGCAACTACAGAATCACAGTATATATAAAATAATATGCGGAGTGGTTGGAGGGACGCTACAGAATGGCAAAGATGTTTTTATTACAAATTATGTGAGCACTCTGCAGTTCCTCTTTAAGACTACAAGTCCCATCATGCCCTGAGATTTGAAGTCTAAATGGGCGGCAATGTGGGCAGGACTGTGGGCATGGTTTTAATGGATCAGACACCTGCCTATTCTGCACAGTGGGCATATCAGATCGGAGTCTGAGACCCTTGGATTCACACACTTCAGTGGGCGGTGATGTAATCACAGCACCCCTTGCATTACTGAATACTACAATCTGAATGAGCGGCACTGTGGGCAGCAGCTAAAAGGGACTGTTGATCCAAAGTCAGACACAAAATAAAATGAAAGACAAAAAGCCCCTAATAATAAGATCAACCAAAAAATAAAGGATCTAGCAGATACCCACTTTAAGTATAACATACAAAAGCTATCTATGCACCTGTATGAAAGACTATCCATACGTCTCTGACTTCATGACCCAGATCTCAGGGTTGTCCGTACAGCAAAGTGTTCTTCACAGTTATTCCCTAATGCTCTGCTTTTATCATAATTTATTTATAGTTCCAGCTTAATTTAATATTTATTTATGCTATATTAATTTATTATATTATATGAAAGATGATATACAGTATGCCTAATCACAGTTCCTAGAAAATATTCATCTATTCTCTTGGCTACGTATACTATAAATAACGTTTAATTTTGCAAAAACAATTTGGCCAAGAAGACCGTGAGCCATATCGGTGTTGTAGGATCCATGAGGGTCCCCCTAAGTCCTGGACAATCGATCCCTGTGGACAAAACCACTCCTCCTACAAGGAGAGAGTAGGGGACCTTCAAGCACCATCTTAACTGACATAAGTTCTCAAAAGCAAGCAAAATAAAGATGTCCAGAAACATTAGAAAAATATTAGAAAAATATATATATATATATATATATAAAAAAAATCTGTTTTTTTTTAATATAAATCAGATTTTTTAAATTTTTATCAAATTTATTTTAATAAAATACTTTTGGAGTAAAAATCTATCTAAAGATAGATTTCTATTCAAGATAAATTTATCGTTTAGTTTATTCAGCATGAAATGGAGCTTAGTTATGTAGCATGAGGCTGTATATTCTGCAATACTTACAATTTTGGTAAACTCATTCAATGAATCCAAGCTCTGCAAGCTGAGAAAACATGCACTGCATTGATGCATTCACACAATGTCACAGTAACCATGAGATAAAATAAAGTTCAGGAATATTCCTTTATCCCATTGTTTTGCAAATCTATGTACACTACAAACTGTATGGTTGAATCGATTCTGATATCGCTGGTTTACTAACCTGACAGCTTATTATTCTAAACAGGAAACCTTCATTTTGTTTGCAAATATTAAAGATTCTAACTACCAGCAAGAATAAGTGCTTACATTTAAAGAGCCCCTGTCATTTCAGATCCATCATGGCGGTACCTGTTAGTGGGCATCCACTCACCTGCTGCCGCCACGTCTCTCACCTTGTTGTGTCACTGCCGCATCACCAGCCGTCCCATTAAAGTAAATGAGACTGTCTGTGAGTCAACAGCGGGTCAGAGGAGGAGCTGCTGTGGGACAGAGATGACAGTTGCTCTTTAAAAAATGTGATTTAAATCGAGTTGATTTAAAGTGGAGTTCCACTCACTTTTACAACTCTTCAGCATCCCTCACTAAACTGTGCACTGTAAACGAATTGGATATTTTTTTTTCTCAGCACCTACTGTATATCAGCTGTATTCATTTTTCACTTCCTCCTCCCTGGCCGTGGCCCATCGCATCATTTCCTGTTTGCAATGCCTTCTGGGAAGGGGCGGCAACTTCCTCTGATGCTGCCGTTGCTATGGAAACCTGACCAGAAACCTTTTACACTTCTTGTGCTGCACTGAGCATGTGCGAGATCTGCAAGGATGAGATCCAGGAAGAAATGCAGTCTGGCTTCAGATGCCCACACTTAAGATGGCCACAGCCTGCTGTAAGTTTATAAAATAACAAACTACTGCTATAAACTAACAAAACAGACCTTAGTTTACAGACTAACTTACTAGAATACATTAAGCTTGTGTATTATAGGGGTATTTTTATTTAAAAAGTATCATTTCAGCCAGAACACCACTTTAAATCAATCCTTTTTACTAGTGATTTTAAATTGTGATTTAAATTGATTTGATTTAAATCAAATCCACCCTGCTTACAATAATACAATTCTGTACAGGTGTGGAGCAAGGGCTGCATTTACCTTTAAGAAGAACATCAGTCAAAAGTAAAACCCAGAAATGAACATCCCATTAAAAGATAAAATAACAAAACCAGCTTTAGCTTTAATATTTACTTTCAATGAAGAGATTTTTCTTGCAGTTCTTTTTTCTGCCATCAGATGTCCTCAGTCTCATGGCCAGTATCATGCAACCCATTTGCTAAAAAACCTTAGGCATCTTGGACCTGCCCCAAGCCAGTAACTGGACAGTGAATGGAGAAGCAACACAGTGATGTGAACCCAGCTTTACTGTCCTGGACAACGGTTTCACCACAAAGTGAGGGAAAATCTCCAACAGCAAACTTCGTTTTCTTTTTTGTTTTTTAGATTGGGGAAGGTTAGAGCCCCTGTCAGATTTTTGTACTTCTGTTGGAGATTTCCCTTGCTTCCTTTATGGCACAACCATTCTCACAGAGACAGTTTATAAGGGTGAATCTCTCTAATGTCCCATTAACAACTCGCGTAGTGGGAACTCGCGTTCCCGCTTACGATTTTCCTAGAGCCATTTCAATGTGTTTCCGCATGTTGCACATAGGGCAACCCATTCATTTGAATAGACTGCTCTATGCACGCTTGTCACACAAAAGAAGTTTATGTACCTTTCTCGGCAACAAGCTTCACGTGATTTTTAAATGGGTGTTTTTCCCCAACTGCCGCATATGTCTGTCATTGCATGCAGTACTTTTTCAGCCCAGCGCAATGTGAGGCAATTTACTGCCTTGCACCGCAGAGCGGCCAATCGAACTTTATGAGATATCTGTGCGACATTTCAATTAATATAAAGTATGTTTTAAAAAAAAAAGTAAATAGTGTGATGCTCAAAATACATCCCTGGGAATTTACACACCAGTTAGCCTAACATCAATCGTATGCAAGCTCTTGGAGGGGATGATAAAAGACTATATACAAGATTTTGGTAATGAGAACGGTATTAGCAGTAATCAGCATGGATTCATGAAGAATGGTTCTTCCAAACCAATCTATTAACCTTCTATGAGAAGGTGAGTTGCAGTTGCCATCTAGATAAAGGTAGGCCCGTAGACGTGGTGTATCTGGATTTTTCAAAAGCTTTTGACACAGTTCCCCATAAACGTTTACTGTACAAAATAAGGTCCGTTGGCATGGACCATAGGGTGAGTACATGGATTGAAAACTGGCTACAAGGGCGAGTTCAGAAGGTGGTGATAAATGGGGAGTACTCGAATGGTCAGGGGTGGGTAGTGGGGTTCCCCAGGGTTCTGTGCTGGGGCCAATCCTATTTATTTTGTTCATAAACGACCTGAAGGATGGGGGGGGGGACAGTTCAGTCTCTGTATTTGCGGACGATACTAAACTAAGCAGGGAAATAACTTCTCTGCAGCATGTGAAAACCTTGCAAAAAGATCTGAACAAATTAATGGGGTGGGCAACTACATGGCAAATGAGGTTCAATGTAGAAACATGTAAAATAATGCATTTGGGTGGCAAAAATATGAATGCAATCTATACAGTGGGGGGAGAACCTCTTTTTTTACACTTTCTCTTTAAATTTATTTATTTTTGATCACTTTTATTTCTATTACAAGGAATGTAAACATCCCTTGTAATAGGAATAGTGCGTGACAGGTCCTCTTTATGGAGAGATACAGGGTCTATAAGACCCCACATCTCTCCTCCAGGCTGGAAAGGCTGAGATTAAAAAAAAAAGAACTGTCTCGGCCTTTCTCGCTGAGTCCCCAGCATTGTTTACATCCGCCGGGCCAGACGTGACGTCATAATGTCGCGCCCAGCCTCCGAGGGTCATAGAGATGACTGGGGATCATCTGGTCACCAGAAATCTCTATGATCCACTTTTGGCGGTGGCCGATTCATTCTCCGGCTCGCCGATTGCACGGGGGCGAGCCCGGAGTAGCACCAGAGGGCGGCGGGAGGGGGGGGGATGTCCCCTCCCGCCGCCTGTAAGAACGATCAGGCGGCTGAACTGCCGCTATGATTGTTCTTACGGTGCACAGAATCGCAGGCATCATTCAGATATCCCCAGATATTTTTTTAGCACTGATAACTGTATTGGTGTCACTGATCCCCAAAAAGTGTGAGATGTGTCTGCCGCAATGACGCAGTCCCGCTAAAAATCGCCGATCGCCACATTACTAGTAAAAAAAAACAAAAATTCCATAAATATATCCCATAGTTTGTAGATGCTATAACTTTTGTGCAAACCAATCAATATAGGCTTATTGGGATTTTTTTTTACCAAATATATGTAGCAGAATACATATTGGTCTAAATTGATGAAGAATTTAGATTTTTTTACATTTTTTTATTGGATATGTATTATAGTAGAAATTAAAAAATATTGTTTTTTTTTTGTTTGTTTGTTTTTCAAAATTGTCGCTCTTTTTTGTTTATAGCGCAAAAATAAAAAACGCAGAGGTGATTAAATACCACCAAAAGAAAGCTCTATTTGTGGGAAAAAAGTATACATTTTATCTGGGAACATCGCACGATAATTGTCAGTTAAAGTGACGCAGTGCAGTATCGCAAAAAATTACCTGGTCAGGAAGAGGGGGGAACCTTCTGGAGCTGAAGTGGTTAATTATTTGAAAGCTGTAGTTTTCACCATTTGGTGGGGGCAATTTGAGGTTTGGCACAATTGGTAGCAATGTCTTATTTATTTACACAACACAATATACGGTAATCCTTTACTTTATAGAAGATAGAAAATATTGTGTTTGTGTGCAAAATTTTAGTGAAAACTTATCAAAAATGTGCAACTAACCTATTTTTTTTATTCTGCAGGTCCTTTGCCATTGGAAAATGCATACAGGGGAATTTATCACAACTGGAGCAGACAGAATCCAGAGCAGCTGTCATTGGTAACCAATCAGCTTCTATCTTTCTATCTTTTCAAAGCCTAACTGAACAAGCTGATAATAAATAGAAGCTGATTGGTTGCAGCCGCGCATAGCTGCTCCAGATTCCGTCTGCTCTAGATCTGCTAAATTCCTCCCATAGGGGATATTGAAAATTCTACACCATCTTTAACCACTTGCCTACCGGGCACTTTTACCCCTTTCCTGCCCTGTACAATTTTTAGCTTTTAGTGCTGTAGCACTTTGAATGACAATTGTGCGGTCATACAACACTGTACCCATATGACATTTTTATCATTTTTTTCACAGAAATAGAGCTTTCTTCTGGTGGTATTTGATCACCTCTGCCGTTTTTTATTTTTTTACTAAACAAACAAAAAAAAAAGAACATTTTGAAAAAAAAAATGTCATAGTTTGTTATAAAATTTTGCAAACAGGTAATTTTTCTTCTTCATTGATATGCGCTGATGAGGCTGCACTGTTGATCACTAATAGGCTGCACTGATAGGCACTAATAGGTGACACTGATGAGGAGGCACTGATGAAGCTGCACTGATTAGGCGCCACTGATGTGCACTAATAGGTGGAACTGATGGGCTCTCATAGGCAGCACTGATACGTGGCACTGATGGCCACTGATTGGCAGCACTGGTGGGCATTGTTGGAACTGTACTGATAATCAGGAGACTGACAATCAGTGCCCTGATTATAAATGTCGATGTCCCTTTAACACAAGCCGGCTATTGGCTCTCTTCTTCTCTCCTCACACTGACAGCGTGTTTACATCCGCGATCAGCTGTCATTTGACACATCTGATCATGTGTTAAAGGGCCGCTGTGATTGGCCCTTTACCCCAATCTGTGACTAGCTGAGTCCGAAGGACTCCGGGATCACAGCGCAATCATGGAAGGATGTCCATATATGCCCTCCTGGAAAAGTAAGCCCTCACTGTAGCCGTCTTTCGGCTATAGCGCGGACGGAAAGCGGTTAAGTGGTATTAACCTGGTGATCTGGCCAGTAACACACCTCCTGTATTAGGGTGCCTGCACTCTGGATGAAGGAGCGCAGGGGGGCACATTTGGAGAGCAGCATTGTCAGTCTGGGGGGAGGGAAGTGTTATAAGTACTAGCAGATATAAATACACTAACAAATTGCCAAACTCCAGCTAACATAAGCAGTTGCAGCAAGTTTTTTTTCCATTTTGGGGTGAACGTTTTATATAAATAACTAAAATCTGATTAGTCTAAGCACCTGTCAGTGGTAAATGGTTGGTCTCATCCCTGTAACTGCAAGAGAGCGTGTTCAGTTGAAAAAACTACAGATTTACTGGCTGAATCACCAGGTGAAAATAAAGGAAAAAAAGCTTAACAAAGAAAACTTATGCAGCCATCACATAAAAGAATTGGTAAACTGCAATATTATATAGGTTTGCTTTTGGGTTTAACACTGCTTTAAACAAGTGTGATGAATCCTAAACCAAAAGGTGCTGTTCTCTTTTAGGTGTAAATATAATACCGATTGGGGGAAAAAACAAATATAAATCAAGCACAAGTCACTGAATGTTAAACTAAGAAAACAAAGCAAATTAAATCAACAAACCAACAGAGTAACTATTCTCAAAGTTGCAATCCGTCAATGTAAAGCTAGCCATGCACGGTTAGTTTTTATTTTTATTTTCGCTCAGCTATTGCAGGCAGGACAAAAAAAAAAAAAAAAAAAAAGGTTCCTCCATCCACACAAACAAGGTAGATGGAGGAACTAACCTCTACCGGGACATTCTCAGAATAAAGTTCTGGAAAATGCTGACCAATGGAATATTTTCCAATTAGACAAATGACTTCTATCAAGTAGGGGAGCCCATACGCTGATGGAAATTTTCGGTGAGTGTATGACCAGCCTAAGGTCTCATGCACACAAGTACCTGAGGCTGTATGGTGGAAAAGTCGGGTGTACAGTGGAACGTTGGTTTACGAGTAACGCGCTTAACGAGCGTTTTGAAAGACGAGAAACTTTTTTTCTTTAAATCCTGACTCGGTTTGCGGTTGTTGTCTCGCAAAATGAGCAGGCTTCAAGCCAATGGGGTGTGCAGTACCGCATTTGGCCAGAGGTGCGGGGGGCGCCGGTGACACTCGGAACGGTTCGGAGGCATTCGGAAAAACTCGGAATCACTCGGAAATACTCGGAAAAACTCAGTTCCCGAGTGTTTCCGAGCCTTTCTGAGGGTTTCCAAGTTCAGCCGAGCTGTCCCCGAGTATTTCCGACGCTCTCCGGCGCCCCCCCCCCACCTCTGGCAACATGCGGTATTGCATGCAATAGAAGTCAATTCGGAACAAATTATCTTCGTTTCCATTGACTTCTATGGGGAAACTCGCTTTGATATGCGAGTGCTTTGGATTACAAGCATTCTCCTGGAACGGATTATGCTCGTAATCCAAGGTTCCACTGTATTTCCCCCCCTGGGACCCACAGTTGCTGTCTACAGTCGCCCATAGAAGTTAATTAGAGGATGCTAAATAAATAAATGTAGCGCTATGTGTAAAATTATAAATATAAAGTGCAAATCTCTAAAATAAATAAATCCAACATATAAATGAATAGTCCATAAAATGAAAAAATTAAGAAATAAAACATGAAAAACTCTTCTTGTGATCAGTGTATCCACACAATTCCACCACAGTGATTGTTCCTCCTCAAAAGGAGTGCACACCACCACCAGTAATCTATGCCATTTCTAAGCAGCATGACCACCACCTTGTCGAAGAAAGGCAAAGTAAAGATGGGGCTTGTGGAAAAAAACAATACTCTCCGGCCAGTTATATCCATTGATATACATTGCAAGAACCTTTAGCAAAGTTGATTGCATGCTGTTGCCTCAGACCTGGTTCACACCTATGCATTTTTCAGTGCGTTTTCCGTTTTGCAGAAACACAGTACAGTCCAACATGGTTTCCTATGGGTCACGTTCACATCTGTGCATTTTTTGGAAAGGGCCAGGGACTTTATTCTTGTTTTTGGTTCCATAGACTTCAATGGATCAAAAACATGTACTGAGAAATAGAAAATGCACCTGGAATCTGCAAACTGCAACCTGCATAGGTATGAACCAAGCCTAATTCCTTAACAAGTGAAAAAGAAGGACTTTGCAGCCTCAAAGTGATTGGTAAATGTCAGGGTCTGCCTGAAATACCTTGCTTAGCCTTGGTGTTGTAAAAAAAAAAAAGAAAACCTGCACCCCAGTATCCATGTAGCTGTGCTTTTATATCCCCCATATTGAAAGGCTAGGTACAGCAAACCGGAGCACAGAACTAGCAAAGAAGGACATTTAACTGCATGGCCTATAGACACATGTAGGGGAAACAGTGAGACTATCACATGTGCAGGTAATGATGACAGTACAGCGGGTAATCAAGACACCATCTGCATGGAGTTTGCATGTTCTCCCTGTGCTTACGTGGGTTTCCTCCCACACTTCAAAGACATGCTGGTAGGTTAATTGGTTCCTCTCTAAATCGGTACTAGTATATACTGTATGCATGTGAGATACAAACCATAGGTTGTAAGCAGGGACTGATGTGACTGTACAATATGTATAGCTCTGTGTAAATTGTTGGTGTTATTTGGTGTTATATAAATACCTAAAATAAAAAAATTAAAACAAATTAAAGCTGCAAGCAGAAATGGAAAGGTAACACGACAGCATATCTCAACCCGAGAACAAGAACTGATAGTATTGCAGTTTTTCCAGTCCTTAGATACAGGGACTGCATTAGTTTACCCGTTTCATGATTTTTTTTTACTGTATTTTAACTTGGTAACACACTTCCAGTCTTATGCCCCGTACACACGGTCGGATTTTCCGACAGAAAATGTGTGATAGGACCTACGTGTTTTACGTCACCGCGTTCAGCACGATCGGATTTTCCGACAACTTTGTGCGCCCGTGTGTATGCAAGACAAGTTTGAGCCAACATCCGTCGGAAAAAATCCTTGGATTTTGTTGTCGGAATGTCCGAACAAAGTCCGACCGTGTGTACAGGGCATTAGGGTGACATCTGTACTAAGTAGCGCTGTCACCCTAGGCCGGGAGTGTGTTAGTACTAGATAATACCTCCTTCAATTCACCATAACAGGGGGAGATGTTTTGCAAATAAGGGAAAGCTATTTCATTATATTCATATATTACTTTCATATTCCTTTCTTTCTTTTATCAAAGTTTTTGAAGATAACGTTAAAATACAGGTTGGGTTCATGTTTACAATGTTGAATGATGAAAAGGTCAGTACATACAGGAACAATATAAATTCAAGGCTGAGAGTAAGCCAAATAAATAAATAAATAAATAATAAAACTGTACTCTCATAGAATGAAATATGGTCTATGGCTTTATGGCTTTAGTGGTGGGGATAGAATGTTACTTAAGTACCAACCACAGGAAGGGAACCCCCCCCCCCCTCCCTCAATATCCAAGGCAAAAAGGGTAGTGGGGAGAGGAAAGGGTGAGAAAAAGAGAAGAAGGAAAGAGAAAGACAAATGACCCAGGAGGCTAGTGGGAATGGAATAGAAACCAAGGGAGGGGAGGACATATGGGGTGGGACACAGGTAATGCCGCGTACACACGATCGGACTTTCTGGCAGAAAAGGTCCAACAGAATCATTTCATCGGATATTCCGATCATGTGTGGGCTTCAATTTTTTTCTTTTGAAAATTCTGACGGACCTAGAAATAGAACATGTTTTAAATCTTTCCGACAGAATCAATTCCTATCAGGAAAACCGCTCGTCTGTATGCTATTCCGACGGACAAAAAACGACGCAAGGGCAGCTATTGACTACTGGCTATTTAACTTCCTTTTTCTAGTCCCGTAGTACGTGTCGTAGGTCACCACGTTCTAAACGATCGGACTTTGGTGTGATCGTGTGTACGCAAGTCCGTTTCAGCGGAACTCCGTCGGAACTCTGTCAGAAAAACCGTCAGAGTTTACTCTGACAGAAAAAACAGTTGTGTGTACGCGGCATAAGGGGTAGGAAAAGAAAAGGAAGGGTTATCCAGGATTGGGGCAATAGGATACTGGAATAAAAGCATGCGAGTAGTTTGTGGTGGTAGTGGGGAATAGTAGCTGACACATCAAGAGAAATGTGTGGGGTGTAGCATTTAATCTTGCAGTCAATTTTACGTTTACAAGAGTTCCCTGCATGCAGTTTTTAACTTCCAAAAAGACTTTGTGGAATGTGGTGAGTTCTCATTCCTAGTTAGTACAATATGTGGGGAGTTAGATGGGAAGAATTATCCAAAATAACATAAATACAATAAGCAAACTATTATCTTTGTGGAGGGGTTGAATGCAAAGAGGTGCAAATGGAGTCAAGTCACAGTTCTTGAGAAGGGAGTCAACAAAATGGCACAAGTGAATATAGCGAAAAGGTTCCTTGTTTGGAATTTTGTGCTAATTTTTAGGTTGTGGAAAAGTCTAAATGTCTTAGCCAGATGGTATAGGTGTCCTGTGGACTTGCATAAAATAAATCCCGATAATGTGGATGTGTGTTGGAGGTGTGGCAAAGCACAGGGGACAGTGTCACATATCTGGTATTTTTGTCCGGAAATTCAGCCATTTTGGCAAAAAATATTTGATATATATAAGGCCATGACTGGGATAGATATACAGCCAGATATACAAGTGGCAGATTTATCAATGATCCCAGGCTCGGTGAAAAGTATAAAGAAGGGAATATTAAAATATTTTTTGACAGCAGCACGAACTATAATAGCTAGAAAATGGAAAAGTACATGTGCGCCTTCTATAGTGGAGTGGGAATGTGAGATGGCGGAAATGCGTGCCTTGGAGGAAAGAATAGTGATGGAAGAAGGGTTAAAAAAACAGATATTAAGAACTTGGTTTAAATGGAAAGAGTTTAGAGCCTCCTCGTTGCTTTTGAGAGCAGTATAAGAGCTGAAAAGAGAAAAATTGGAGGGTGTTTTTTTTTTTGTTTGTTTGTAGTTCTGTGTGAATGTGTACGAATGTGGGGGGGGGTGAATAAGGTAGTAATGGGTCGGAATTATAAGGGGTATACACCTTTGAATTATAGTCTTATCAGTTTAATGGAGATATGAACAATGTTTTGATTATATTAAGATATTATATATATATATATAAATATTAAGATATTTCAATAGATTATGAATGATACCCTGGATGTATATATGTTTTATAAAAATTTGTAAAAATGTTTTCATAAATAAAGATATTAAAAAAAAAAAGTCTAAATACGTTTAAGGTAAGTATAAAATAAACTGAGATGAAGTCATGTGAGATCCACCAGCAGAAGAGGTGTGCAACATCATTCTTTGGAGGAAATAGATGGCAGCAAAATAAATGAAATAAAGGAAGGTGAGGCAAGATGAGGCTCACTGACTATTTAACAGAATTCTGGATTGACAAGGTAATGCCGCGTACACATGACCGGACTTTCCGGCAGAAAAGGTCCGATGGAATCATTTCATCGGATATTCCGATCATGTGTGGGCTTCATCGAATTTTTTTCTTTTGAAAATTGTGACGGACCTAGAAATAGAACATGTTTTAAATCTTTCCGACAGAATTAATTCCTACCAGGAAAACCGTTCGTCTGTATGCTATTCCAACGGACCAAAAACGACGAAAGAGCAGCTATTGGCTACTGGCTATTTAACTTCCTTTTTCTAGTCCCGTAGTACGTGTCGTAGGTCACCACCTTCTAAACTATCGGACTTTGGTGTGATCGTGTGTACGCAAGTCCGTTTCAGCTAATGAACGTTTAGTACCCTCCTAGTTCAGAGTAGGCTCCTAGGTAAATTTAGTTAGCTCCTCTGTAACAGTGGAACAGGGGTTGATTACTTAGGACTGTTCAGTGTCTCACAGGCTACTGTTCTGCTGCTCCTCCCTGTCTTCTAGAGACTTCTAGAAGTATAATGGGAGGGAGAGTAGGACAAGCGGCCTGAATATTTATGGAACTATGGCCAATCCCTGGGGAGGTGTGCCCAGAAGGTGGAGAAAAAGTCCATAAATCTTCTGAGGTCTGGCAGCCAAGGTGCAGAGTTCCTAGTCCAGGTCTACAGGAGGAGACCCCTGTGCAGGGGCTCGGTCCCTGGGGCAGAGAGTCTAAAAGAGAATAAGCCAGAGGAGCATTTGAAGACATCAAGGTCCCAGCTAGGCTTAGCTGGGGGGCTTATCGAAAAGAGCTGTATCCAGAGACAGAGCGGAGCCACGGGGGAGTTGGTGCGAGTGAGCCCAACCATTCTGGGACTGAGTGAGTAACTGATCCTGCTATAGAGAGGAGAAGTGGCTGTGGGGTTGCCTAACCCCCTCTTTCCCCAAGCAAATGCAGTGCAGCCAGGAGCATGCAACACTGCTTAGAAGTTTGCCCAGTACAGCCAGGAGTTGTACAAAATAGCCAAAAGAGTACAGTGTAGCCAGAGGTTGTGCAATACAGCCTGCATTTTTGCACAGAGCAGCCAGAAGCTTAGCAGCCCTCAAATCCTCCTACAGTTCCGAGGGAACCCATGCTCCTCATCCATATTTATTTATTTTATTTATTTCAGGTACTTATATAGCGCTGTCAATTTACGCAGCACTTTACATATTCATTGTACATTCACATCATTCCCTACCCTCAAGGAGCTTACAATCTAAGGTCCCTAACTCACATTCATACATACTAGGGACAATTTAGACAGGATCCAATTAACCTACCAGCATGTCTTTGTCCAAGTTACCATTTTAATAAAACCCCTAAAAGAAACCCCTAGACTGGTTTTTGAGCCAGAGGAAGCAGAATGCCAAAAATGCTGTGTTCCTGGCTGTGTATGCTGCAACTGGGGGAAATAGGCCCAAATTACCAGCAGCTCCTGTGGTGGTAGTGCTACATTAGCAATGGATTTTGTGCAGTTAACAGAGTCCCAAATGAGATGCAAACCTCGAGAGGAGTGAAAGTATATTACGAAGAGAGCTAAGCAGAAGCATCATATATAGCAAAATGTAATTGACAAACAGCAAACACCCATTATTTCCAAATCTCAGACATGCAATTTATGCCTAATATGTTCTGTTTGTGGCTCAAGGGCCAAAATAAACAGTAGGGGAGACTGTGGGCAATTATGCCTTGTCTGACTTGAAGCCATAATATCTAAAGGTTGCCAAGCGCAAACTTTTTTTTTTCCATGTCGGATGGAGTAGGGAAATTGCTGTCAGGTTTTTCATCCCAATGGAGAGATTTCCCTGCACTTGCTGCCCTGCAGGCACAACAGGAAGTGAGAGGAAATCTCTCAAAAGTCACCAGAACAAATGTTCCCATTGCAAAATTTCCTCTATTCTTTTTCTAGTAACAATTTAAAAGGGTTGACCCACTTTTAGTCTGCTGAAACAGACAGTGAATATCCTGAGCAAAGACAACAATAAAAACTTGATAGGTATTCAATCCCTTCATTACTCTTTCCAAAAAAAGTTTTGGCTTTTGAAACATATTAAAAGCAAACTGTATGTAAACTCAAAAGCTAACTGAATATATTTTGCTGCAAACCATCCAACCCTAATAGCTTGAGGAGCTTCATTTTTTTCTTCATCTGTATTAAAAAAAATTAAGTTGTTAAACTGCCATTTTAATTTTCAGGATGACTTACACTTCAGCGGGTTAGCATTGCCATTCCGCCATGCATGCTCACAAGAAGTGACATGCTCACCAGGGGTCTCACCCCCCTCCCCAGCCAGCGCTGTGCGAGGAACTGATCACATGACTGCAGACAACCTCTCTCTATTTTATAAGTTTTAAGAACAAAACAATTTTTTGTATTATACCACTTATTATCTATATACGGTATACATTTCAAAGTTCATCCTTTGGGTTAACAACAAGAGTTTTAACACCGACAACTTATGATTAAGTTCATAAACTTTTCTAACTATCTGCTGACAAAATGTGATGAGTAAAGTGACAATGTTATACAGTCCAAGTTTTTCATTTAAATCACATATTACAATTTCTTATTTCAGTGGTACAATAAAAAGAATGATATAGCAGTAACCAGCGTCCTGTTTCACAGAACACATATACCACCATGAGATCATTTCTGCAAGCTCCACCATGATACACTTAGGGGTTGATTTATTAAAGACAAGTAGACTGTGCACTTTGCAACGTGCAGTTGCACCCTGCAAGTACAGCTGCTCCAGAGCTTATTAAATAAGGTAAATTTTCACTTGGCAAAGAATACCCAATCACGTGTAAGGAAAATAAAATAAAAAAACAGCACTTTTTACTTTCATGTAATTGGATGATGGAAGTCAGCAAAGCTTCTGCTCATTTACTAAGCTCTGGAGCAACTGCTCTTGCAGAGTGCAACTGCACTTTGCAAAGTGCACAGTCGTTTTGCCTTTAGTAAATCAACCCCACAGGGTTACATAATTACATTCATAAGATTTACCTAGGAGCAACATAACCAACTTGTCCATCACGATCCCAAATAAACCTTGCTCAGAGGAGGTATTCATTTCAGGATCTCACAACATCCTAAGCCTTCAGCTGGGACCCCAGAAAAGCCATAGTGAAACTTTAGTCCCATTTTAAAAAAAGTTAAAGAGACACTTTAAAATAATCCATACACATCCACTATTTAATGACCCTTTTCATGAAATTTGTTTTTTAGGACCCATGCATAGTGGGCTTAAAATAAACTTTGTTTCTACAGGAGTTTTGCATTTTTTTTTCACCTGCCTGTAGAAGCAGCTCAATTTTATCCTATGTGTCCATGCACATTAGGGCGTTTAGAGGCATATTTCAAGAAGAGAAGCATTAAAAGAAAAGCATTACAAGTGCATTTTTGAGAGTAGTTTTCAGGCAAAAAAAAATGCTAAACGCTCACAAACGCTCATAAACGTGCATAAACAAAGTGTTTAGGCATGTTCAGCGTTTTCAAGTGTACATTGAAAAATGAGCAGAGGGGAATGTTTTGGAAAAAAATGCTTATAAAAGCAAATTCACATAAACTCTTCTAAACTCTTGTGCAATATGCATTTTTTATGCTGCTTTTTTCTGCCAGAAGTTCTGGCTTTTTTTTTCTACCCCTAGTACGCATGGACACTCGATGTGTATTTTTGCCACCTTTTAACACCCTCCATGAGCTCCTTTACTAAAGGCAAAACGACTGCACTTTTTCCCTCACTCCTGCAGTGCATGATAGTTGTGGTCATGTGCACTGCACTATGCACACTACAAATCCCATAGTCCCTAGTCCATCTCAGGAGCGAGCAATAGAGGGTGGCTATGTCCCTCTATACAGTGGGACCATGGAGACCATGGAACCCTCTAACAGGAAGTCCGATCACAGCAGCAAATAAAGGAACTTGGAAATTTGGAGGAGGCTGAGAGCAATAGAATGTACTTTTTGAGTTTCAGTGTCACTTTAAGCATATCTCAGCTAACATATTTACAGCATTACATTCAAATACAGAAAAACAGCCATTTACACATACCATATTACTAGAGAAAGAGTCACATGTTGCAGCAAACATATACGGACAAATGCTCATGCACATAACCTTTATGTAAATCATCCCATGAGTTACTGAAAAAGCCCCCCGCTCTTGGTACATGTGCACTTTGCATCCAGCCTTCTCTCTGTTTACTTCCCTTACTGGACAAAATATTTACAACAAGTACATCAGGATCAATAACTGCTTGAATAAATACGGAATAAATAATTCAAACAGCAGGGTCCATTTAATAAGGCGCCGCAAGTAGCAATGATGGCTGGCCGAGTGTAGCAACCCATAGCAACCTATGCGGTGTCGCTTTCCGGTAGTTTGGGGCAGTCAAAACTATGATATGATTACGAAGGGTTCCTGCACTCTGCACGTTGTCCTGCACCTTGGTAAATATGCCCGGACAGTAAAAATGTAAACTTGCTAATGACACAAGGATCTTTCATAAATAGATGCCATCCTAGAGAACACAGACAAAAAGGTCTTTGTGCATCAGTTTGAATAACGATACTGGTCAACCAAGACCGACCAACTGGCCACCGGGGAACTGTAAGGACCAGCGTGCCCTGATTGCCAGCAGCTGACGGGACATGCTGGGGCTTATAGTTCGTCAACAGCGGAGGGGCCCTGGTTGGCAGTGTCTGATGCACACAGCAGAGCATTGTATCCTGGAACGTGTACAAATGCATGCTAAGAATGATGAATATAAAGAGGATATGGCATTTATCTAAGGATCTATCTCTGAGTCTATATCACACATCACACACATGTGCCATGCAGTAGTCCCACACACATAGGCTGTGCACATGTCCTGACGCTGAGACATATGTACATTGTAAATACAGACACACACCTCCCCGTCTACCCTCTCCCAGAAGGGGCTCTTTTGTCAATGTCAGCAGCATCCTCTCTCTCTCATTCCCCCCTCCTCCTCCCAAAGGCCAGCATCAGCACCACAGAGCATGGACAGCTACATCTAGCCAGCAGACTGACAAGCAGGAGCTTACCTGAGCCATCCTAGCCTGTAACATGAGCAGTAGGAAGATCATGCTGAAGAGGTGCATGCTTGGGGGTACAGGGGGGGTCCTCGCACCTTTACACAGACCCCCAGGACTCAGCCTGCCCACCACTTCTGACACCCTCCACATCCGCCTCTTCCCTGCACCCTCCCTCTCTCCTTCCTCCTGTCTCTGCTTTTTTGTCCCTTCCTCTCTCTCTCTCTCTCTCTCTCTCTCCCTCCCTCCTCTTTATTCTATCTCTCCACCCTTAATTCCTCAGTCTTTTGCTCCCTCCTGTTTTTTCCTTTCTTCCGTCTCTTCCACTCTAATTCTTTTCTTCCTTTTTTCCCCCCAGTCTCTCGAGTCCCCCCTCCTTCTGTCACTGTCAGTTAAATCTGTCTTCCTGTCTGTTCATTTCCTTCTCATCCCTGTGTACTTGTACCTCTCACTCCCTTTTCTTTTCTTCTCTTTTCTGTTCTTTCTTATTTATTTACTGTATTTTTTTCTGTATCCCCTCCCCACTCACCCTATCCACTCCCCACTCACCCTATCCACTCCCCACTCACCCTAACCCCTCTACACTCACCCTATCCCCTCCCCACTCACCCTATCCACTCCCCACTCACCCTATCCCCTCTACACTCACCCTATCCCCTCCCCACTCACCCTATCCCCTCCCCACTCACCCTATCCACTCCCCACTCACCCTATCCCCTCTACACTCACCCTATCCCCTCTCCACTCACCCTATCCCCTCTCCACTCACCCTATCCCCTTCCCACTCACCCTATCCCCTCCCCACTCACCCTATCCCCTCCCCACTCACCCTATCCCCTCCCCACTCACCCTATCCCCTCCTCACTCACCCTATCCCCTCTCCACTCACCCTATCCCCTCCCCACTCACCCTATCCCCTCCCCACTCACCCTATCTCCTCCCCACTCACCCTATCCCCTCTTCACTTACCCTATCCCCTCCCCACTCACCCTATCCCCTCCCCACTCACCCTATCCCCTTCCCACTCACCCTATCCCCTCCCCACTCACCCTATCCACTCCCCACTCACCCTATCCCCTCCCCACTCACCCTATCCCCTCCTCACTCACCCTATCCCCTCCTCACTCACCCTATCCCCTCCCCACTCACCCTATCCACTCTCCACTCACTCTATCCCTTTCCCACTCACCCTATCCCCTCCCCACTCACCCTATCCCTTTCCCACTCACCCTTTCCCCTCCCCACTCACCCTATGCCTCTCTTTTTCACCCTATTCTCTTTCCACTTACTTGTCCACTTCTCGCTCCCCTAATCCCCTTACACTTAC